>NW_004624809.1:6889363-6899641 GCF_000247695.1 Heterocephalus glaber
ATGACCAACCTCACAGCATTTTCAGATAGTGAACTTATCAACAGCTGGATCCAAACAATCCAATCAGCTTTCAAACTCATCAGACCTTTTGGGGATTTTTTTATATATAAACCATAATACGAGGCCAGCTGTTTGAAGAAAAAAACTATTCCAACAGCCCAGTCCCACCCAAACAGAAACCTCAGACAGGAGTCAGGGGTCTATCCCAATCACCCTGCTCACTGCACAGCATGGTGAGGAGTAGGGCTGCAGGCACTTAACTGCCAAGGGCAGGGCTCTGGTAATGGTAAAGTCACCTCACTGGGACAGGACAGGATGCTTAGTTCCTGGCAGCAGTCACTGTTCCACGTAAAGGGCCAGAAGAAACAAATATGTGCCAGGGACCGTCGCATTTAGGAACAAAGATTCCAACTGTTGCAAGAAGGCCCAGGTCCTGCCAAGGCTGGTTCTGTCCACTTCCAACCATAACATATGTCTCTACCACAAGCCCCACTCCTTCCCTGTGTCACTCTGCACTGCACAATCACCCATTCCAGGATCAAGAATCTCCCAGCTTCCGGTGGCCATGGTCAGTAGAACCCACAGAGCAAGTCAGGCTGAGCAGGTGGGAGGGCTCTAGCAACCCACTGGCAGCTTCTGCCTTGGGTGCCTGACAGAGGAGGACTCCCTTCTCTAGCCAGCATCCCTGTCTGGACAGTTCATACAGCACAAACTCTGCTTCACTGATGCAAGATTGCTGTTTCTTGCCAACTGAGCCAAGAGAGACAAGAGAATCAATACACTACCTGCATGTGTGAAGCTGAGATGACAGACTCTAACCGAATCCCAGCCCAGGCTTCCTCCCTGAGTGCTGACTTGAGCCCGCCTGAGGAATCACATCATTAAAGTAGGTTTACTCCTAGCATTTCAGAGCCGCCTATGTTTCTTACTGTTCTCAGTGGGCTCTTCCTCTTTGTTGTCCCTGAACATGCGATCATAACTGTGCTCCTATAGTTTTAGACTCAATATCACATGGAGAAAACCCTCAAACCCAAAGAACCAGGGCCAAGGCGAGAGCAGGACTCAATGGAATAGAAGAAAAGAACCAGTGTTGTCAGAGGGCAGGACTTTGAATGAGGCAGTTGGCTTCCTGGAAGAGCTTTGCTCACACGTATCTCTCAGTATAGACATTTTCAGTAGAGAGAATGAAACTATGCTAAAAAGAGATCGTAATTATTTAATAAATAAAGAATCACTGATAATATGATAACAGTGTCATGCAAAGGAATCAAAGTGAAAGAAAATATTTTGACTGCCTCAGACAGGCAAATTTGTTATCCCAAGTCAAAAAGAACAGCACAATGCTGAAGGCTAATTATAGCAGGAGGGTCACACAGATAGGCACCGTATAACCCCACACTGTCACTTCTTCATGGTCAGTCAGGCACAGCTAAGGACTCAACACAGTAAATGCTCCATAATATGCTGTTTCCTCCTCACAGGATGAAAGCTTCTCTCCTTCGCCATATTAATTTCACCCTAGTACAGGTCTTATCTGAAGTCATGATGGTCAGACTTATGGTCAAATACATTGGGTTGAGTGATGTATAGGGTATAGTAAAGTCTATGTCTGTGTGTGTCTGAGTGAGTCAGGGAAATGACCTTATGAGTTACATCTCATCCCTGGTCTTTTCTTCTCTGGGTCTTTCTAGAGACATTTATAGCTAAATGGATGCACATTGAGGCCATACTCGTAAGTGAAATAAATAGGACACACATGTGTAAATACCAAACAGTTTCTCTAGTGTGAGAAACTAAAAGTGTAAATAAGGACTAAAAGGTATAATGGATAATGTGAAATAGGAAGAAAAGGGGCAAAGGGGAAGGGGAAATTGGAGGGGTAGGGGAAAAGAAAGAAGGGAATGGAATTAATACGAGAAAAAGAAAAAATGGAAACAAAGTCTTTGTAGATAGGAAGGGGTGGAGGGGTTGAAGTGAGGTCCGGAGAATGGGGAAAAAGTAAGAACCAAGATGGATTACGTAAAGGTGCAAATTTCCAATGATGAATGTCATTATGTTGTATATCTTAAATGTATCAATATAATTAATTTTGAAAAGGCACAAAATATGTAACTCATGCAATACTATTGCTCTCCTCTATAGATTGATTGGCTTCAAAAATAAAAAAAAGAATCTGAATTCTGAAGACTTGCTGCTGGAAGCCTGAAAGTACTGGGGACCAATATCCAAAGGCAATGGCAAAGACCAGAGCTCCTCCACAGAAAAAAAAGACAATTCATCCGTCCTTACTCCACCTAGGGTACAAGCTTACTGGTTGACGCAAACCTCATACAGCACACATCTTCCCTCCTTAGGCTGTGGCCTACACGCACAAACACTCAGGGCTTTACTAAATCTGCTAGGTGGCTCATACACCACTCAAGTGGACATATCACAATTCATGATCACGAATACCTAAGTTGAGTCTTTCTCTAAACTTGCCCTTCATAGATACTCTTCAGATGTACAAATTATAGTATGATTCCAGCACATCTTTGCATGTAGAAGCCAAACATTGTGCAATAAAAGCCTCAAGGCAACCACAGTCACGACTTCAGAAAGAACAAATCACCTGCACACGAGACATCTGCTTCCTAATACTCTGCACCTTGTCACGGTCAACAGTTCTTTAAACTGTGTTGATTTAAAGCTTAAAAACAATTTTTTCTCATGAGAAAATGAAGATGGGAAAAATTTATTTTCACAGGATAAAATTTATAGAAAAAGAGATAAAATGTGCATTGTCTATTTTTTCCTGTGCATTGGTGAGTTCTTCACCATTCTAGATGTATATTGGCCCAAACTGCTCTGTGCCTAGATATTTACATGCTGTTTTATCTTTTTAAAACTACAGTATTTCTTTACTCCCACACCTTTACTAACCCATCTAGTCATTTCTGTAATAAATTCTAAGCATTTTAGAAGTTCCTCTCTATTTCTGAAAGTATAATGATCCTAAGGTTGAATCCTCATAATGCTGAATCAAATCACTCAACTTAAATTACTCAATTGATGCTGTATTACAGGACATATGATGACATTTTGTGTAGACTAGGGACATATTTGTTGTGGCTATTATCAATGTCCTGTCACACCATCTGGATTACAAGAACACACATAGAATACAAAAATATTTGGCCATATTCTAGAGATTATGATCCACAGGCTTCTAAGACTCCTAAATCTCCTAAGAAAAGAAGTAATGAGAAAACTAAAGAAGCAAAAAAGGAAACAAAAGAACAGATGGTAGAGAAAGTGAGGAAAGAGTCTGGATAGTGAGAAAGAAGGAATATAGGGACCAAAGTGCCCCTTTAACTACACTCCCAGAAACAAAACTCTGAAGAAGAGTTGATGGGTAAGGCTTTTTTCATTTTGTTCTTCTGGTCCTCATTCCTGAGGATGAATATGATGCAGTTTTGACCATGGTGTGTCAGATCTTTCAAAGAGACTCGGATATTTCCAAAACTGGGACAACGTAAATGACAAAGGAACAGCCAGAATGCTTGACAACCAGCAGAGCCAGAGTACTTGAAAACCACAGTGAGGTACACTGCACACATGGAGAAGGGCATCTGCTGTCCCTCAGTAGAGCAGATCCTTAACTTGGAGGTCACAATGAAGACACAGGAGAATACAATTAAGATTAAACAGTCAATGAGATCTCACAGCCAGTAAGACTTCTTCTCCCTACAATTCAACTTCATGAGGAAAAATGTGGCAGAGAAAATCTTGGGTTACATTAGACTCACATAGGACAAGGTGGAAAACTAGTATTGTCACCAAAATGCTATAACTGAACATGGGACGTATGTCAGGACAAAGCCCCAAGATAGGCACTTTCACAAGGGCTGCTTGGCATACTGTCACACAAAGGCATGGAAAGGGACACACAGTGGGCTTACCCCCACAACCACGAGGAAGGGTTGTGTAGCAAAAGCTGAAGTGGAACATGTGGTTAGCTCAGGCCATACATGTGAAGCAGCAGTGGAGGCACAGCACAGTAATATCACTGATGGTCATGCTGAGCACAATTTCAGAGATGCAGAAAGCAGTCAGGAAGAGGTACATGGCTGTGTGTGGACTGTATTCACTCTGGCAAGGAACTGAAGTGACAATCAGTTTTCTAGTGTACATTCCTCTCCCAGTGGGTTTGCAAGTAACTCCTTGCAGAGTCCCCTGCTGTGGAACAGGTGCATCAGGAGGAAGACAGCTGGCTGGAGCTGCCATGGGAGAACAAAGAAGCCAAGAGGATGAACTGCAACCACATGTAACAGTTCTGAAGGAGCACAGCTCTTGTGCCTGCTGAGATCCAACACAGAATGAAAACACAGTGGTGAAAACTTAGGTGGTTGCACAGCTCAAATGGGAACTTAATCACTTACCAGTCCAATTATTTAAATACAGGATGATCCAAGATTGCATATTTTTTGTGAATTTTTATAAGATAATATAGCAGGAAATATGAAAATGACAATTTTATCAAATTTATTCAATACAAGAATCAACAAGTTGAAATGACTCCTGCTTGAGTGACGCTAGGGATGGTATGTAAACAAAAGTGCTGCCCACGTGATGCTTGGAGGACACTGCTAAATGGTTAATAATTCTATATGACTGCACAACATGCTGGGTATTTATTACAGTGTCTCTTTCCTCATCTATTCAAAAATAATGGTATTAACATTCACCATGGTGATAAGGGTAAAACAAGAGCCTTATATTAAGGGCTTAAGCCAGAGTTTAGCAACTAGCTGGGTTTTCTTAGTACCGACTACAAGAAAGGGCATGTGTTTACAGTCACTGTAGACAGGAATTGATGATCAGGTTATAACAAACCTACCTCAGAGTGCACATGTTCTAGGAAACATATATTTGTATCTGGTTGGTTTGTAAAATATTTTCTCTGAGAGCCCATCTTTCCTTGATTATTTAGAATGTATTGATTTACGTATGTTTCAAATGTTCATTATTGGCATTCACTGAAGACACCATACTCCCTATTCTATGGAAAATAAAGGGATCTAGGGATGCTTCTGCACATTTGAAATCTAGCTCCTAAGAAATATCTAAAGCAAAAGGATCATAATTTTAAGATAAAAATGGGTAAAATATCAGGAGTTTGTATTGCTAAGCAACCAACATAAAATACATTGTAAAATTCTATGAAACTCAAGTAGTAAACAGCATCATGTCACTGAGAAATAGGTAGAAATATCTAAATCCTAAGTAGTGGACTAAAGTTGCAAATTTTGACAGACTTCAGAAATGCAATGTGGGAATTATTTATTTTAATACAGTTTATAATATTCACACACTACATATCAGATAAATTTCAAATATTTGTAAAATACAAACTATATGTCTTGCCAAGCAAATAGGCAACTTTTAAAAACCATTTTGTTAGGATATGTGAAATCTACTTTCAATTACAAAATATAAATATTAGATTGCTTATAATAAGGAAAACTACAAATTACAGGGGAGGAACAGCTTTAGAAATCTCATATATTTTCTTTTCCAAGTGTAGGTGGAAGGAATCAAATATCATCATCACATGAAGGAGGTGCTCCACTACTGGACCAGATTTAAATTCCACCCATGTTACTTATACAATGTACATTAAATAATCTAGTGTTTCAATAGTAGATCATGAAACAAATTTGCAAATATATAGGATTAGGTGACAAATTTGGTATAAAATGCAAAATTTTGAAATAAAAAATACTCTCACCTAAATATAAGAAATATATTTAGAAAACATTTCATCATAAATATACAACCAGTAATTAATGAAAGAGGAATCAATATATTGGAAAAGATGGATGAGGTAGGGCATAATAATAACAAGAAAAGTATAATAAAAAATCACAAAATGAAAATGAGAATTATAAAGGTCATGGATACTTTAAATTATGAGAAAGCATCTCATTAAGTAACCCAGAAAAGCCCTAAACTTTTGATCTTACATTACCTTTGTGACTGCTGTGATTACAGATACATACCAATGCATCTGGCCAAGCAATGTTATATTAAAAAACTTGAAAATATAACAAAATTATGGTTTAATGAATTTTAGGCAGTAGATAAATTCTTTAAAATATGTACAATTTCAAAACTGGTGTTAGAAGTGGGATATTGGAAAGTTAAAGAAGGTGGCAAGACACTGAAGTGACAATCTATTTCCCCACATAAATTCACCTCCCGCTGGGCTAAAGGTGCATGCCTGAAATCCTAGCACTCAGGTAGCTGAGGCAGGATGATCATCATAATTTTGAGGCCAGCCTGGACTACATAGTGATTTCAAGGCCAGCTTGAACTGGATACTGAGACCCTGTCTCAAAAAACCAATGAATAGATAATTCAAAAACCTTTGAAAACTAAAATAAATCTCTCAGTGGGTTTATAAGTGATTCCTTGAAACTTTTAAGATATTGGTCAAGATGTGATATACATACATCTGAATTTACCACAATAATAAATTTATTATATATTATAAAATTAAATTAATTAAAAACATTATAATAAAGATAAGTTATATTCAGGTAGGTATGGTCTCACATGTATGTAATCCAAGAAAAAAAGGTAAGAAAACTGCAATATATTTCATTGATTAATGCAATCTTTACCTAAAACCAGAGAAGTGTTTACAAAAATAAGGAATTAATAGACACTCTCTAGGCATGTAGATTCTCCATACAAGATAAAACATTACCTAGTAAAATATAAGGGTGTAATGGAACATATTAGTTAACTGGTATCATGAGTGCCTACTCTGGGCAATATCCTGGGTTCCATCCATAGTATGTACCAGGCACACACACACACACACACACTCCCCACTATATCATGATAAAGTGGTGTTTATCTGATAAAAGATGTTTCAGCACCAGAAATCTGTCATAAAATTCATTTCAAAAATCAACAAAAGAAAACCTCATCTAACTATATATTTAAATCTTGGCATAAATATATTTTCTAAACCTCAATTTCTACTGTCTCTTAAAGGTTTCTGAAGAAGACAAAATTAAAATAAGCTTAATAACAAGGTAAAACACACAGACCATAAACTAGCAGATGGAGTGCAGAATGGAGACACTGTACATGTATTATATTAAAATCAGAAACAAGTAAATTCACTGTTACCACATTTAGTCACAGGAAACTAAAATTCATATGTGGTGTCATAAGGCAAAAAAACAGAAATAAATGACATGACTCAAATGGAAGTGATAAAGCTGCTATCCTTGCCTAGGGATTGAGTTCAGTGGTGCTGCACCTGCCTTGCAAGCACAATGTCCTGAGTTCGATCTCTGGTAATACAAAAAAAATTGCTATCCTTGAAGAGATAATAAAAATGTAACATTTTAGAACAATGAGAAGGAGACCTGTGCTGCCAAACACAAGATGAACTGGAAATAATCATAGTGATTTTTATAGTATTGATATTGACAATTATTTCAATATACTAAAACTCAGCAGTTCCCAGTAACAGCACAAATTATAAAGAAATTTCTCTTGTTTACCTCTCAAAGTCAATATACATTCACTTCAGAGAAACCTACTGGTCATTAGTTCATTAATTAACCACCAGTTTGTACCATATTACAAGTTAAAATTTAAAAAATTAAATATTTTCTTATTATAGAATCAAAAAGTACAAGTACAGATCTATGAAATGTGAATATATCACTTTAGGGAAAAAAGTATATTTTAAAAAATGCATTAGAAGGTTGACCTTCTTTCAAGTTTTTTCAAATACCTCAAATGTATAGTATCCTTTAAAAAGAGCACTAGCCATTCATTCCACTCTGCTTACTCCCTTAGTTGTGCCAATATGATGTTTTAATACAGAAAACTTCTTACCTTCCGTTGGAAAATAAGGATTTCACACTGAGAACCGATCTCACACACCACCATGCATTTATACACTACATCCATTTTCATAAAATTATTAAAAAACAATATACATTAATTCATTAAAAATATGCAAAATCATCAAAGAGAAATATGAAAATACATTGAAATAAAATTGGAGACTGCCCCCAGTGCAGAACAGCAGAGGCCCCCAGCGCCAAGGAGGTGAGCCTTTTGGCCCATGTTACCACCACCCCCAAAGAGGAGCAGCGCTCTGCCCAGAAAGAAGGAGGTGAGCCTTTTGGGCCACCATACCACTGCCCGAGCACCCAGCAACTGAGCCTTTCTGGCTGCCTGACCACCACCCCCAGTGCAGAGGAGAAGAGCCTAACCCAGCACCGAGGAGGTCAGCTGTATGGGCATCAGCAGCACCCCCATCTGTTGAAATGAGAAGACATGTAAACAAGTCTCAAAAACAGACTCCCAGATCACCTACAGCAACCCCAAAGGGAAACAAGATGGGACAATCTGATACTCAAACACCTGGACTCCCTAAACTGGCAAAAAAAGAGGGTCTGGGAAAAATGAAATCAGAAATAATTACTCAGACAACAGCAGAGATTGTGCGCATAGTGCAAGACATGATTAATAAGTCTAGAGAGGACACAGATAAAAAATAGAGGAGCTGAGGAACACGATGGAATCCCAACAAGGAAAACAAATGGAATCCATAAAACAAATGCAAACAGATTTCCAGGAGATTAAAAACTCATTTGAAAGTCTATGCAGCAGAATAAGCCAATGCAAAGACAGAATTTCAGATATAGCAGATAAGATTGAAATTAGTGACCAGGAAAAGAAAAATTTCTTTAAAATTGTAAGGGAGCACGAGAAATCAATTGAGCAGCTTCTAGACAATGCAAGGAAGAATAACATAAGACTGACTGGAGTCAATGAAGAAAGAGGAGAGAGTGCAGATGACATAAAAAAAGCTGTTCACAGAAGTGATGGCAGAAAACTTCCCAAGCAGGGGAAAAGAACTTGACATATAGATAAGTGAGGCATATAGGACTCCAACTAGCCTTGATCAAAAAAAAATCTACATATAGGCATATAATAGTTAAGATTCCAGAAACATAACAGAAGAACAAAATTCTATAAGCAGTTATAAAAAGAACAAATCACATACAAAGGAAAGCCCATCAGAATCACAGCAGACTTCTCAAGAAAAATCCTCAAGGAAATAAGAGCTTGGAGTGACATATTTCAAGCCCTAAAGGAAAACAGCCTCCAACCCAGATTGATGTACCCTGCAAAACTATCTTTCAAAATTGATGGAGATGGCCGGCTAGAGCCCCACTCCATCTGGCTCTCCATGCCCTCCTGTGACCAGCAACACAGTGAGGACCTCTCGGCATGCCCACCAACCACCAGTGTAGCAGCATGGGCACCTTCAAGGCCCAGCCCTCTGGCCCCTGTCTCCTCTGGCCTCTTGGCTGTGCATACCTGGCTCCACACTACAGAGGCAGAGGGGGGCATAAAGGCCATTGTCCTGAGCTGCAGAAGTGAACAACAGATAGAGGGCCTTTCTCAGGCTCCTTGATAAAAACTGAAGCCCACTGGAAAAGTGAAGAGAATTTGTGCAAGAAAGCCACACCAGAACACTGTACTTGGTAAGGTGGAGGGACCATCACCTCCCATCAGAGCATAGACTCTCTTCAGGGGAAAGGCAGCTGGAACCTGCAGTAGAACCTGGCAGAGTTCAACCCTGCAGGAGGACAGGGAGTTCAACTTAGGACTTGCAGCCAGAAATCTGTCGGAATCTCATGGGTCTCTGACTGGCTTGCTCAGACTCATTGACTTATATCTGCACATTACTGCCTATGTTGTTTATTCTGACAGCATACACATACCCTGAAGGAGTGCCTTCATTTTTATCTTTTATTTGTTCTTTTCAAAATTATTACTTTTTTTGCTCTTATTTAAAATTTTTTTCTTTTCTACTCTTTTAAAATTTTTATTTTTCTCTTTTCTTTCTCTATCTCTCTGCCTTGCTCTCTTGCTGTCCCACATTGTTCTTCATTTCCTTTTGTGTGCCTGTTCTGCCCCAATTCATATTTCTTCTTTATCTTTCTTTTCTTCTCTTTCCTTCTCTTTCCTGTGCCCTCTGGCCTCACTGCTAACCTTCCCCTATACTTCCACTTAGCTATTCCTCCCTCCCCAGCTTCTTCTAACTCCCCATCCCAAAGGGGAAAGTTGCTATATTGAAGAGTTTATTCACTGTAAACATATGATGGGTTGGTCATTGATTTTGATTTAATTCACACAGTTAAAGGTGATAGATTAATAACTACCACAAACTGTCATTTTTGAAGAGGTACTTCA
>NW_004624809.1:6913753-6939444 GCF_000247695.1 Heterocephalus glaber
TCTCATTTCCCTTTGGGTTGCTGTAGGTGATCTGGCAGTCTGGTTTTGAGACTTATTTATGTATTTTCTCATTTCGACTGGGGTGGGGGGCTGTTAGTGCCTGCACAGATTACCTCCTCCGAGCTGGGTGAGGTGGGACAGGGGCCATAAGCAGCAGTAGGGATGGTGACCCGAAAGCCCTTTCCTGTGGCCTGGGAGCAGCGGGAGGGATGGTGGCCGGGAAACCCCTTCCTCTGGACCAGGAGCAGTGGGATGATGGCTCAGAAGCCCTTTCCTCTGGGCCAGGAGCAGTGGGAGGGATGGTGACCGGGAAGCCCCTTCCTCTGGACCAGGAGCAGTGGGATGATGGCTCAGAAGCCCCTACCTCTGGGCCAGGAACAGTGGGACTCAGTACCTTGGTCTGGTGATCTGTTGTCCTCTGCGTCTTTGTATTGTGGAATCAGGTGGCTGCCTGCCTGCATCGGGGTGATTCGGTGTCTTCTGCACCACTCAGGACCTTGGTAGGGCATGCACAGATCTGCCTGTCTGCAGCGGGCTGATTCGGCGTGTGTTCCGCACGACTTAAAACCTTTACATTTATTCTTTGAGAGTTTGAGTATTGAATCTAGACTGGGTTTTTTTGGTTTTTTGTTTGTTTGTTTTTTAGAATATGTCCTAGAGATAAGTGAAAGTCAGCTTTACTCTGGAAGGGTCACAGGGAAGGAAAACTCACCATTCTGGAAACCCGGTTCTGGAATCTAGCAGTCACAGAGAAGAGAATTTTTTTGAACAAAAGATTTGTGAATTTTGTTATTTCTCAAGGGCAGGGCAGTGGAGAGGGGACAAAAGAGTGACTCCACGCATAGCAGAACTAAATCCTAATTATCTCAAGGATAGAAAGACAATCAAGACCAAGAGTTTTCCCAGGGTACTTCTCTAGTCCTACTTTTTTGTCTCAGATTGTTACATTTTTAAATTTGACTGGTTGCCAAGAGACTTTCAAGTGACCTTGAATCAGTACTCTTATACTAACACCAGCAGAAAGTAGAGAGAAGAGCAAGTTAACTCTGTATTTGTAGTTGAAGAATTTATAGTGTGCAAGAAATGTTTCAAGTATAGTAATTAAACAGAAATACCGACTTAAATTTGAAGCCAAAAGTAAATTTACCAATTAACTTAGATTTGTAACAATGGGCTTTTACTGTGACACTGGGTTGGCTCTCATGCCACTATGAACATTTTACGATGGACTTCCTATTTTTATTGGGCTATGAAGAGTTGTGATTTTTCCCTGCTTGTGCAGCTGTGGGTGCTGCACCAGGGGCTGGGGGTCCTCCTCAGCCTGTGCCGGCTCATGTTGAGGTGGAGCCATTGGTCCAGGGTGTTGGGAACTATAGACTGAGGGAGCAGGGGCTCTAGAAGGTCCCATATGGAGGAGAGAACCAGAGGTCAATCCTCTCATGTCTTATTAAGTCTCCAACGTTTTGTTTGTTCTATTTTTTTCTTTTTTTGTAGAGGAAAGAGGACAATTGGTTCTTGTCATCAACACAAGCCATAGCTTATCTCCTCCTGAGACCCTGGCCTTTATCATCAAAAAATTAAATCAACACTTGGCATACCCTGAGCTTGTCCAATCTGAACTTTGACCAGAAGATGGATAGGGTGAGGATGAGGATTTGTGGCCAAATGAAACAACACCATTTTATCATCTGAGTTCTCTTTTTGTTTTTCATCTGTGGATTTTTGCCTTAAATCCTTAACATCAGTTCGATGGGACTATCAGGGAATATTTTGTACCCTGAGCCACTTGATTCTTTCATCTGTTCTGACTGGAAGGCACGTTTGTTTCCCACCCTGTTTGTCACAAAGTCCGAGGCTCAGTCTTCAGTGTGCACACAGATGTCTTGCCATCTTCTTTCAATTTCACAGGAAATCACCAGTCTCACCAGAGACAGTCTCAACATCACTGAGGTTGCCCTGAGACAAGGAAAAAACATTGCCCATGGTTGTCCTGGGTCAGGGATAAAACAACCCAAGCTCATCATGGGACAGGGATAGAATACCTCGACCACCAAAGCAATACTCTGTTGTACCCACTACTTTTCTTACCTTGGTCTATGCACAAAGTTGCCTGATCACCACTGTCTTTGACTCTGGGTCCTTTCTGCATTGTTACAAAGTCTTTATTTGGTCCTTAGTACATGGGCATGGGTTCTGGTCCTGGAAGCCACCACAAGGAGGCTGTGGGATACATCTCCTCTTGGTGTGAGTCCTTGTGCCCTAATGGGCTTCAGCCCCATGGTTGGGTGCCAAAATTGTTGCGAATAGGCCCCTAGATTCAATTTTTCAATGCAGATAATGAAGCATTCAGACACTAAGAAAACGCTTACAAGGCATTTTACTTCCGCAGAAGGGCAGAAACATGAGGTAGCAGGCACACAATTTATTTTGAAAAAACAAGCAAACACATAACGACCACACATAAAATCTAATTAAAGAAAAGGAGGATTAACACATAAAGATTATTTCAAAACACATAGTTCTGGCTAGAGTAAAGACCAGATAAGTCCTACAGATGCTTGGTTAGGTATTTTCTTTTTTGTTGTTGTTCTTTTTTTTTTTTTTTTTTTTGGTACTGGAGATCAAACTCAGGTCCTTGCGCTTGCGCAGCAGGCGGAGAAACCACTGAGCTAAATCCCCAGCCCTTGGTTAGGTATTTTCATCATTGTACAAATTTTGATTTCTCATTGACCTGAACATTCCTATTAAATGCCTAACTGCACTAATTAACTCTAATACACCCTGGTAAACCTGATTCAAAATAATGAAAAGGCAAAAGGCAAAAGTAGTATATATGAATGAAAATAACTAATAATAAAGAATTACCAGTGTGGAGTATCCATACATCATATATATTCATAGAATAATAAAATAATAAGGTACATTGTTTGACATTGTGTTTTTCTACATATATTTCCTTGAGTATTTGTAGAACATAGTAATGTGCTTATCTAATCAATCAACCACCAGGTTCTGACATTGTTCAGGTCTATTATTATACAGCTCTGTTTAATCAGATTTTCAATAGGATCCCACTAGTTTGAAATTATTTTTTTCAGTGTATGTGTTACAATATATACCATCTCTTCATTAATCAAAAAATTGGAGTACAACTAATAGAGGTATTCATTTAATTGTTTGTAATTAGGTCTTTAGTGCATACAATCAATCTGATTATTTTAGTATGAGTGCATGAGTCAAAAATCAATCTTTCATGAGTTTGTCCACCTAGCAATTCTGAATTCAATCACATTCCTCTACTGTTTTTTACTTGTTAAGTAGAATTGTTTGGCTCATCTTTTACATTAGCTTTATCCCAAACTCAGCTCTACATTCTTTTCTCTTCTCATTGCTTTCTGTCTGTTCCATAACTTTGATGTTTACAGATATTTTACAGTAACATGAATGTAGTCACAGAAGACACAGATGACATTGGGAATGACCAGCTCACCAAACATCCTAACCGACTCATGTCTGTGTAGTCAACCATGGTCTTGGCCCCCCATAGTTCTCTGCAACTGATAGGTCCACCTGGATGTCCTCTGACATAAGATGTGTAAGCTATGAGCCGTGACCTGGCACCAGAAGCCTGCTGTGCTCCACAGGGCTGCCTGCAGAAGACCCTGTGTGACCTGGAATCACTCATGTGTGTGACACACAGCTCAACAGTGCATCCTGCCCGAGAAATCTATAGGAAGATAAGCATATGACTTTGATATTTAGTAAAGAAGTGGGATTTGTGCATTGATGGCCATTTTCACAGAAGCTATCCCTGTGTCTGGAAATGACAAAAGATGGAGAGAAGGGTACAGAGCTCTGGGCCTCAACACAGATATAGGCTGAATGTAGGCAGTAGATAACAGAAGGATATGTTGGGGTGAAGTTCTTTGGGATGCTCTTGACAAGAGAGAGTGCACAGCAATCTGAGCTCCATCCAGCTACTTCTTGTTGTCCACATGGATTCTCCTGAAGAAGCTGAATGGCCATCTTTAGGACACAGCCCCAGGACATGACCCAGAAGTGATGTGAGGGCTTCATCTCTGTTTGATCCTGCCTCCCTCATGTGGAGGCTGAAAACTGTGTTCTGAAGGCATTGGGCTCCTTCTCCATCCTGAGGGCAGAGGGATGGATAGAGAAGGAAGACCATTAACATCATAGGTCACAGTGGGCATGAAGAGCAAGAGGTCAACCAGCCCTGGGGAACACAGGGACCTCTGAGGGACAGAAGTCAGGAAGGCTGTCATTAATTATGCACCTATCTGATGGAGGAGGACCAAGTAGGTGCAGTGCTTCTTCCATTGAGCTGGTGTTTAAAAATTCATTTACAATTATCGTAGACATCCCATGCTTCTACAACAAGACTCCACAGGTTGGCTTGCTTAGAAAACTGTTTCCTCACAGTTTGGGGGGCTGGTGGCTCAAGGTCATGGTGCCAAGATGCTTGGTTCCTGCTGACACCTCTCTGCCTGGCTTGTAGGTGCCCAGATTGTCACCTTCTATCTGTGTCCTCAGACTGAATTCTCTGTATTTTAATGTGGGAACAGGATGTTGTTGTCTTTTCTATAAGGGTATATTTCTATTGGGTTAGGGCTTCACACAGAAGACTATATTTAACCTTTAATGTATTTTTAAGTGCCCTAACCCCAAATGCAGGTACAATGGCCTTTAGGGATTCCTCATATGAATTTCAGGGAACATAATTCAGTGCATAACACCCATCAAGTGGTAATGAGTTCCCATGGCACATTTTGTTTGCAAGATGAAAAGCAGGAAATGTGGGAACATGGTGAAGGAAACGTTCTGAAGGAAGGGTCCCATCTCATCTGTAAACAGAGGAAGTCACTTCCTCCTTCACGACATGGTGAGCACATGAATAGGGTGAGAACAAAAACAAAGAAACAGCTGTCTCCAGGAGGAGCTAAGATGTGGGAGAGGCGAGAAAACCCCTGAGCCCACAGGAAGACTTCACCTTTCCCCACCGTGCCTGTTCCTTAGCGGGACCCACGGCTAGATGATGTTGGGGCAAGTCCTGCAACCCAGGATCCCCTGCGGCCCTGCAGGGAGGTTTGCGCTTGAGCTCACATGGACATCCCCTCACTGCTTCTCACACGGTAAGACACAGTCATGTTCTCAGTGGTCACAGGGCTCAGCCTCAGTGAGATTTGGTTATTGGATGTGTCAGCAGACATGGTGACTTGATTTTTCAAGGACAAATTATAAATTGTGCTTCCACTACTATGAATGGTCCCGATCCAATGCAGTCCTTTCCCAGGGAGCTGATGGATCCACTTATACAAGTAACCACTGCTGATGGAATAAAATAGTACAGGTGAGGAAAAGTGACTATGAGGACATCATCAGTCCCAGTTCCAGCTCCTGCAGCTGCATCTGAGCTAGGACACCTGACTCAATTGGTCTGATAGAAGTTCCTCAAGATCCAGGCCTAGTGATAATAAGAGAATTTTCTGCCTCCATAAGTGGTACATGCAGTTGTGTGCAGGTGGTAGTTGCCTCCTACAATAAAAATTTTCAAATCCAGAAAAGTCAGTGGAGGGAACTAAACCAAACAATCAGTCCTCTTTTCTCTGAAGTAATAAGATTAAGAGGAATGCTCAAACTAGATCATAAAACCAGTCGTAGCCAGAGATCTAGCTCAGTGGCGCCACGCCTGCCGCACAAGTGCAAAGTCCTGAGTTCTATCCCCTGGCACCGAGAAAGGAAAAAAAAAAACTTTGTACATGTTCTTGGTGCCGAAGTCGGCCTCCATGTCCCCAAATCGCCCCCTGCTGGTAATGAGCGCACCTGCAGGGAGATTTTTGTCTGCACTCACACTGACGTTCCCACACCGTGTCTCTACTGCAGTAATACCTGGCGGTGTCCTCGACTCTCAGGTTGTTCATTTGCAGATAGGCAGTGCTTTTGGAATTATCTCTGGAGATGGTGAATCTGCCTTTCACAGATTCAGCATATTCTGTTTTGTGATTATTAGCTTTGTCTCTAGTAAGGGCAATCCACTCCAGCCCCTTCCCTGGAGCCTGGCGGATCCAGTACATGTAGTAATCAATGAAGGTGAATCCAGATGTTGCACAAGAGAGTGTCAGGGACCCCCCCAGGCCGCACCAATCCTCCACCAGACTCCACCAGCTGTACCTCACCCTGGACACCTGCAAAGACACAGACATCCTGCTTAGGAAACTCACACATCCCCATAGTTTATGCCATTCTTGTTCACTCACACAAGCAGTGTTTTTTCTCCATTAATTACCTTTTAAAATAGCAACAAGATAAAGCCATCTCAGCCCAAACTCCATGGTGAGCCTCTGTTTTGAGTTCTGAGCACTGAATGGGGACTTATGCATCAAGGACTGTGCTCCTCCCCAGCGCTACAGGATCAGGGTTTGGCTGGTTTTCATCAGCAGAAAGAGGCCCTATTTGCATGTCCTCTTGCTATATATGAGGCTCTGAGGGCTATGAGAATCAAAGATGTGATTGCCCAGAGTAGGTGCAACAGTCCCAGAGGAGTGTGGTGACTGGTATTATCCAAGAAAATGAGTGATCACTATCATAATTTGCTATAGTAGGAATATTGTACCATCACCTTTTTAAAGAATGTTCCATAACATGTTTATATTTTCTTTTAAGAGCAGTTTTATTGAGGTATAATATATACATAAGCGAAATTCACATATTCAGTGTACAGTCAATAGTACTCATCTTTTTCACTTTTATATATACAAAAATGAAATGTAGTATCCATCTTTTTGTCAGTTTTAGGTGTAGAGAAAATCATGAAGAGTAGTGTGTTATTTCTGTCTTACAGATGTGAATTATAATTTGACACACAAATCTTCAATTTGATGTGCCCAGAATTACATATCTTCTAGGAGCGAGGCTCTATCTGAGTGTGTGGTCCTTTCTGATGGACCTGCATGCCCCTGTACGATGTCCAGGATAGAGTGGGATCCCCCTAGTGAGGCTGGCATAAACGGTTGCTGTGATGACAGCAGGTGTGCTTTTCATGCATTCTTGTGTTTACCTGAGAATTGTTCAGAGAGCCACGGGTTGTGTTTATTCATCTTCAGAGTCACCACATTTCCCATGCTATTGCTATTTTTCAATCAGGTCTTTTCTATCAAATTACCCATGTCTTTTTTTAATGATAGCTTAATTGAGTTATAATTGACATAATATAAATGTCACATATCTAAAGTGAAGAATTTTATAAGAATTCACATACAAGTTCACTTGTGCATTAATCAAAATCATAGCAGGGAAAAAGTGAAGTACTCCTGAAAATTCCTAGACTCCTGTGTATTCCTTTCCACTACTAAGTCCCTTCTTTCACAGGGTTTTTGATGAAGTTCATCTCCCAGATAATTTAGGCTAGCTTTAATTTGTTCAAACTCATAGAAGTGTAAGTGTGTGATGTGTGATTTATTTTTTGGCATTTTTCAATTAGGATAAGTATTGTCTCAACAATGAATTAGGAAATCACTCATTTTAATGATGAATAACACTCCTATAAGTGAAGATACCTTTTCTATAAAAGTAAATAATTGATACTGCATTGTTTCTAGTTGCTGAGAGCCACAAATGAACCTTCAATTCATCTTGAAATTTGAAGTACTCCTAAAAATTAGTTCTTAATTTTATAACTAATAAACTAGATAATATTCATCTTAACCCATTTTATCCAAAATAATGTTATAGAACAAAAAAGGAAAGAAATAGCCTATACTCAGCCAATGCCACTGATCACTGGGCCTATTTCACACGAGAATTAAACACAATAATTAAACAAAATAGCAACAAAGAAATATCAGAGTTTAATGAACACTTTGAATAAATGGACTTCTTAGTCATATACTGAGTTTTCCACCACCAACAACATAATAAACATAATTTTCAGCTCCAGATTGTTCTTTCTCTAATATAAATCACTAGACTACACACTAATTAATAAAGTATGCCAGAACCTTCTGAATAAGATGAGATCCCAGTTGTTGATTGTTTGTGCTACTTGACATGCAACCGAGGTTTTGTTCATGAAATCTTTTCCTACACCAATGTCTTCAAAAGTTCTACCTAACCTCTCTTCCAGCCAGTTTACTAACAGCAAGAAAAAGCACCAAGAGAGTGAAGAGACAACCCACAATATGGGAAAAAATTTTTACCAGCTGTTCCTCAGATAAAGGTCTACTATCTAGAATCTATAAAGAACTTTAAAAATCATACCTCCAAAATTTAAAGACCCAATCCAAAAATGGGCATCTGAAATGAACAGATATTTCTCAGAAAAAGAAGCAGAAACAGGAAAGAAACATATGAAAAAATGTTGAACATCACTGGTCATTTGAGAGATGCAAAGGAAAACAATATTGAGATTCCACCTCACCCCAGAAAGAATGGCTGCTACCATGAAATCAACCAATAACAAATGCTGGTGGAGATGTGGGGAGAAAGGAACCCTACTCCACTGCTGGTGGGAGTGTAGACTGGTGCAACCACTGTGGAAATCAGTATGGAGATACCTCAAAGAACTAGGACTGGAAGTCCCATTTGACCCTGCTACTCCCCTGCTGGCTATCTTCCCCAAAGAATTAAAAGAATCATATCACAGTGACATATGTGCACCCATGTTCATAGCAGCACAATTTGTAATAGCTAAAACTTGGAAACAGCCCAAATGCCCATCAACTGGAGACTGGATAAAGAAGACGTGTTTGTTTGTTTTTTATAAAATGGAGTACTACTCAGCCATAAAGAATGACAAGCTAGAGACATTATAGCTAAGTGGATGCACATTGAGGCCATACTCTTAAGTGAAATAAATAGGACATGCATGTGTAAATACCAAATAGTTTCTCTGGTGTGAAAAACTGAAAGTGTAAATAAGGATCAAAATGTATAATAGATAATGTGAAATAGGGAAAAAAGTCCAAAGGGGAAGGAAATGTGGGAGGGGTAGGGGAAAGGAAAGAATGGAATGGAATTAATATGAGAAAATGAAAAAATGGAAGCAAAATCTTCGTAAATAGAGAAAGGCAGAGGGGTTGAAGGAAGGGCAGGGGAATGGGGAGAAAATAAGAACCAAGATATATCATATAAAGGTACAAATTTCCAATGATGAATGTCATTATATTGTATACCTAAAAGGTACCAATAAACTTAATTTTCAAAAAATATAAGAAGAGACCCAGAATAGCAAAAGCAATTCTGGGTAGCAAAAGCAATGCAGGAGGCATCACAATTCCACATTTGTAGTTATACCATGAATGCTACAGTGATTAAAACACCATGGTGCTGGCACATAATCGGCCATGTGGATCAATGGAACAGAATTGAAAAAAGCAGATACAGCCCCAGGCACATAAAGCTATTTAATCTCTGTCAAAAGAGAAAAGAACACTGAGAGAAAAGTAGCTTCTTAGTAAATTGTGCTGTACCAGAGACTCCGGCGGTAAATCTCTAGTCCCCACCTGCCCAATGCATGATGCAAGGTTGAAGACTTTAAGACAGAGTTAAAGAGAAAGTGTGAACTGGGACGGCCAATTCTCCTTTGGCAAAAGGCCCTGGCCCGTCTCCCCCACCGAATTTTATTATTCATCCATCAGGGTAAAGGTGCACGTATAGATGTGCAGTAGGTGAAATTACCATGGAAACTAATGCAGGCAAGGATTTAAAGAGAAGTCAAAGCATTTCCAAATTAGAAGCAAGATAGACAAAATATATGGTTGTAATTAGAATATTGTCCTTTAAGCTATGAAGGCACTAATTGTGGGAATGGAATTTGGGTGGGATCACTCCAGTCTCTGCTATGGATGTTACCTCATATTAGTCCCACGGCTTCATGGGCCATTACTCTGGTCTCAGCTGTGGCCGTCTGCGGTGAGGTTATGTTCACCTGTGTGCTACCGCATTGCTCAGGCGATACTCCTGTGCGTCATGTACCTTCAGTCAGACTCGCTTCTTAAAGTAAGCCAGTCGAGGGATTTAACTCTTTGCAGCCTGCACTGTTCACAGCATGTTTTGGGCATAATCAATATTTTGGGCTCTGGCAGTGCTGGAAAAATTGGACTTCCAAACAGAGGAGACTGAGTCTAGACCATGTATTGCACCATGTTCTAAACTAAAATAAAAATGGATCAAAGATCTAAATGTTATAACAGAAACACATATTCTACTGGAAGATAAAATAGGTATAACTCTTCATGATATAGACGTAGGCCAAGACTTTTTTGATCGAACTCAGGTCCTTGTGCTTGCAAGGCAGGTGCAGTGCCACTGAGCTAAATCCCTGGCCCAATGACTTTTTAAGCACAACAACAACGGCACAAGAAATAATACTGAGAATCAACATATGGAATCATACATTAAAAAGCTTCCGCACAGCAAAGGAAACAACCAACAAAGTGAAGAGACAAGGTAGGGAACCTTGGTATGATAAAATTTTGCCTCCTATTCCATGGACAGAAGGCTGATGTCAAGAATATATAAACATCTCAGAAAAAAAATAAATCCGTCAAAATAAAAGACTCGATCAAAAAGTGGACAGCTGAATGAATAGACTCTTCTCAGAAGTAGTAGAAATGGGCAATAAATAAATGAAAAAACTCATCTTGCTGGCCATCGGGGAAATGTAATTTAAAATTACAATGAGATACAATCTTACCCCAAAAAGATTGGCTACCATCAAAATATGCAATAATAACAAACGGTGAGGATGTGGGGTACAACACCTCAAAAACTAAAAATAGAAATTCTATTTGGCCCAGTTATTGTCCTTCTAGATATCTTCTGAAAAAAGTTAAAATCATCAAAAAAATCATCATATTACAGGAGTTTGTCTATTTTATTTATTATTTTGAAGGACCAGCTCTTAGAATCATTGATTCTTTGTATTATTTTTTAATGCTTCAATTTTTAAAAATTTCTGCTCTCATGTTACAGATATGATATAATTTTTCTTATAAGCAACAATTTCACTAAATCTCAAATTTTGATAGCTTTGTTTAATTTCATTTATCTCAATGTATTTCACAGTTACCTTTGATGTCTTCTTTGATTCATCAGTTTTGAAAGAATGTGTTTAGTTTCTATATGTTTGTGAATTTTCCAGATTTCCTTTGTTTTATTGATTTTATCTTTTATTTATAGTTGAAGGAGATCCTTGTATGATTGCAATCCTTTTTATGTTCCATGAAATTTGTGTGAGTGAAAGAATACGAGTGACAATGACTTAAATTAGACTTGCCCCTGAAAATATTACGTGTATACTTAATAAAAATAGGTCTTCTGATGATATCAATTAGAGAATTCTGTGGAGGTTTATAAAGCTATCCAATTTATGCTGATATTTATAATATCTAATTATCTTTTATGTAGCTGTTCTGTTTAATGAAATTTGGTGTATTAAAATATGTCTCTGTTTTCTACAACTCTATTTTTCCCCTCAATTTGGTTAATGTTAGGTTCATGTATCTTGGGGACTTATGTCATAGAAACATGTTTTTAATTATTACATTTTATTTATGGGTTAACATTATAATTAGTGTTTAATAACCTTATATATCTGTGGCAATACTATTGTGAAACTGTGTATGAAAGTCCACTTTATCTGCTTTTTAAAAACCCTTTTGCCCGGGGTGGGGATTTACCTCAGTGGTTCTGCCGCCTGCCGCACAAGGTCCTGAGTTCAACCCCTCAAAAACACTCTTTTGCCTGAATTTAATCCACTATTGCCATGTAACATATGTTTTATTCATTAAACTTGAACTTTTTAGGATTTTGAATTTAAAACATTGTGTTAAAGGCTGGGGATTTAGCTCAGTGGTTCTGCCGCCTCCCTCACAAGTGCAAGGTCCTGAGTTCGATCCCCAGTATCAAAACAAAAACAAAAAACAAACAAACAAAAAAGATTGTATGTTGAAGGGAAACTATAGTTGGAGTCTGTGAACATTCGTTTTTCATTTAAATTTTCATTTTTTATTTGAGGTTTTAATCTATTTTTATTAAAGAAAATTAATTGTTGGGCCAGGAATTTATCTCAGTGGTTCCTCTACCTGCCTCAAAAGTGCAAGGTCCTGAGTTCAATCCCCAGTAACAAAAAAAAGAAAGAAAGAAAATTAATTGTTGAGAAAAGGTTCTATTATTTTTCAGTGATGGAATGATTATGTAGAACCATATATGCAGTTTTGGTGCATCAGTTTATTAAGGACTGCCATTTTTTAATTGTAGTATCTTGATGATATTCCTATTACATATTTTATTTTTATAATACTCATTGCATAATTAAATATTACATTTAATGACCACAATTTGTAGCAGATTAGTCTGAATTAGTGTTAACTCTGCCTCAGTAGTGCACACTGCTGCACAGGACCCTCTGTCCTGTGTTCCTGCTGAACTGAAAGGCAGGGACTTAGTGAGGTTGATGTGGGGTTGTGGGGGCTTACGGCACTTCATGACCCCTCATTCACATTCCATGTCTGTGCATCTCAGGGCTGAGCTTCACGGCCCTTGACGATCTCCACCTGCCTTGGAGGGGAGCAGGAACCAATCCCCAGGTTGTGCTGGGCTTGTTTCCTGTCCTCCCTTCTCAGGGAGATGCAAAAAAAGCTGATCACAGAATGCAGGGGTGGGTGCAGTAGCTCATGTCAGGCACAGAGAAAGGGGATGTTACTAGAACCTCTGCAATGAGTCCTAGTCTCCTGTGAGCCATGACAGCACAAGGCAAATTAATTAATATAGACAGAAAAGATAGAAAAATGAGAGAGAAGAAGTTGAGCTTTGGGCCTGATCAATGCTGCTCTGGCAGCAAAGACTACAGAGCCCGAGCAGTTTGCCACGCTTTTATTTGGTACTTCAGGAGTAACAAATGTAACAGATGACTCAGAGGGCAGCTGCCTCGATAATCCTAGAACAATAAAGAACTGTGCAGATGAAGATTTTATTCTTCCCCAGGATGTCTTCAGCTAGTGTAATCCTGCCCTGGAGCATCACAGCATTACTGGACCATTGAAGTTTTAGCTGTGATTGGAGGCAAAAATGAAGTTATGTCTCGACATGCCATAGCTGGCCTGTAGGCAGGAAAACTAGGCCTAATCATAATTTTAATTGTGAAATGATTTTCCCCCCAAATTATGTAGAATTGCTCCCAACACCTGTGCTCTGCTTGCCTCTACTCTGGTGGAAAAGATCAGGGAGATGAGAGAAGGGACAGACAGAAGCAGAGCTGGTCACAAAAGGGGCAGCACAATTCTTGTGGTGACATTTGGATAACACAAGGCTTTCAAAGAAATGGTGAGACCTTGCTTGTGTAAAGCACTTTGTCTTCCAGACATTGAAATGGTGATGGCACAGGAGGATCTGAGCTGGGTTCTCAGCATATGGTGTTCTGAGGGGCACTGGAACTCCGAGGCAGGAAGGAGGCCAGGGCCCCAGGAATGGATGCACCTATAGAAAAGGAAACTCCATATCCCGACAGGAAGCCCCTGCTCCAGCCAGCCTGGGGTCCTGACTTGGCACTGGTTTGGAGGGTGTTGAAGAATATAGTTATTATATATTCTGAAGATTATCTGCTGCCAAATACATGATCTGAAAGTATTTTCTCCCACTCTATGTTCTCTAGTTCAGTTAATTATATTTGACAAGAGAAAAATTAGGTATTGAGGAACATTCTGTTAATTAAGTCATTAGATATATGTTAAAATGTGGTTTGAAAACAAATCAAAATTCCTTTCAGTAGTCTTTTCTTTAAAGGAGAAGTCAGGTTTCCTAAGTGGATATCATACTTCAGCCTGCTCTGCACCTGTTGCTGTGTCTGGACCCAAGGAAGAGTAGGTCCACAGCGCCCCCTGCTGGGACTTAGTGTACCATGGTGTTCCTCACTTACTCTGCGGGGAGGTTTGTGTCTAAGCTTACACTGAAATCCCCTCACGGTGCCTCTTGCACAGTAAAACACCTCCGAGTCCTCTGTGGTTACAGAATTCAGCTTCAGGGATATCTGGTTTGGGGATGTGCCTCTTGAGACGGTGACTTCGTTCTTGAGGGATGGGTTTTAGTAAATGCTACCATCATAATCTATGCACCCAATCCACTCCAACCCCTTCCCCAGGAGCTGACGGATTCAGCTCCAGTAGAAACTGCTGGTGAAGGTGCACCAGAGATGGTGCAGGTAGAGGGCGGGATCTCAGAGGGCTTCACCAGGCCACGTCCCAACTCCTGCAGCAGGGACAGCATACGTGGGAAAAGGGGGACTCCAACACTCTCAGTCACCTGAAGTCCCAGCCTCCCATAACCCATACCTGATATCCTGGAATCGCACCTCGGGGACCTGTCACCAGGCACAGGAAAAGACCTACCAGTCTTATCTTCTAGACCACACCCCTGCCTTCTTCGGAGACCTCAAACTTCTCTGAAGTGAGAACTGTAAGCTCCCACAACCCAAGAAGAATTTGAATCTAGAATTGGAGAATAAATTTGCATGTGTTGTGTTCTCTTCTTATCTGCTGGATGAGACTGAAGTCAGGGTTTTCTGTTCTTTCTTGCTTTTGAGAGGCATCCTTTCTCTTCAACTCAAGTGGTTTTTACATCTGTGATTAGAGATAAGTGGGTTTAAGTGGGATTTGGGAAATTGGTAAAAAATGTACATCATGGTTCTAAAGTCAGAGCAACCAAACCACACTGTGGTGGAGCTGGTTGGGGTACAGGCCAGGGAGATCAATGGAAAACCTTTATTAGGGGAACTGATATAGTGCATCCTCCCCCAAGGGAGTCAGAACACAATTCTTTCCCTAGACATGTCTGCAGTGAAGATTCACGTCAGGGAGTTTCTGAGAGTCCATAAGATGTTGGACCATGGCTAGATTCTTCTACTGTGTTTGCCAAACCTAAACACATTTATCATCACCTAGGAATGTTCCAGGACCTTGTTTGAGTGAAATACTGAAGGAGGAATCATTCAGCAGGTGGGACGCAGAGAGGTCAAGTACTCTATTTGATGCGTGGCAGGACAGATCAAAAAGTAGGGGAAAATGGGAGACCCTGTAGGTGTTTATCATTTCCCATTATTTTTCTGTGATATGACTCATAGATCTGGTCTAAGTCTATTTGCAGAGCCTGTGTCCAGAGCAGAAGCTGCTTAGAAAATAATTTTCAGGGCTGGGGATTTAGCTCAATGGTGCCAATGCCTGCCTCACAAGGACAAGGTCCTGAGTTTGATCCCCAGTACCAAAAAAAAGAAAAGAAAAGAAAAGAAAAAGAAAATAATATTCACCCCTCAACATCTGTTACATGTTGTCTCCAATTGATGGTGCTCATTAGTGAAAATTTTACCATTATTATTTATAATTATTAATTTTGGCAGTATTAACTTAGAGACATCACCTTTTTATTTTAGTCTATTTTTCACTTTGACATGGGAAACAGAGATATTTGAGAATCTTTGAAAACATTCAGCACTGTGGTCTGTTGGAATTTTCCTAGCAGAGTCACCAGCAATTTTAGTGTCCAAAGTAACATGACACTGGCATACATTCTATACATAGACCAGTGTGACAGGACAGAGAGCTCAGAAATAAACCCACACATTCACAGCTAATTGATTTGTGACAAAAGCCCCAGCACACACCCTGGGGAAAGGGCAGACTCCTCAGTAATGAAGGTTGAACAACTGAATATTCACATGCAGACTGAACCTAAAGATCTATCTGTCACTGCACACAAACTCATACTAGAGATTTAAATCTAAGAGCTGAAAATACAAATCTATTATAAGATAGTTTAGAGGAACACTGTGATATTGTTCTGGCTACATAAGTATTTGAATAAAAACCAAAAGCAGATAAAACCAAATAGCAAATAGACAAATGATAATACATGAACCTAATGTGCTTCTTCACAGAAGAGAAAACAATCAAAAGTACTAAAAGTCAATATAATAAATAGGAGCAGACATTTGCAAATTATGCTTTTACTAATGGGTTTCTATCAGACTATATAAAGAATTCAAATAATTTGATGAAAAATGAATAATAAAATTATTTTAAAATATAAAATATCAAAACATTATATAGATAAAAAATTTTAAATACTTGACATCATTGATCATCACAGAAACTCAAATAAAAACAATGTGTGAGCTATCACCACACCCCACTTAAACCAGATATAAAAAACAAAAAAATAACAAATATTAGAATGCAAGTGAAGAAAGCAGAACTTTTTTACTCTGGTAGTGGTAATGAAAATTAATTTAAACATTATGGAAACGACTGCAGAGATTTCACAAAAAAATTAAAAATAGAATGACCATGTGATCAGAGATACAAGGGAATGATGTTATTATGTAGAAGAGATGCCTGCACTGTGTTCATTGCAGCACTATTCACATGAGCCATGATGGAACATGAGCTGAGGTGTCCAGAGATGGGTGGATAAAGAAAATGTATTTATATACCATGTAATGTTCAGCTATGCAAAGATATCCTGTCATTTATTGAATAATGGATAATCAGAGAGGATATAGTATCATGTTCAGTGAAGTAAGCCAGAAAAATAAGGGCAAATATCACATTAACTCACTCATATATGGAATCTAAAGAATTTCTCTAATAGAAGTAGACAGTAAAATGATGAATACTGGTGTTTGTAGAGAGTTGGAGGAATGGAGGCTGTAGGGAGTTGATTCATGGATAGTGAATTACAGTTAGAGATGAGGAATAATCTGTTTAGGATATCAGGTAGCACTGCTATGCATAATAGACAGAAGAGGGAATTTTGAATTTGTATAGTATAAAGAAATGATAAATGTATGAGGTGATGGATCTGCATCTTAACATGAACTTATAGTTATAGACCTTAAACAGATATCAAAATGATACACTGGGCCCCAACAAATATGTGCTTGATTAAATGTACAGCAAAAGTAAAATAAAACTAAATGCAGCCATTAGTCAGTGTGTTGTGTCCCACATTCCTGATAGCACACAGTTCACTTGGGACCCTAGCTTCTGAGCTGCTGCCCCATCGCTCCTGGCTTAGAGGAAAGGGCTTCCAGGCCGCTGTCCATCCCACTACTCCCAGCCCAGAGAAAGGGGCTTCTGAGCTGCTATCCCACCACTCCCAGCTCAGAGGAGGTGAGCTGCACAGGCACCAACAACACCTCCCCTCCCCTGGGTCGAAATGAGAAGACATTTAAATAAGTCTCAAAACCAGACCTCCAGATCACCTACAGCAACCCCAAAGGGAAATGAGATGGAACACTTTGATACTCAACCACCTGGACCCACTGAACTGACAACAAAAGAGGATCTGGAAAAAATGAAATCAGAAATAATTTCTTAGATAACAGTAGAGATTGTGCTTGTAATACAAGGCATGATTGATAAATCTAGAGAGGAGCTGAGGAACATGATGGAATCCCAACATAGGAAACAAATGGAATCCATAAAACATATGCAAATAGATTTCCAGGAGATCAAAAACTCCATTGAAAGTCTACACAGCAGAATGAGCCAATGTGAGGACAGAATTTCAGATATGGAAGATAAGATTGCAATTAGTAACCAGGAAAAAAAATGCTTAAAAATTGTAAGGGACCACAAGAAATCAATCCAGCAGCTGCTAGACGATGCAAAGAAGAATAACATAAGACTGACTGGAGTTAAAGGAGAAACAGGAGAGAGTGCAGATAACATAAAAAAACTCTTCACAGAAGTAATGGCAGAAAACTTCCCAAGCAGGGGAAAAGAACTTGACATACAGATAAGGGAGGCATATAGGACTCCAAATAGCCTTGATCAAAAAAATCTACATACCTCTGCGGATGCAGTAGCAGGGTCCCCACCCACACGGAACAGGCCGATTCAGCCTGCACCCCAGCAGGAATCCACTGGATCCCCTCCACCCGCTCCTCTGGCCTCTTGGCTGTACTGCTATCTGGTTCCACACTACAAAGACACAGAGGACACTGGACCACCAGATCACTGTACTGGGTAAATTGGAGTGATCATCACCTCCCATTGGAATCCGGACTATCTTCAGGGTAAGGGCAACTGGAACCTGCAATACAACCCTGCAGACTTCAACCCTACAGGAGAGCAGGGAGCTCAACTTGGGACTTGCAGCCACAAATCTGCCCGAATCTCACAGGTCTGTGACTGGCTTGATGAGACTCATTGACTTATATCTGCACACTGCTACTCACACTGTCTATTGTGACAACAGAGACATACTCTGAAGGAGGCCCTTCATTTTCATTTTTATTTTTTATTTCCAAAATAAGTATTATTGGTTTGGGGTTTTTTTCTTTTTTCTTTTCTTTTTCTCCTTTTATCTTTAATATTTTTCCTACTCTTTGCAAATTTTTGTTTTTCTCTCCTTTTTTTCTTCTTTCTTTTCTCTTTCCTTTCTCTCTCTCTTACACTCACTCTCTTGCTGTCCCATATTGTTCATCTCCCTTTTTGTCCCTGTTCTGGCCCTCATTCAGAGTTCTTTATTTTTCTTTTACTCTCTTTTTCCTTCTTGCCTGTGTCCTCTGGCCTCACCGCTAACCTTCTCCTATCCTTTTACCTATCTGTCCCTCCCTCCCCAAATCCTTCTAATTCCCCATCCCAAAAGGTAAAGTTGTTATATTGAAGAGTTTATTCACTATAAACATATGTTGGGTTGGTTCTCAAATTTGACTTAATTCACACAGTTAAAGGTGATAGATTAATAACTACCACAAAATGTCATTTTCTAAGATGTACTTGATGCAATGGTGTTGCTGATTGTATCACTTTGGCTAAGGTGTTGTGATTGATCTAATCAGTGATCCTTCCTAGTATAATGAAAATGAGATAGCCTCAGAGTCGTTAGAGACTCAAAACTTAAAGACCAGCTATATCTGGAAGTCACCTCTGAGACGCAATCATTCCATAAGTGTTCTAATTACAAGCAACAAAGATATTTACAATAAGCAATTTCAAAGTATCAACCCAGGAGTTAAACCAAGGACTGTACCAAAAACAAAAATGAGAAGACATTTAAGCAAGGCACAAACTCAGACTTCCACCCCACCAGGGGTAAACCCCACGGGGAAATGAGGTGGAAAAGTCCAATAACCAACCACCTGGACACCCTGAACTGATAGCGCAGGAAGTAACAAAACAGATGAATTAGGCTCTAGAAAAATTCAAAGCAACAGTGAGGTCCCAGGCGCGGCTTGGAGCCCTGGCCCCATCTGGTGCTCTTCCCGCCACGACCAGCCAGCATAAGTGGGTGTGACAAACAGCATGAAGCTCCCAGGCCATCCTGGGCCCCGGCCACCCCACGGTGAGGTCTCAGGCGCAGCTTGGAGCCCCAGCCCCATCCGGTGCTCTTCCTGCTGTGACCAGACAGCATAAGTGGCTGAGACAAGCAGCGTGAAGCTCTCTGGCCATCCTGGGCCCCACCCATGCCACGGTGAGGTCCCAGGTGCAGCTTAGAGCCCCAGCCCCATCTGGTGCTCTTCATGCCGTGAGCAGCCAGCCTAAGTGGATGAGACAAGCAGCGAGAAGCTCTGCGGCCATCGCAGACCCCACCCACACCACGGTGAGGTCCCAGGCATGGCTTGGAGCCCCAGTCCCATCCTGCGCTCTGCTTAGCCACGTGGGCACCTGCAAGGCCCAGTGCCCCCCCCCCGGCCTTCTGGCTGTTCTGCTACCTGGTCCCACACTACAGAGGCACAGGGGATTATAAAGGCCCTTATCCTGAGCGCCACAAGATAGAGCAGAAGTTAGTAACAGAAAGAGGGCTTCTCAGGCTCCTTGAGGAAAACTGAAGCTCAGCAGAAAAGTAAAGAAAATCTCTACAATAAAGGCACACCAGACCACTGTACTTGGTAAGTTGGAAGGATCATCACCTGGGACCATTACCTCCCATCAAAACCTGCACTATCTTCATGGGAAGGGCAACCTGGAACCTTCACCATGGAACCTGTAGTAGAACTTTGCAGAGTTCAACCCTGCAGGAGGACAGGGAGCTCAACTTGGGACTAGCAGCCAGAAATCTGCCTGAATCTCACAGGTCTGCTGCTGGCTTGCTGAGACTCATTGACTCATATATGCACATGGATTCCTACATTGCCTACTGTGACAGCAGAGACATACCCTGAAGGAGGCCCATAATTTTTATTTTTTGCTATTAAAAAGAAAAAATTTTTTTCTCTTATTTTTAATTCTTAATTTGTGGAGAGCAGTGTGTGGAGAGCGGTGTTAGCCAAAGAGGCTCCATTTTGAATCTTACCCTCCATTGCATAGAGCAAGGAGACTATGTTATGAGGAACCACAACCTTGCCAAATTAGATTGCCCTGGAACGTGATGAACGTTCTGTAACCCCGAGAAACAAGGAAGCCCATGAGGGTGGGGAATTCCCAAAGAACTAGAAAACAAGGAAGCAGGTGTCTCTGGATGAGGGTCATGATTAACAACCAAACTCACCTGTTGTATAAAAGAGAGGAGAAAAATAAACTTGGGCGCTCAGTCTCTGGGAGCCCTCTTGACTCTATCTCTTTGTCTTTATTTTTCTTCATCCTCACTCCCTCATTCCAGTACTGTTCGACAAGTGGCGGTGGGCTCTGTCATTAATTGTTACTTTTTTCTACTCTTTTCAAATTTTTACTTCTCTTTCTTTTCTTTTATCTTTTCTTTCTCTCTCTCACTCATTCTCTTGCTGTCCCACATTGCTCTTCATCTCCCCATTTGTTCCTTTCTGCACTGAATTCAGATTTCTCCTTTATTTTTCTTTTCTTCTCTTTTTCCTTCTCTTGATTATCATTAGGTTTAAAGGAAAGTAAATATGGTATCCTCCTTGTTGCTATTAGGTGATTCTATTCACATCTTTGTTCTTGCATTCTGCCTTTTCCTCTTGTCTTTAACAATTGCTTAGAGTTTGTGTGATCTTCCTGTGTCTTCTGGCCTCATTGCTAATCTTTCCTGATTGTTCTACCTGTCTCTCCCTCCCCAATTCCTTCTAACTCCCCACCCCGAAGGGGAAAGATGATATATTGAAGAATTTATTCACTATTAACTTATGTTGGGTTGGTCCTCGATTTTAATTTAAGTCACATAGTTAAATGTGATAGATTAATAACTACCACAAATTGTCATTTTCTAAGCTGTGCTTGATGCTATGGTATTGCTGATTGTGTTATTTGGGCTAACATATTGTGATTGATCTAATCAGTTTTCCTTCCTGGTATGAGGAAAATAAAATAGCCTCAGAGTCATTAGTCTCAAAACCCAAACACAAGTTATATCTGCAAGACCCTCTGAAAAGCAATCATTCCACAAGGGTTTTAAACACAAGCAACAAAGATACCTACATTAAGCAATTCTGAAATATCAACCCAGGAATTAAACCAAGGACAGTACCAAAAATGAAAATGAGAAGACATTTAAGCAAGGCACAATTACAGGCTTCCATGCCACAAAAGAGAAATTCTAGAGGAAATGAGATGGAAAGGTCTGATAAGCATCCACCTGGACACCCTAAATGGATAGCACAGGAAGTAACAAAGCAGATCCATGAGGCTCTAGAAAAATTCAAAGCACAAATAATTTCCCAGATAACTACAGAGATGGTGACCAGAGTGAAAGACATGATTAGAGGCTCTAGAACAGAAACAGATAAGAAAATAGATGACAGCAGAAACATGCTGGAAGCCATGAATGCCCAGCATGAGAAAGAAATGGAAACCATGATTGCTCAGCATAAGAAAGAAATGGAATCCATGAAACAGATTCAAACAGATATTCAGGAGATTAAAAACTCCATTGAAAGCATGCAGAGCAGAATAAGAGAATCTGAAGACAGAATATCAGATATTGAAGGCAGGATTGCAGTTAAAGACCATGAAAACAGAGATTTCTTAAAGATAGTAAGGGACCATGAGAAATCAATTCAACAGCTGCTAGGTGATGCAAAGAAGAATAACATATGACTGACAGGAGTCCATGAAAAAACAGGAGAAAGCACAATTGACATAAAAAAACTGTTCATAGAAGTAATAGTAGAAAACTTCACAGACTGAGGTAGAGAATTGGACATACAGATAAGTGAGGCATACAGAACTCTGACTAGCCATGATCAAAAAAAAAACTACACCTACACATATAATAGTCAAGATTCCAGAAACCCAACAGAAGAACAAAATTCTACAGGCAGTTAGAGAAAAGAAACAAATCACCTACAAAGGAAAGCCCATCAGAATCACAGCAGATTTCTCAACAGAAACCCTCAAATCAAGGAGAGCCTGGAGTGAAGTATTTCAAGCCCTAAAAGAAAATAACTTCCAACCTAGACTGTTATATCTGACAAAATTATCTTTCAAAAATCGATGGGAAAATTAGATACTTCCATGACAAAGAACACCTGAGAAATTTCATGAACACCAAACCAGCACTCCAAACAATTTTAAGCAATATTCTAGAAAAAGACAATGAAGGACACAACTCCATGAGGCTCAACAGAGAGAAGGAACCACGCAAGGTAAGACACTAAAGGGAAAGGGGGAAAAATAAGAAATAAAAGAGCCAACAACAGTAAAACATGATGACAAGGATGAGTCAATATCTATCAATTATAACCTAGTTGTTTGCACTGATTAATAGTGCACAGGCACTATACAGTGATAGAATTATGTCTGATATAATGTGAAATTTTATGTAAAACCATTTTATATATTTTGCTTTACCTTATATAATAAGAAATTACTACTGCCACATACTTTTACTGAGTGTACAAGTTGTAATAAAGGAATAATTTGCCATTTTTGACCAGACAGATAGAGCCGTGTTTGCTTAATGTAACCTCCAACCTTTATGACCTTATTCCTCTCCCTATCTCTAACCTTTCCATACCTGTGGAATTGCTCCAAGATGTGTATGCATGGCTAACTAGCAATCAACCTGATTTGAAGTCTTGAGACATCTTGCCCCCTTTTCTGGATTCATACAAAAGTTGTACTTTTTTCACTGGAAGGGTGCTAATTTTCCTTTCCCTAGCCAACATAATGATGTGTTTCTAACTTGGATCTCTCAACCATTGCCTGTACCAAATTTGTATATTTTCTTTGAGCCCCTTAATTCTATATGAAACCAAACCAAACAAATGCTGATAAATAATCAACATTTATTTGATCAACCTAAGACTAGGACACATATAACTGCTAATAGATTGATAAATATTTCACATATGGTAACCATTGATACTAATCATCATTGTTATGATTTTTTTAAAGTCTACAATCATGTTATTTTTCTGCTTTGTTCAATCCATTGCTAATATTTGCAATTATTGTGACATTGTTAAGTTGTTGTAACATGAATATGTTTTGTAAAATCAAAGAATTATACACCAAATTTACCCCCAAACTGTTCACAGCCTATAGTATGAACACATCAGATCTTAAGGCTGAACACAGGGTTAAATTAAATGTACAAAGGTCTTCCTTGTTTACAACGTGCCATGGCCTTCTTCTAAAGATTAGATGTGAGATGCCTAGCAGAAAATACTGACATGAGCAGAAACTCCTTCTGAGCCAGGCCCACTTCCAAGGACATTCTCAATTTCTTGACAATTCTTTCCTTGTCATACACAAGAACCTTATTGGCCCATTCAACTGTAAGAGTTTCACAAAATCAATGAAGTTGTGAAACAAAAGAAGGAAATTAAGAGAGGGATTTTTTTGGCTATAATAAGGAGAAAGAGCTTGTGATACATGTCCATCATAAGGGGATTCCAAACAAAAATCCAAACTGTGTTCCTTGCCCTACTCTTTTATATGAATAAGCAGAGAATGGGAAAGGGCTAGTTTCAAATCAAAAGAGTTCAAAAGAAACTGGTTCTCTTGCATTTCTAATATTTCTCAAGGTGGTTGAAACCCAGGTCTAAAGGTATGAGGAGCTGCTAGACCAGTTAACTTAGTGTACTCTGGATAATCAGGTTCCTCCTGGAAGTAAGACACTTCATCTCTCTAGTCTTACCTAACCCCTCTATCCTGTATTATTTTGTTTTCCTTTACCTTTCTAAGCTTAACCAGCTTTTTGAGTTAGTTTTTAATAGTGGACTGTTTTCTTTTATCCAACCTTATCTTTAGGCTGAAATGACTGCAGCCGAAACTAAATAAACTAAACTAAATTATTACAGAATATGGTGCAGGTGTAGTCTGGGTATAAGCGGTGCTTTGGTGGGACTGAATCCTCCCAGGGTCCTCCACATTCTAAGTCTCTCCTAGTCCCTGCAAATGCTTCACTCTCTGAGTCCTACAGTGCCTGGGGCTAAACCAACTGCTAGATCTCCATTATTTTGCCTGTACTCACCAAGTTCACAGGATCTGAACCAAGAGAATATTATGTGAAAGGTTTGAACACGGGTTTTTGTTGTTGTTTTGTGTTTTCTTTCAAATTATATGAGGGTGCACCATTCTGGGCACTCTGTATGGCTTGTGTCACCAGAACAAAGGGATAGGATATAAAGTTCCAACTAGCAGACACAGGGCTAAGCAGTTTGACCACAAGACACCAAGCATGTATAAGTTAGTAAGAGAACACTTCCATTCAGGTTTAATTTATACTAATGCCATGAATCCTTCTTACTACCTTAATAGCACAAATAGTACAAATACTACCTTAATAGATCAAATACACTTGGCTTTCTATTCTGGGCTGCCCTCTCTTGTCTTCTCACTGCCTCTCCTTTGACTTTAATGTCTTGAAGGTATTACTGCCAGACCTGACACCCCAGGACTTGAGACTACTCCCCTTTGGAGGGACTTATGTCTCCCTGGAAAAACAGGGGCCATGAGACATTGTTGTGTGTCCCATAAGTGAGAGGAGGATATAATTCCTGAAGACTACCTGAATCCCTTCTAGATTCCCCACACTCTGAGGGCCACCCTTCCATACTGGTATCCTTGAGAAGCCCGTGGGAATAGCATTTGGAGGAGCATAGAGCTGAGATAATACACAGAGCTTCACTTAAAGGTACCCCACAGTCTTGGCTCTACACTCCTCAGTATGTGTCACCATGAGGCAATAATCAGTGGATCCTTTTATGGCTTTTCACTCTAGATTCATCAGAAAAGCAAAGCAGGTTGGACAAGATCAGGAGAGAGAGTACGTAAAGGTTCAGACATGGAATGTTTGTAGAGCCACTCGGCCTCAGTGGGGTGTAGAGTTAGAGTTGGCAGCTCTTGGGGTCCTTGTTCGGCCTGCTGGATAGCTTCTAATTCAGGAGCTTATGTGTCCCCTGCACCTGCTAATTCAGTAGTTTTCAGCTATTGGTGATTCTGCATATCTGAAAACATTGGCACGTGTCTGGACATTTTTTGTTTTGATCCTGACAGAGAGCATGAGCAGGATTTATTAGCATCTTGTGGGTTGAGGTCAAAGATGTTGATCATTGTCACACAATACACAAGCCCTCACTTCAAGGAAATACTGGCCAAAGTATCCAAAGTATCAGTAGTGCTCTGCTTGACCATCCTGTTGCAGGTGAGCCTTTCTTCCACTATTATGGCCCAGCTCATTACTACTGGATTATATACCATAACTTCATGTACATTTTTCATGCTAGCTTTAGATCCCAGACTGATGAGAACTGTACATATGCTATGCCTATATATATA
>NW_004624809.1:6943757-6968473 GCF_000247695.1 Heterocephalus glaber
AAAATTTTTTCCCACAGTGTGGATTGTCTCTTCACACTGCTGTTGTTTTCTTTTGCTGTGCAGAAGCTTTTTACTAAGATGAGATCCCACTTGTTGATTGTGCTCGTTCACGGGGAATTGAGATTTTGTTCATAAAATCTTTTCTTACACCAGTGTCTTCAAGAGTTCTATATAACCTCTGTTCCAGCCAATTCAGTGTTTCTGTTTTAATATTTAGATCTTTAAGCCATTTTGATTTTATTTGAGTGCATGGTGAGAGATACAGGTCTAGTTTCAGTCTTTGGCAAGTTGAAACCAATTTCTCCAGCACTATTTATTAAAGAGGCTATCTTTCCTCCAGTGAGGGTGCTTAGCTCCTTTGTCAAAGATGAGGTGGCTGAGTGTGTCTGGAATTGTTTCTGCATCTTCTAATCTGTTCCACTGGTCCTCAGGTCTGTTTCTTTGTCAGTACCATGCTGGGTTTTTTTTTTTTTATCACAGTAGCTTTGTAGTATACTTTCAAGTTGAGGATTGTAATACACCCTGCCATGTCTCTGTTACTGAGACTTGCTTTTGCTATTCTGGGTCTCTTCTTGTTCCAAATGAATTTTTGGATTGTTTTCTCAAGGTCCATGAAGTATTTTGCTGGGATATCAATTGGGATTGCATTGAATCTGTATAGCAGTTTTGGAATTATGTTGATCCTTCCTACCCAGGAGCAAGAGATGTCTTTCCATTTCCTGATATCTTCTTCAATCTCTTTTTTCAGAGTGCCATAGTTTTCGGAGAAGTCTTTGATTTCTTTTGTTAGGATGATTCCTAGGTACTTCAGTTTTTTGGATGCTATTGTGAAAGGAATTATTTGCCCTATTTCTCTCTCAGTGAGTCTGTTGTTTGTGTAGAGGAAAGCTATTGATTTTTATGTGTTGACCTTGTATCCAGCTACTTGACTGAATTTGGTTATTAAGTCTAGAAGACTTTTGGTGGAGTTCTTGGGGTCGTCTATATACAGTATCATGTCATCTGCAAATAATAACAATTTGACTTCTTCATTTCCTGTCTTTCTTCCTTTTATTTCTTTCTCTTGTCTAATTACATGGCTAATGTTTCCAAAACTATATTGAACAAGAGTAATGATAGTGGACGTCCTTGTCTTGTTCCTGATATTAGTGTGAAGGATTTCAGTTTTTGTAATATCACATTTACTGTGATATTGGCTGTTGGTTTTTCATAGATGGCTTTTATCAGATTGAGGTAGAGACCATCTATTCCAATTTTTTGTAGTGTTTTTTTCAGAAATACATGTTGGATTTTGTCAAATGCTTTTTCTGCATCTATGGAGATAATCATACGTTTTTTTCCCTTGGCTGCATTGATATAATGTATTACATTGATTGATTTGCATATGTTGAACCAATGCTGCATCCTCGGATGAATCACACATGGTAAGAGTGTATGATCTTCTTGATAATCTTCTGCATTCTATTTGCCAGTATCTTATTAAGGATTTTTGCATCTATGTTCATTAGTGAGATTGGCCTATAGTTCTCTTTTTCTGTTGGGTCTTTCTCTGCTTTGGGGATCAAGGTGATGCTTGCTTCCAGGTATATATTTGGGAATATTACTTCCCTTTCAATTTTGTTGAAAAGTTTAAACAGTAGTGGCAGTAGTTCCTCTCTAAATGTCTTGTAGAATTCAGAAGTGAAACTATCAGGACCCCCGCTTTTCTTAGTTGGTAAATTTTTAATTACGTTTTCAATTTCATTGGTTGATATTGGGTTGTTTAAAATTGTTAGGCCTTCTTCGTTCAACTTTGGTAATTCATACTTGTCTAGGAATCTGTCCGTTTCTTCTGTGTTTTCCATCTTATTGGCATATAGGTTCTCCAAGTAGGTATTGACGAACCTCTGGATTTGTGCTGGGTCTGTTGTAATTTCATCCTTTTCCTTCCTAATTGCAAGGATTTGGACCTTTTCTTTCCTTTTTTTTTTGATAAGGTTGGCAAAGGGTTTGTCAATTTTGTTGATTCTTTCAAAGAACCAACTCTTGGCTTCATTGATGTTTTGTATTGTTTTCTTAGTCTCCATTGGATTGATTTCTGCCCTGATCTTTATAATTTCCTCGTTTCTATGGGCTTTGGGTTTGTCCTGCTCTTCTTTTTCTGGAAGCTTGAGGTCCAGCATCAGGTTGTTTAATTGGGCTCGCTCTGTTTTCCTAATATAAGTATTCACTGCTATGAATTTCCCTCATAAGACTGCTTTCATTGTGTCCCATAGACTCCGATATGTTGTATTGTCATTGTCATTTAATTGAAAGAACTGTCTGATTTCTTCTTTAATTTCCTCTGTGACCCATTGGTTATTCAGAAGAGTATTGTTCAATTTCCATGTGTTTGCATCTGTTTTATGGATTCCATTTGTTTCCTATGTTGGGATTCCATCATGTTCCTCAGCTCCTCTATTTTTTTATCTGTGTCCTATCTAGATTTATTAATCATGTCTTGCACTATGGGCCCTATCTCTGCCTTTATGTGAGAAATTATTTCTGATTTCATTTTTTTCCAGATCCTCTTTCATTTCTAGTTCAGGGAGTCCCAGTGGTTGAGTATCAGAGTGTTCCATGTTGTTTCTCTTTGGGGTTGCTGTAGATGATCTGTAAGTCTGGTTTTGAGGCTTGTTTATGTGTCTTCTCATTTCAACGGGGTAGGGGGTGTTCTGGTGGCACCGGTACCTGGAAGCCTCCTCTGTGCTAGGAGCTGTGTCACGCCTACCCAGAAGCCTCCTGTGTGCTGGGAGCTGTGGCAGGCCTACCTGGAAGCCTCCTCTGTTTTGGGAGCTGTCTATGTTCTGAGTTTTATGATATGATTCTGAGGCTGGATGCTGACAATGACAGGTCAAACAATAACAACTTAATTATATTTTAGTTAATTATTAATTATAGTTCTATGTGTGTGTGTGTGTGTGTTACTACAGATTTTATCTCAGGCATCGTACAGGCAAGAGGTTCATGCTACCTCTTAACAACATGCCAAAAAAAAAAAAAGAGGTGTTTTCTAATATTGCACTGTGTTTTAATCAGCTTGCTATTTTATCCTGGATTGGAAAATCTGCATGCATAGGTATAATGGGGACATAATTGTCTTTGTTTTGTGATCATGTTTCCTGTTTTAATATAAAAACTGCATTAACCTGATGAAATGGTTGCAGAAATTTTTCTTTCATTGCTTTGCTTTTTCCTTTTTTAGTTTACAAACATGCGACTCCATGTTCAATCATCAAAATTTTATCATAATTTTTAAATTTGTAAATGTTGGTAATTCATATACAATACATTCATCATGGGGAATTGGTAAATGAATAGATCACATCTTGATCAACACCTTGAAATTTTCAGTGATTCATTTACAAACTCAAAAGCAGATAAATTTAAGAAAGAAAATGTTATGATTGCCACTTAAATTGCTTGCCAATATATTTGATTCTCCAACATCTTCTAGTACTAGATTTGAAATTTTATATATTGCTAAGAATTTATCCACTTTCTAAAATTCATTAAATGATAATTTTGTCACACTTTGTATTTTCCTGTAAAATCCTTGGTTACCTAGAGGTGATGGTATGCACCTGAAATTCTAGCATTCAGGAGGCTGATTCCAGAAGTCAAAAGTTCAAGGGCAGGTTTTGTAACATTGAGACACTTTCTCAAAAATTAAAATATGCTTTATGCTTATAATTATTTCTACCTTTTCTTATTGTTTTGCTATTAACCCTTTATTTTGGTTACTTCCTATCTTCTTCGTCTTTTCCAATACATTGGTAGTATAAATCACAACAACAGTTTTCAGGTGTCTTTAGGAAACTATTTCTGTAGGGACAGAGACCTGTAGGTGGGGAAAGATAAGCCCCCACCCCCAGGAGTTTAGACAGATGGTTGGACAGCCTTAACTACCTCTGAAGAGCTGGCAGCCTGAGGTTGCACTTTCTCTTTATGCTGTACCCTTCAAGGCTTGGTTTGCAAAAGTTAAAAGGAAAAACAGGAAACCTGACCCAGAATAGTAAAAAGCCCCAACTTACATGATGCTTAGAATTTGACTAGAAAAAAAAATTTGATGCATCGATAATTCTGTGAGAGGGTCAAGAGGATGTTCTAAAAAGAGAAAAAGAATATGTAAAATCTCTAGGACAGAGCAACTTGTTACAATATTGAACTGGAATAGTGAAGGCACCAGCAATACACAGGAAAAATTGAACAATTCACATTTTATTAATTTTTTGTATACATTTTGTCATATGGAAGTAAGTTTCATGTCATCTTTATTTTCAATAAGTAATGACTCTTGAATGTTTTAAATCCATATACAGAATCTTAGAATTATGTTTTTTATTTATAAGCACATAAGGAAAACAAGAACTCTCTTGGTTTATATTCAAAGACGAGTATATTAGGGTCATACAATTCATCAAATGAATAAACAGTAGTGGGGACTTGTCTTAAGTCCAGTGATTTGAAGCTCAGATAAATCTTGAATATAATGAGGAAGGACCATGATCATTCCCCTGGCCTGCAGTACACTTTGTTGCCTCCAGCTCCTCTGAACAGCTCTGGAAGGAATGTTGACTGCCACAAGCTGCAGAGCAGAGAAAAGTAGGTAATAAATGCGGAAATCATATTGGAGCTTTTGTCCTTTCGGAAGTCTTTATTGGTTATCATGATCTTTTCCCTAGAAAGTTGTTTCAGTATGCAAAGATTTATTGGAGTCAAACTGAACTACAATTGTATGAAGAAAATCTATGAAGGGCAGTCATAGAGAAACATCATTTATATAGTCTAAAGAAAGGGTTGATGCACTTGGTATTTTTTTCAGACACCTAATATTCATTTCATGAGGTTCTTAGTCTAGATACAAAATACCTGACATATACAACTTAAGAATAAAAGGTTTAGCTCATGGTTTCAGACATCGAAGTTGGTTGCTATTTGACTCCAAAGAACAAATATCAAAGTGGAAGACAATAAAGAAAGAAATGTTACTACTGTATGAGAAACTGGAAGTACGGAGCAAAACTGGTCCCAGAAAAGAAGGGGAAGGGAGAAGATATGGTCTATAATGTCTGTTTTTCAACTCGCACATCAGGCTCTCCCTCCATATCACTGTGCCCTGGCCTTGCCTGGACTCATGGCACTCTCTCACAATGATTTGTCCTTGGTGTATTAACTCTGGAATTGTTTCAGCCCTTCCGTGATCCCATTTTAAGGAGCAACACAGGAAAAGCCCACTCAGCGCAGTAGGAAGGCAGGGGTATCTGAGAGTGGTGGTGCATGCTTGTAAATCCAGCAGTAAGGAGGCTAACACAGGAGAATAACAGCGAGCTCAAGGCCACTCTGGGCTCCAGAGTGAGTATAACAGAAAATTTCACGTGAGATCCTGTCAAAAAAGACAGTGACAGCTTTTCCGAGCCAGAAGTAAACTTTGCTTAAAAGCAGCGTAGGCAGGTCAGCATGCTGGGAGACAAACTGGTCTAAAAGCCTCTGGGTTACAATGTACCCTGGAGCTCCACTCACACCAGCAGGGATTTGTTTGTGTTGTCTCTGTTTCGGTTGTCACAGCCCAGAGGGAGGACAAGGAAGCAGGAGCAAATTAGCGTGAAAGACGCAGGCCTGTGAACTGTCCAATCAGGTGGGCCGAGGGAGGCGGGCTCTTGTTTCTTGGCACCAAAACCCGGATGGGGAGCGCCTTGCAGAGAACCTGCTCACCTAGCTACACCTTGCTTTAGGATTTCTCCTGGCTGCAGCCTTCGTGAAAAGGACCCTGGAAGACCCTCAAGCCACGCAATGGTAAGAGTATGGGATCGCTGCCCTGAGATGGGACAGAATGGGATGTGATGTGGGTGAGGTCAACCCGGAAGTGGTTGGATCCAGCAATGGCGAACCAGAGCCTCCCTGCAGCTCCAGAGTCTGCGTTTTTCCTGGTCTATAGCCCAGTGTACCCTCTGTACCTCCTGCCTTGGCTGAGGCTGGCCCATTTTGGGTCCCCAGCACCACGCCTCCCCACAGCCACCCCGCCAGCCAAGAGTGCAGTCTCGGGCAGCCGCAGCTCACAGCCGCATCGCATCTCCAGCTGTGTGCGGACAGTAGGAGTTGTGGGGAGACCCTGATTCAGGTGACAGGTTAGAGCTGGAGGGGCTGTGGTGTGCTGCCTCTCTGGTCTCAGTCCTTCCTCCAACAGAATTGGTGGACCTCAGTTTTACATATGTCTATGGTACAGGGTCTTAACTCCTCAGGTCTATGCCCCGTCATGAGGAGAGTGAATTCCGAAATTTGCCAGTATGTCCCCATATTTCTGCACACATGATAATTGATGATAAGTGCCATGAGAATCTGATGACAGGTTTAACATCATTTTTGATGTGACTCAGTGTTGCAGTGCTTGCCATGCGTGCAGTAAACTCCCATGTTACATACACAGAAGTGCAAAAGAAAATTTTCGTCTTCATTGTTTAGATGAAACCTCTTCTAACAGATAGACCATTTAAGTGAGAACTTCCCATAGCGGTCGGAATGCTGAGAAAAATGGAGGTGATGTTAATGTGTTAACCGAGGCAGGAGAAAGTGTTCCTGCTAAGGACTACTTCCAGAAGGAACTGCCTGTAAAATGCACTATGTGAAACTCCTTGAACTCGGGCATCCATATGGAAGTGTGATTTGGTAGGAGTGGAAAGGGAGAGGGGTGTCATCTCATATAATTGCCATAGCCATTGGATTGTTGGTAGACAGTGTCTTCAAAATTGAAATCCTCGCTAAGGTGGACTTTCTATTGAAGGATCACTGCACGAGGTGTAAAGCCCTAAACATGAGGTCTTTTCCCATAAGAAGGCTTAGGGATAAAGATTTTCTCTGTTGGGAGGAGAAAGAAAGTGGGAGAGGAGGGGATGATGGTAAGGGTGACAAAAACACCCCACATTAGAGAAGGCATTCCCCTGAGGTCAAATGGTACTTTGTGTGACATACAGGAATTGTGCCCTGGTTCAGTCTGAGAGTAGGTCAAAGATCACGGGCCTTAAGGATGGAGAAAAACTTAGTAAAAGTTAGATAAATGTCTTCTGTTACTGCTAATCAGTTAACCTAATCATTTTTGAGGAAAAGTGAAATTAGAAATGTGGCCTGGTAGGGTTAAAAGTTGTGGGATATTATCATCTAAGTGTGAAGGTAAGGAATTTCTCCAGGATACAAAAAATTGCAGGGTGTGGTTAAAGTTTTTATTGCATAAAGATTAAACCCCGGACTTTTGCTCTGAATTACATCCCGTACCCTATTTAATATTTCATTTTAAAATTTGAGACCAGGTTTCAGTAAGTTGTCCAGGCTGCAGTGAACTTCTGATCTTGTTTTAGCCTCCGAGAATCCTGAGATTATAGGCATGTGATACCACAAATAGGTAAAATGCAGGTTCTTTAATCACCACTATTAATGAGGATTACAGTGCTTTATTAAATGAAAATTCAGTGAGGCCTGGTTGCACCCCACTTTCATCCTAGCACTTGGGACACTGAGACAGAGTTTTGCAGTACTGAAGCCAGCCTGGACAATGGAGCAAGACCCGTATCGACTGGGGCTGTATTTTCAGTGTAATGTAACTTGTGCAACATACACAAAGCCCTGAATTCAATCTGCAGTACCAAAGAATAAAACAATGGAAGTATTCAGTGGAAAATTGACTTCAGTTTTTGAATTTTATTGTTTGCACAGTAGTGGTGTGTGTTAAAATATTTACTGAAGATACTGGGCAGCAGCAGGGAGTCGCTGCTCTGTTAGTGACAGGACACCAAGTGAAAACGGATGAGCTGGTCCTTTGGAGAATATGAAACTTAGTAGTTTCCTGTGTTGAGCACTGTATTACTCAGGTTCTCCTGAGGAACTAAGCTGAGACGCAGTATGAGTAGTATTTGGATAATGGAGAATTACTCTGGGTTTTGTTTTGGGTTTTGGATTGGTTTAGTTTCATTTGCTTGCTTTGTTATTTATTTATTTATCTATATATTTTGTATTATAGAGAGGTGCACCACTCCATTCTTACTGTCTAGTTTGTTTTATCAGGACAAAGCAATAGGATAGGAATTGTCAATAAACAGAGGGCTGAGCAATTTAACTACAACACCCCAAGCATGTATAATGCTGAAGAGAAAACACTTCCCTTCTTAGTTTATGCTGATTCTGGGAACCATTCTTTCTGCTTTAATCTTGGAGAAAATATTTGACTTTATATTTTGCCCTATCTTGTTTTCCCATTGCCTCTTCCTTGCCCTTAATAGACTGAAGTCATGCCTGTCTAGCACTGTCATGTCCAAGTCTTGGGATCGTTCTTCCTTTGTAGTGGTTTACATTTCTCTGGGCAAAGAGGTGATTACAAGCCTTTACTGTGTGTTCCATATGTGGTGGATCCTACAGTGCCTGAAATTCTCTTGAGTACTCCTGAATTCTTCAAACTCTGTGAACATCTCTCTCATGTTGGTGTCTTGGAGAAGGCCACAAGGATGACCTATGGACAAGGAGCACAGCTGAAATAAAGCACAGAGCTTCAGTTGAAGGGAAGTCTTAGTCTGGCTTTACAACCCCAGTGTGTGTCATCATGGTACACCAAGCATGGGATCCTTTTCTAGTTTTTACTCTAGTGGCATCTGAAAGGCAGCCTAAAGAAGAGGACCAAAAGAGAGTGCTGGAGTATAGACTGGGAGTTATTTGGGTAGAATCATTCAGCCTTATTTTGGGATGCAAAGGTAGAGAGATGGCAGGTCTTGGGATCTTCTTTTGCCCTCTCAGGGTACCATGTCATTTAGGAGTTTATGTGTCCATTGAACCTGCTAAGTCAGAATTTCAGCTACTGGTGATTTCATACTTCTGAAAACATGGATTTAATGTAATACTTTATTTGCCTTTTCCAGTTATGAGAAAACATACTTTTTGAGTTCTGTCAATGATACAAGTGCCACAGGAAGCAGTTTTTCTTTTTTTTTCTCTTTTCTTTGTTTTTTTTAAAGAAGGAAAGATTTATTTGGCTCACAGTTTGTAAAGCTTTCAGTTCATAGTTGGCTGGCTCCAAGGCAGGGTGGCATGGCAGGGGAGTGACACGCAACAGAAACAGGAAACAGGTTTTTTTACTGCTCTAGAAACAGATTTGGAAAAATGGTATAGATGTTCAGGAGCATGCTTGCTAGTGCATAGAGTACATACCCATTTAAAATCTAACACACATTATCCATACTACCATCACCAGTAGGCAATAATTTCTATTTATTATAATCAGTATTTCTGCCTTGATGAATTTTGTGGATATGAATTGAGATTCATTTCTGTTTTTCTGTCTTTTTAAACAGCTTTCTTTTAGGCCTTTTTTTTCTTTCCCATGTAATCCCTTCTATAAATTTTCTGCTTATATTATATGTTGATATTTGTGATAAGGATACTGTTCAATTAAATCTTTTCTTCTGTGTATTTCTTTGTCACTTCTAGAAAATGAAAACGCCTTCTGCAATTTTTCATCTGGAAGTTAATTTCATCAATAATTTTCTTTGCTGAACGGAAATCCTGTTACTATTTTTGTTTCTTTTCAAAGTTATGCTAAAATTGTGGTTCTACATATCTAAAGTTTTCTCCACTCTTCAATTAGAAAGCTATTTTCTTATAATTTCTTCAATATTTCACATTTTAATATTTAATATTTTTGTCACATATCTCAATGAAATGCATCTTTGAATGTTTGTGATGCAAAAATCAGGTTTACTTGACACATAAAACGTACAACTTATCACCATAAGTGGATGATTAATTAGCTCATCCTCTTTATTTGTACTGCCAGCCTTAGCAGATCTCAGTTTAAAAGAAAGCAGAAGTATTTCCTGATATTTCTTATAAATTTACTTTGTCTACATGTTGTCTGATGTTCAGACTTAAATAATTGTAACTTTATAGTGTGTCCCAAAATATGGAAATGGATATTTCTCCTCTTCATACTTATTTGAGATTTGAAAAACGATGTCTCATCTTTTGTTTTTTAAAAGGGATTCTAGAATAATTTTGTGGCATTTATAGTTGATTCACTGGTATTATAAATAGAGTAGAATGAAGGATATACTGTGAAGTGTATATGTCATATCACGTCATCAAATCTAAATCTGTACCTTATTCTGTACATACACAGATCATGTTCCCCAAATGTTTTCGTTTGGTTTTTTGAGACAGGATCTCACTCTACAGTTCCCGTGGACCTCTTTAGCCCAGGCTGGCCTTGAACTTGTGGTGATTTCACTGCCTCAGCCTCCCGTGTGCCAAAATGCCTGGCTATCACATTTTATATAAGAGAAGTATTTTTGAATATGTTACTGATTTTTAAAGAAGATATTGATAATATTTTATAAAGATGGGTACATGAGTGCTTGGCAGGGTTTGACTATTTCTAGGTGCTTATAAAATCCTTTGCAGTGATATGTGAGGAAGATTTCCCTCTGTAACTCAAAATATTGGCATAGATTGAGAGAAGTTGAGTGGAACATCCATTATCTCTTCAAAGCTGACATTAGAAGTATCTGCAAAAAGTGATACAACTTCAAACTTCTAATTAAGTCAATTTTTAAAATAAAATGGTTACTTCCGTAAAAGTTCATCAAATTCACGTGTCATAGGTATGTTGTTGCACTTTTGATTCTAGTAATAGCAAAGCATTTTTTTCTGTTTTCTAGTAAATTGAAAAGTGGTTCTTATACAAATCTAAACAAAAGACCTTTTGGTGTCTCTTTAGTTACTGACTGTATAACGACCTTGGGAAAAAAATTTGAGAGCTATTTCTTTATAGTATGTGTTTTGATTGAGAGTCACTTAGCTTTATTGTACTGGCATAGTTTTAGTGAGTAATAAAACTATGAGAAACAGGGGCCGGGGATTTAGCTCAGTGGTTTCGCCGCCTGCTGTGCAAGTGCAAGGACCCGAGTTCGATCCCCGGTACCAAAAAAAACTATGAGAAACAGTACCACATTTTTAAGTTGAACTTTTCTGGCAGGGCAGGTGTTCTTGTCATTATTCTGAAATGTAATATCTTGTTAATTTTATTATTTGTGGATAGTGATTTCAACTCTTCCACTTCCATGCTTAATATCACTTATTCGTCTTTCTGGCCTTATATCACCACCTGTGAATTTTGGTTTCATATGACAGAACAGTGGAGACTCTGAATATCCTTGACTTATTTCTGATCCTGAAAAATTCGTGTAGAGTGTCTCCAGTCAGTGTTGCACGTGTTAGTTTTATGGTATGTATGCTGTATCTAGTTGTTGATCCTTTTTGATTTTTTTTAAGATTAGAGGCTCTTAAATAATTAATAGAAATTAAGATTTAGAAAATAGATTTATGTCGAGATTCAAATAATTGCCTGTTCTTTTTTTTTTTCCTATTATTCTTTGTTGATTTAGGTTTCTTATGCTTAACCATCCTTATCTATGATAAAATAAAAGAACTTCACTTATAAAGTGTGTGTGTGTGTGTGTGTGCACACGCATTATTACTCTGGATTGATGCAAGGACATCACACAGGCTAGGAAGCCCTGCTACCACTTAGCTAAGTGCCAAGATTAGAAACTATTTTCTAATAAATCTTTGTATTTTACTAGAAAATGTTTTATACTGGATTTGAAGATTACAAGCATAGGTATAATGGGCCTATAATTACTTTTTCTGTAAATATATTGCCTGGTTTTAGGTGAAGTTAGTTTAACTTGATGAAATTAGCTGCAAATATTTCTTTTCAGCTATTTGCTAGCCGTTTTTAAAAAATTACAGATGTGAGACCATACCCAACTGAGGGTATCATTTTTAGAATAATGGTTGCACTACTGTATATTTTGTATGCATAAGAAACATTTATCATTGAAAATTGGTATATATATATCTTCATTAATATTTTAAAGTTTCAGTGAAACAGTTGTAATCCCTTTGGGAGATGAATGTACAAAGGGAAGATTTTTGATGGCCATTTCAGTGCTTGCCATCTTGTTGGATTCTCCGGCATTGTTCTTCATATACCATGTTTGAAAATTTATATTTTTATAAAAGCATGTCTGCTACCCAAATTTCAATAATGACAATTTAATTATTCTTTTTATTTCTTTTATAATGTGCTTGATTGGCATTCCAGTTGCTGTGTGTAAAAGGATCAAAATCTGATATCTAGCATATGTCACTTCATGACTCTTAGAAATTGAAATATCCATGGCCTTTATAAATATTTCTCATTTTCATTGTGCTGTTTGCTGTTACCCCTGTCTTGTTCATCTTTTCCACTGTATTGATTCCTGCTTTACTAATTGTTGTATTTTACTCCTGAAGTGTTTTGCTAAATATATTTCTCAAAACCTGCATATTAATTGAAAGATATTTATTTTGAACTTTGAGAATATACTTAAATTATTACCTGATTCTAAATATTTCTAGGTCCATTTCTTTACTTTAGAAAAAAGAGATTACTTAAGGAATTTTGCATCAAAAACACATAGGTCTACAGGGAATATAGTTCAGTTATACAGCATAGGCTTAATATTATCTGTTGTCCTTGATTCCTTTTACCAGGTTGCACTGAGATAAGAAAGCACATGGGATTTGTAAAGCTATTAATTCTCCACAATTTTTAATTATTCTTTAGTACATTCAAGATAATATTTATACTTTGTAAATAGCAAATTTTCATATGTTCTGATAAAATTTTTATAAACCTTGTCTGTTTGGAAAAAAATAATTGTTTTAATATCTATATATGTGTAATACATAGTTTATGAATATTATTAAGTCAGTTAGAATGAATCGTCTATACTTTGTATTTCTGAAATCTGTCAAACTTGGAAACTATAGTAATCTACTTAAGTATTACTGATATAGGACTTCCAAATGATATAGGGTAAATAATATAACTCCCAACCTGTTAGCTATCAGATACACCAAGTTTGTGTTCCCCCAAATCGAAGAATGAATTCTAAGGAACACCAGAGGTTGAGTAGGAAATATTTATTGAGATAGATAGCTCCTGAGAGGAAGGAGGAGACCTGACTCGGTTGCCATGGACCTCATTTTACAGAGGAAAGTTTATAAAGCAAAATCAGGGGGTGGGTACAAAATCATGAGGTGTGTACAATATGGGACAAAACTATGATTAACCAATAAGATTACAAGTATAGTTTCTTAGGTAATATTGATCCAGTGGGGAAGCAAGTCACAAACCAAGTGTACATGGAAAGAATAAGGACCTTTTTTGAAAGAGATGAGTTAGGAGGTCCTGGTTACCCTCCTGAGTGACTGATGTCTGTCTAGACTTTGTTAGACCAGGTGATACCAAGTATATTGCTTATCCTTTGGGGAGGCATGTAGGTCTGGTCATTCCGTCTTTATCTTGAGGCCTGGCCTTCAATGGATGTGCCTCCAGCCACAGTTGAAATGTATTCTCATCTTCTGCACTGACTCCCTCAAGGGCCTACTCCTGTCTGACTGCCTATAATATTTCTACTTAGCATGTATAATATTTCTGATTTATATATTTCTACTTCTGTCTCAGTGAAGTTGTGCTATTTACTACTTAAATTACAAGGAATCTTTTCAATAATTTGTTATCTTTTCAATAATTTGTTAGGCTGGTTGCCTGACAATACAAAGTCCTACTAAATTGCCAATTTTAACGTTGAAATTGTGATCCCCTTCCTTTAGATTCTCAGGGATGTCTGTAGCACCATCCCTCACTCCATTCATTTCTTAGAGAATAGGAAATAAGGTGTCTGGAGTGAACACCAGTAATACAAATTGCAAGTAAATGTAAACTAATATATCCTTTAATAATTAAGAGAGAAATACTATCAAAAGAAATATTTTATATAACAACCCAGTTCAGATATATTTTACTTAGAACATGCACAGTATGAGAAGCTAAATTATCCATATCTAACTACAATGGCACCAAATGCATGCACTTTCTTGTAGTCAGTATAGGAATTAGTAGACATGGTGTGAAAACAATATAAATCCATTTCAGTGGTAGTTTTAGTTGCTAAGAAAAAAATAACTGACATGTAGTGAACACCCGAAATTCATGGGGGTTACATTCCGAGAGCTCTTGTGAATTATGAAAAACTGCAAATTTCAGATATAGTCAGAAAAATGCCTTTAAGTGCCTATTTTTATAGTTTAAACCCTAAATATGCTATTTCTCCCATAATGTAATTTAATTTACTAAAACAATGTATACAGTACTGTAATAATTTAATTCAATAAAAATACTGTATATACTACAGCCTGTTATGATGTGGGAATGCTGGCCGGTGCATCTTCTGGAGATGGGTTATAGGGCAGCAGCCAATCAGCAGCAAGGAGAACTGAATAATGCTCTTGGATTGGCTACTTATAAACCTTCCTCCAAACAAAAAAAACAATTGCAGGAGATATTTGCAGTTTCCACAAAACTGTGAGATTCCCCCCCCAAACAATTATTAGATTACAGGAAGGCATGGTGAAGAAACCCTTGTTACCTTTATTTCGCCCAGGAAAGAGGGGGTATGAAAGATTGGAAGGTACCATTAGCAAGCATATTCCCAGGGACCTTCTTCCTACAAAAACACCAATAAATTAATCTATAGAAGAGTCAGAATCTGCATCTTATATTTAACCTAAAAAAAACACTTTGCAACAAAGTAACCTCAAAAACAAAAAATCATGCACCAAAGCCTATAGAACATGGCATTTAATTGAGTTCTTTATATATTCAAGGTATTAGTCCATTACCTGAGAAATAGCTGGTAAAATTTTTCCCATTCTGTGGGTTGTCTCTTTACTCTGTTTTCTTTTCCTGTGCAAAAGCATTTTAATTTGATATATCCTACTTACTGTTTTTTTGTAATTTTCCTGTGCAGTTGGGGGGTTTGTTCATAAAGTCTTTGCCTGTACCTATATCTTCAAAAGTTTTACGTATTCTATCTTTCAGCACATAAAGTGTTTCTGTTTTGATATTTTGGTGTGTGGTTCATTTCAATTTTAATTTAGTGCATAGTGAGAGATAAGGGACTATGTTTAATCTTTGGCATGTGGAAAGCCAGTTTCCCCAGCACCATTTATTGAAGAGGCTATCTTTCTTCCAGTAAAGGTGTTTCACTCCTTTGTCAAAGACAACGTAGATGAGTGTGGTTAGAGATGTTATCATTTATTCTATTCCACTGATCTGTGGGTCTGTTTTGCCCCTCAAGTACCGTGTTGTTTTTAATCATGGTAGCTTTGTAGTATAACTTCAAATCAGGGATTGTGATGCCCCCCTGCCATACCTTTGTTGCCCAGAATTGCTTTTGCTATTCTAGGTCTCTTCTGTTTTGCTATGAATTTTAGGGTTTTTTTCTGTACTTCTATGAGGTATGCTATTTGTATTTTGATTAAGATTGCATTAAATCTGTAGTTTTGGAAGTATGGCCATTTTCACTATTTTGGTTCTGCCTATCCAAGAACAAAGGATATCTTGCCATTTTTCTGATATCCTCTTTGTTCTCATTTTTCAGAGTACTGTAGTTTTCAATATGAAGGTCTTTAACTTTCTTCATTAGATTGATTCATAAATATTTGATTTTTCTTGATGCTGTTTCTCAGTGAGTTTGTTATTTGTATAGAAGAATGCTATTGATTTTTGAGTATTGACTTTGTATTCTGCTATGCTACTGGGTTTGGTTATTAAATCTAGGAGTCTTTTGGTGTTTTGAGGGTTTTTTTTGTAGAGTATCATGTCATCAACCAATAATGATAGTTTAACTTCTTCCTTTCCTATCCCAATTCCTTTTATTTCTTTCTCTTGTCTAATTGCTCTAGCTAATGTCTCCAGACTTATGTTGAACAAGAAGAGTGTTGATGGTAGGCATCCTTGTCTTGATTCTGATTTTAGAGTGAAAGCTTAAAATTTTTGACCATTTAGTATGATGTTTGATGTTGGTTTGTTGTAGATGGCTTTTATCAGATTAAGATAAAGTCCTTCTATTCCGATTTTCTGTAGGTTTTTTTTTTTTTTAACATGAATAGATGTTGAATTTTGTCAAATGCCTTTTCTGGATCTATTGAGATAATCATGTGGGGTTTGTCCTTGATTCTGTTAATGTGGTGTATTACATTTATTGATTTCATATGTTGAACCATCTCTGCATCCCTGGGATGAATCCTACTTGGTTGTGATGTATAATCTTGATGATTTGCTTTATTCTGTTTGCTAGCATGTTATTGAGTATTTTTGCATCTATGTTCATTAGGGAGATTGGTCTGTATTTCTCTTTTTTGGTTGGATCCTTCTCTGCTTTTGGTATCAGTGTAATGCTTGCTTCAAGGAATGACTTTAGCAGTATTACTTTCCTTTTGATTTCATTAAAGAGTTTGAAGAATAGTGGCATTAGATACTCTGTAAAGTTTTTGTATAATTCAGCAGTGACTCCATCAGGACCCGGGCTTTTCTTTTTTGGTAGCTTTTTAAAATTCTTTTTTAAATTTAATTGGCTGATATTGGGTCATTTAGAATTTTTATATCTTCTGAATCAGCTTGGTAATTAATATATATTTAGGCATCTATCCATTTCTTCTGAATTTTTCAACTTCTTTGAGTACAGGTTTTCCAAGTAGGTACTGATGATCTTTTGAATTTCTACAGAATCTGTTGTGATTTCCCTTTTCATTCCTAATTGCTTAAATTGGAGTTTTTTCTTTTCTTGTTTTGCTAAAGCTGGCTAAGTGCCAATTTTATTTAATCTTTTAAAGAATCAACCTTTCAATTCATTGATTCTTTGTATTGTTTTCTTAGTCTCAATTGCATTAATTTCTGCTCTGATCTTTGCTTTGGGTTTAATTGTTCTTTTGCTGTAAGTTTGAGAGTCAACATTAGGTTATTTATTTGAGATCACTCTGTTTTTCTGATGTGGCAGTTCACCACTATAAACTTTCCTCATATGACTGCTTTAATTGCATCCCATAAATTCTGGTATGTTGTATTGAGATTATCATTCAGTTGTAGAAAATCTCTAATTTGTTCTTTAATCTCATCTGTGATCCACTGGTTGTTCAAAACAATATTATTTAATTTTCATGTGTTTATAGTTTTTGTGATTTCTTTTGCCATTTGTTTCCAATTTCATTGCACTATTATCTGATAATATGCATGAGATAGTTTTAATTCCTTTGCATTTACTTAACCATATTTTATGAGCCAGTATGTGGTCTGTTGTGGAGAATGTCCCATGTGCACCTGAGAAGAATGTGTATTCTGTTGTTAGGTGGAACACTCTGTAGATACCCACTATGTCCATTTGTTCGAAAGTTTGGCTCGTGCCGGGGATTTAGCTCAGTTGCACTGCGCCTGCCTCGCAAGTGCAAGGTCCTGAGTTTGATCCCCCATACCAAAAAAAAAGTTTGGTTCAGCTCCAGTATTTCTTTGCTGATTTTTTTCTAGTTGATCTATTTGTGACAGTGGGGTTTTGAGGTCCCCAATTGTAATTATATTGGTGCTTGTCTGATTTCTCATATCCATTAGTGTTTGTTTTATATACATTGTTACCTTGCTTCACAAACTTGATTCTTTCTGAGATTCTGGTCACAAATTAAGTTGGATAAGAACCAAATCATATTAAATGGCCAGATTCTATGTTAACCTAATGGAGAAATTTCATTCAGCTCTTGTTCAGTTCAATTTGCATCCAAAATCCCAGACAAAATTGAGTTTGTGGACTAAGGTACCACTGTAGTTGGGTACTCCAAGATTTGGTGCTTATGTATTTATGATTGTCTTTCTTTTGGATTGTTCTCTTAACAAGTATCTAGTGACCTTCTTTATCTCTTCTGATCAGTCTTGGCTTGAAATCCACTTTGTCTCAAGTAGAATAGCTAATCCTGCTTTTTTCTGGGTTTCTGTTTCATGGAGTAGTCTATGAATTTCTTTTTGGTTTAAGCATTTTTCTTGTATACAGCATATTGTTGGATCTTGTTTCTTGATACATTCTGGCAGTCTTTTTTTTCTTTGATTGGTGAATTGAGGCCATTCAGTTTGATGCTTATAACGGATAGGTATTGACTTATCCTTGTTATTGTATTATTTTTCTGCTGTTGGTTCCCTTTCTTTTCCTTCTATTTAATTACTTGCCTTGCCTGGTGAATTAATTCTATTGGGATTATTGAAATTATTCTCTTCGTTGTTTCTTTCTGGAATATCCTTCAGAATTTTTTGGAGTTCTGGTTGGTGCTCATGAATTTCTTCAGGTGTTCTTTACCACAGAGGTATCTTATTTCTCCAATTTTGAAAGACAGTTTTGCAGAGTACAACAATCTGGGTTGGAGGCTTTTTCAGGGCTTGAAATACTTCACTCCAAGCTCTCCTTGATTGAAGGGTTTGTTTTGAGAAGTCTGCTGTGATTCTGATGATGGGTTTTCCTTTATAGGTTGTTTCTTTCCTCTAACAGCTTTTATATATTTTGTTCTTGGGTTTAATTTTTAGAATCTTAACTGTTGTATCCTTGGTGTAGTTTTTTTTTTTAATCATGGCTAATTGGGGTGCCTTATGCCTCACTTGTCTATATGTCAAATACTTTACATGCTTGGGAAGTTTTCTATTACTTCTGTGAACAGGTTTTTTATGTCCTTTGTGTTATCTTCTGATTCTTCCATTGATTCCAATTAATCCTATTCTTTGCATCATTTAGCAGCTATTGGATGGATTTTTCATGGTCCCTTGCTATTTCTTTTTCTTTTATTTTTTGTACCAGGGATCGAACTCAGGACCTTGGGCTTGCAAGGCAAGTGCCGGAACCACTGAGCTAAATCCCCGGCCCTGTCCCTTGCTATTTCTAAGAAGTGTTTCATTTAATGATCACTAACCACAGCCCTGTCTTCTAGATTTGATATTCTATCTTCACATTGGTTGATATTGCTGCATATACTGTCAATAAAAGTTTTAATCTCTTGGATACCTGCTTGGACCTGTTTTATGGCATCCAGTTCTTTCCTTGTTGGGCAGTCATGGTTTCCTGAGGCTTCTGTATTATTTTTTAATCTCTATATTCTCAAGATTCACTAACCATTTCCTTCAGTATGGTCATAATGTCTTTATTTTTATTTTTTAATTTATTTTTGGTCATCATGTCTTTAGTTACCTGTGCAATTATTTATGTTTTGTTTTTGTCTGGGAGCTGATTTGTCTACTTTGGTACTTCCACTGCTATGATTTCATAAAATTCAGCCGAGAGGTTTTTGATTTCTTCCTCTTCAGTGCCCTCTCAGCTTGAGATGGGTGAATTGGGTGTTTTGGATTGGACCTTGCCTCCATGTTTTCTCCTTTCTTTTTTATTTATTTTTCACATTGAGTCTTGTAAGTTGCTTTTTATTACTAGTATCATGATTTGTTTAAATAATGACTACTTTTCAGAGCTTTCTTCTAGGGGTAACTGGCTTTTGGCCTTTGAGTCTGTTCCACTTCTGTTTATCAGGTATGAAAGATTGTGGCCAGTTTGGCCTAGCACCCAGTTTTTTGGTACTGGGCTGTAGTATTATTTATGGCCCCCAGACATACAAGGTATTGACATACAAGGAGGATCAGTTGATCACAACACAACAGCTGTGTCATGTTGACTTAGTACCATCAGTAATAACTATAGTGTCAAACACAAACGGGAAAATGACAAACTGTAGTAACTAGTACTTTGTCACCTTTAAACCTAGGTACAAGATTTATATTTACATACCAAGATCTAAGCCAAATCAGAAAATTATATACATTAAATTTCTACTCCGTAGAGCAATTTTACCCCTTTTCACCATAAAGCAGTATTGAGCCATGGTAAGATATAGTTAACTACCTATAGATACATAAGGGTAAATGGTACAGGTGTGGTAGTATGAAGAAAAAAGAGAAAAGAACTAGATTATGAAAAGGCAATGGTAGATAGGAGGAATGAGCTAAGATTGATGTTGAAGGTCCACTGTTGGTGGAAGTGTAAATTGGTACAACCAGTACAGGAATTTCTCAAAAAACTAAAACTACAGGTTCTGTTCAACCCAGTTTTTCCCTTTCTAGGTATCTTCTCAAAAGAGTTGAAAGCATCATACTACAGTGATATATGCACACTTCTGTTTATAGCAGTGCAGTTTCTAATACCTAAATCTTGGAAATAGTCCATATGCCCATCAAAGGATCAATGGATAAAGAAAATGTGGTTTTTGTAGTAGTACAATGTAGTACTACTCTGCCATAAAGAACTATAAACTTGAGACATTTTTAGGTAAAAACTTGAGAACATAATTTTTAGTGAAAAAAATTGGACACATGGTTAAATACCACATTGTTTCTCTTGTGTGAGAAACCCAATGAATAAATAAGCAAAATGGAGGATAGATGTTGGGAAGTAGGAAGAAAATATTCACGTGGGAAGAGGAACAAGGGAGGGGGGTCAGGAAGGGGAACAAGGGAGGGGGGTCAGGAAGGGGATGAATAGAGCAGAGATAAAAAAAGAATGGAAGGAAAACAATGGAAACAGTATTATGTAAATGGGGAAAAGAAGTGCTATAGGGAGTGGAGGTGAATGAAGAAAAAAATAAGATATATTATGTATAGGTATAATTTCCCTATGATAAGTGTGATCATTATGTATGGCAAAAATGTACCAATAAAAATTTTTTAAATTAACGAAATTAAATTGATAATAATCATTTATATTTAACATTTACAAAACATGGCATCTAGAGTCTATTTTATTCCATAGCATGCTTGGATGCATGTAAATACAGTAGACCCCAAAATTCAGGGAGGGTTACATTCCTAGAGCACCTACAAATTGTGAAAAACTGTATTTCGGAAATAGTCAGAAAAATACCTATAAATAGCTATTTTTATAGTTTAAACTGTAAATATGCTATGTTTCCCACAGTTATGTAATTTAATAAAATACTAGATACAGTACTGTAATAATTTTGTTTAATAGTAGTTCAACTTCCTCCTTGAGTGTCTTAAACTTCTTCTGGCACTTAGGTTCATTGCCAGAAGCCTTAGAAGGTGCAGGCCATTTTTGTGGCATCTTAGGGATCTTCAGGCTTGAAGAAGAACAAAACTGAGAACATTCAAGTTAGCTACACATGGTACAGCTACCTGTTATGATGTGGTATGCTGGTGCATCTTCAGAGATGGGTTACAGGGCAGCAGCCATTCTGCAGCAAGGACAACAGGATAGTGCTGTCAGATTGGCTGTATGCAAACCTCCTGCCAAAAAAACAATTGCAAAGGATATTTGTTATTTCCACGAAATTGTAGGGGTTTCTCTGAACTATTATTAGTTAGGTTCTAAGGAAAAATTTGCTAACAACTGAGGCCACAAACTCTGAACTGTGACTTTGTGGGGGTATACTGTAGTGTGGTTTATTATACAGCAGAATATCATTTAGTCTCAAAAAAGGACATCTTGCCATTCATGACAATATATATTAACATGGAAATCATTAAGTGAAATACTCCAATAACAATAAGATCAGTTTATACTTAGCACCTACAACAATCAACTAAACAGCAGCAGAGAGTTTAGTGATGGTTGACATGTGTGAGGGTTTGAAAACTCAGGATAATGGACAGGTACAGTATTTTTCTTATACATTATAGACAGTTTATGGAGCTCTAGTGACTATGGTGAGTGTTATAGTACTACACATAGGGTTACATTCACTAACAGAGTAGTTTCTAGTGTTTTTACCATATGCTCAAAAATAACTGTATTAGGATTATAGATATACTAACTACACAGGAGTTATTTCTCAATATAAACCTATATTGATGCATTCAATTGTACAATTCCAATATATGCAGTTTTCCTTGATCATTTTCCCTCAGTGATATGAATTAAAAATTGTCTGTGTAGCAAAGTTAAAATGACGATGGCTACAAATGTCTGAACAGTCAAATGTTTATTGCATTTTTAGAATATATAGTTTTACATTACTTTAATTTCTGAAAAATAATTGAAATTTTTTAACTAAATATATACTTGATTCATTGAAAATATGAAAGAATTGCTTTGGGGATATGATTTGGGAAATAATTGACATCATCAGTCATCACAAGATCCAACCTATGTCCATAAGCTATAATTTTTTCAGAAAATCTTCTACATTTTGGGGTATTTAAATATATTTTACCTTTATAAATATGGCATGCTGTTTGTTATTTATTAAAGATTTGGGGTTTTGAATACGTTATGTAGAGATGCCCATGGGGCTCTTGGACCTTGACTGTGGGTCCCTACACACTTTAGTTTTGAATTCCATATAAAGATTTATTTTTGTCATTGACTTCGTCTAAATGTATTGACACCGACTGCGTGAACCAAGCAGTCCATTTCGTGAACTTCCACTGGTTACCTATGCCGGTAATTATATGATTTCATGAGGGAAAAAAATTGGGAAACACCTCCACATTGGTAGGAGCATCATCTAGATTAAAATAGCAAATGGAAATACTGTTTTTCACTGTGTGGCTGCTACCCTTGCTGCTGGTATACCATGCACAAACAAAATGTTTATAACCACTGTTTTTGTATATTGTAGCTTCCCCAAATATAATATCAAAATGTTGTTTGTTTATAAGAAAATTATTTTTCACAATTGTGAATGCTGATAAATCCAAGATTAAGGCACTTACTTACAGCTTAAATATCTTGTAAAACCTGTTATAGAGGGTGTAGAAAAGGACAATTCTGGCCTGTTATATATGCCTGCATCTAATTATTAACCTAATAAATCCTAACCCAAAGATGTTTAGGATTTATTGTAAAAACGAATACCTGGGTTAATGGAGGTGGGTAAAGTTAAGAGATGGTTTTAAAAATGTAAACAAAGGGCATGTGGGAAGATGGCAGTCTCTGCCCCAGCCCTGTGGGCTGGGTTCGCACTGCTAGGCTGCCACCATGTGGAGCTGAGAGCCGACCTGCACCTGAGGATGAGCAAGATCTCACAGCCCACCAAGGTAATCCATGCTTCAAACACTGGAAGTGATGAGCATGAATCTGCAATTCTAGCCTTTGAAGATACTCATGAAAGAAAAATCCAACAAATTCTCGTAGACTACAGTATAAAAGCAAAATCACAGAGGAGATAGAACTCAAGAGGAAGGTTCACATTTTAGATGCATCCTTAGAAGATCACATAAAAATGAAGCAGCAGGCTTTGGCAGAATTTGAAGCCCATATGCAGAGCTAAGGACATGCAATTGTGCAGAAGCACAGCACGTCTAGCGCATAATAACTGCATCCAGAGGGGTCCAAGAGATGAGAAGGAACTTTGAAGAAAAGTTGCAGTGAAAAGACAGATGGTTGGCATTGGAAGATTTGTGAACTGCGTGTCAGGAGATGCAAGAGATGTTGAAGTCACATCAGGATCAGTGCCTGGTGAGCACAGGGCAGGAGAGGGCAGTGAAATTGCACAGGAGGAGGTGGAGGTCTTAAAACGAAGCACAGAGCTCAGACTTGAAAAAGCTCATCTAGGAGTATGAAGGCAATAAAGCGAGGTAGGCTAGCAAAGTAAAGGAAGCAGATCTTTGAAAAGAATTTCAGGGACAGGAAGCAAATTTATGAAAAAGCATAGGACCATTAAAGACAGAGTTACAGGTGGTCCAGGATGAAGCCAGCAGTCTTCTTGACACTTGCTTCAGATGGCTCTTGCCACAGCAGAGAGCAACACTCAAGTTCTTGAGAAACAGCTCAATGACACAGAGAAGGGGGAAATGGCCTTATTAAGCACAAAGAAGTGGAAGGTGAATTGGCAGCTGCCAGAGAACATTCAGTGCAGCAAGCATCAGATCTTGTCCTCAAAGGTAGTCATTTTGGAATGCTTCAAGCATCTCAAATGACCCAGGAGGTTACAAATAAACATTTAGAATCAGAAAAATCAAGGGCCAGTGACATTATCTCAGCTTGAACAGGAAAGAGCTTTCTTGCAAGGCAGAACTCAGTCTGGATGAAGAGCAGAAGCAGCAGATTCTGGAACTGGATAAGAAAGCAAATGAAGGCCTCTCCTCTTACATCCACCTCGATGACCTGCCTGCGCAGCGCCATGGAAGTACATCATCTGCCAGTGACCCTGACCCTACTTCATTTTTACGGAAACTTGGAGCCAACTCCACAACTTGAGGCTCCTAGGGCAGTGAAGCACAGCCGGTCCCAGCACTCGGAAGGAAACTACCTACCTCCATCCCAAGCTCCTAGGGCAGTGAAGCTCAGCTGGTCCCAGCACGTGGCAGGAAGCTCCCCGCCTCCATCCCAGGCTCCTAGGGCAGAGAAGCTCAGCTGGTCCCAGCACCTGGAAGGAAGCTCCCTGCCTCCATCCCAGGCTCCTAGGGCAGAGAAGCTCAGCCAGTCCCAGCACCTGGAAGGAAGCTCCCTGCCTCCATCCCAGGCTCCTAGGGCACTAATGCTCAGCTGGTCCCAGCAGCCGGAAGGAAGCTCCCCCGCTGCCATCTCAAGCTCCTAGGGCAGAAAAGGTGAGCCATGTGGGTGCCAGAAGCACCCCCTCCCCCGTGGAAATGAGAAGATACATAAACAAGCCTCAAAAACAGACTTCCAGATCATCTACAGCAACCCCAAAGGGAAACAAGATAGAACCACTCTGATAACCACCTGGACTCTCTGAACTGGCAACAAAAGAGGAACTGGGAAAAATGAAATCAGAAATAA
>NW_004624809.1:6971183-6989491 GCF_000247695.1 Heterocephalus glaber
CAAGGGAAGGGTAAAAAAAATAAGAACCAAGAGACTCATGTAATGGTACAAGATCCCAATGATGAATGTAACTGTATCGTATACCTAAAATGTACCAATAAAGTTAATGGGGGAAAGAAGAACAAAAAACAAAAAAAAGAAAAAAAGGATTACCATGATCATATGATGATGTAGAAGGTTGTTTTCTAACAAAAACTAACAGTTCTTTATATGTATTCCACAAAACAGACATTCAAATGAGATGGGGCAAAAGTATAAAACTAAAGGGAAAATCACCAATCAACAAATGATTCCGAAGATTTCAAAACACCTCCATGAGTAACTGATCATGTAATTGTATATATAATTAAAATGAACAACATCACCCCTCAAATGGACCGATTGGATATTGTGCAATACTTCATCTAATAATTGCGGAGTACACAGTCTGCTCAAAAATCACAAATATTCACCAACATAGATCATGTTCAGAGCAACAACAAATGCCTTAACATATCCAAACTAGGGAAGTCATATAAAGTAAGCTCTGAAACCATTTGGAATGAAACTAGAAACTAATAGTACAAACATACTTAGAAAACGACTGAGAATTAGAGATTAAATCATAAATTTTAAATGACACATGTATCAAGTGAAGTGCTGAATATAATATTAAATATTTCATAGATAACTGGAAATAGGAAGAGCAATCTTTGGCAAATGGGAAAGGGACCAAGAGATAAAGACAGGGCAGAGGAAGGGGAGGGAAAGTGGATAAAAAAAAATTAAAATGTGTAATGTACATGTACCTACTCCCCTCAAGGAATGTAAACATTATCTATTGCAAGCATGACCTCATAACAATATAAATTGAAAAAATAAAAGAATTATAATAAGAAAATAAAGGCATATCTTGCTATCAATCCAGGGGATACTTCTAGAGAAATTAAAAGTTGAATGAATGCATTAGGGAAGAACAAATAACTCAGTATTTAAATATTTCACTTCAGAAAACCAGATATATAACAAGAAGATAATAATGCAAATCACAGGGGCTGGGGATTTAGCTCAGTGGCACCATGCCGACCTTGCAAGCACAAAGTCCTGAGTTTGATCCCCAGTACAAAAATATGTATATATATATGCAAATCACTCAACACCAAATTCTGCTGCTCAATATTCACTTTGGTTTATAAAGTCCTTGAGACTAAGCTGAAACACATAAAATTATCTTTACTTAAATATAGCATTATGTTACATGTTGGAAAAATTTTAAAAACCAACAAATAACTACTAGAATTAATAACATAATGTAGCATGGAATACATTACTAGCATAAAAAAATCCAAAAATCTGCCATTTAATTGTGTATCAAATATAAAGGACTAGATTAGAGATTGTAAATATATTATGTAGCACAGAGTGATGCAGAGAAAAACAAATTCACATATAGAAAGGAACTCTAGATGTAATCAACTCTAGATGCTAAAACCTAGATGTAATCAACAAACACAAGATAAAATAAAAAATAAATGGTAGTCAACCTTAGATAAATATAAATAAAAATAAATTTGATCATTCTAAGTGTTTGTAAATCACACAGTAACACAAATGTAAAATGTCAGTTAAAAATAATATATTAAAATTTCCTACATATTTTGAATTTTCATATCATAATCAACAACAGAAGATCAAATTATGTAAAATTCCCAATTAAAATAAACAGGGAGAAGAAATTAGAATGATCTGCATATGAGTGGACTGTCCTATACTTTCAAAGATTCTAATTTGTTTTCACTTGCAGAAAGAAAGCAACAATGATATTTTAGCTACATCAAAAATATTTAACAACAAAAAATAATCTAAGTCCAGAGACAATGGAATAAGTGAGTGAAGTATCTGAAATATGACATTCCCTAAAGTCCTATGGGCAGTAGACCGAGGCAAAGAAACCACAAACATTTCACCCTAATAATAATGATACATTAACCTCATTTATTAACTCATTCCAAATTGCTATGTCTCTAATCCAAGTAACACTCTGCTAGTGATGAGATGGTAAAGCTATAAAAAGGGTCTAAAAAAGCTTATCTTGTGTCCAACCTTGGAGTTAGATGTTTTCAGGGAAATGGACTGCGGCTATCAAGAGTTGATTTGTTAATCAGCTGTGGATTTTTATACACATTTAAATTAAATGTAAGACAAATAATTTACTTCTAAATTATTCTTTGATTCTTCAGATGTAATAATTCTATCTGTTCAGTTTCCAAGAAAATCACAATCTTATAGTCAAATCATGGGAGAAAAAAATCGTTGAAGTAACTTTCATTTTACACAAATATCTTGCTGCAAAAGAAAAGCAAGTCAGGAAAGAAGCTTATTTCACCAATTTACAAGGGAACTCATATTTCAAAGATTAGACACTTCAGGGGCTGGGGATTTAGCTCAGTGGTTTCACCAGCTGCCTTGCAAGAGCAAGGTCCTGAGTTCAATCCCCAGTACCAAAAAAGAAAAAGAAAGAAAAAGAAAAAAGATTAGACACTTCTGAGGTTATATGCCTGTGGCACAGGTGGCTCACTCCAAAGCGGTGATCAAGGGAAACATGAGAACCTAGGAAATTTAAAACTGGAACCTCTCCATGGCCTACTGAGTTATCCTCCCAGGAAAAATTCTTCTCTTGACCACAGGGTGTATTTTGGACAAAGACCAACAGTTACCTACAGTCACTTGAAAAGGTGGAACTTCTCTTCTGAATCCAAATGTGTGTTTTCTGAACATCATACAGTGCTCTGTCAGCAAAGAGTGGGTCCAAAATGTAATACTCATATCACCCAGATTTACCACAATTCTGACAAATTCAGAGCCCAGTCTTACTACAATTCCCCAAGTACAGATTCTAGTCCAAAGCAAGTGATGTTGTGTTTCATCATGAATCATCAGCCTGAAGTAATTAAAGGGTGGCACACTGAGCCAGTCCAGTAACAAAATGAAGATATTGCCTCAAAGTTCTTATGCTAATAAGATAAGACATTTCTATCCTTTAGGACGTTATACTAGTTTTAGATTCTCTGTTCCAGAATATGAGGAATATGAGATCATTATTTTTTTTAAAAATTAGCTTACACACAGAACTAATCTCAAATTTACAGATACATATCTAGAGCAGGAAGAACCCAGGGATATTTTCCAGACTGTTCTTCACAAATCTCAATGGACAAAAATTACAACTGTCTGGAGTTGAAAACAATTCATGATGCTTAATTTAACTAAACACTGTGATCTTGGTAAATAGAAGGGATTAGAAAATCCCCACACTAGCTGAGCTTGGTGATCCATATCTGTAATCATGTCACTCTGGGAGTCTGAGGCAAGAAAGTCACAGATTCAACCCCTACCCCTGAGATTGAGTCCTCAAATTAAATAATAATAATAATAATAATAATAATAATAATAATGGGGTTGAATGTAGATCAGAGTGTATGTTCTGTGTGCAATCCCGAGTACTCTTCCTATGACAATTAGATAATACTAACCAAAAATTTTTTAACTCACAACAAACACAAATTTTAATATTCAATTTTGCCTCAAAACCAATGAACTGGCCACTAGTAACAGAAGACATATAAGTCTAACATTTTCTAAATTTCTCTCTTTAGACCTGTGATTGTGTACCCACATTTAAGCCAAGCTAGCATACAACCCTGCTTTTAATATCACACTAAAAACATTCTGACCTCAAGAAAAAAACCTGTTTCAGGAGCTGGCCTTACCACTTTCCATCATTCCCTCCTTTTCTACACTGTATCTACTCCTTTTTGCTCCTTCTAATGCAGCCAACCTTTTTAAGCCTAACTATTGGTGATTGCAGACCTGCATTTACGACTTTACTTCTACTGCAGGACTCTTTTAATATAAAGTCTTACTTCATTCTGCTTTCATTTCTTTAAAAATAGTATATCCAAACTGTTAAGTTTGATTCCAGTTTACACCAAGCTGCTCTGGTTCTGAGAATAATGGCCTCTGAATGCCTGAGCCCTGGGAATAACCACAAACTGACTCCCAGGTCCTGTTTCCACCCCCACTCACTCTGCTGGAACCCAATGTATCCAGATTAGGCTCTTTCAAAACAGCAAGCCAACTCCTCAGCCTTAACTACTCTGCTGTTTTTATTTACCCACTGTCATGTATGTTCCTCCTCACCTTACCTCATCAAAAGCCATCCCACTACCTATAAAAACCCAGTTCAAACAACTCCTGGTGGACTCTCCTTTGGGAGCTACCTCTAGGAGTCTTGCTCTGAACCCTAAATTCTGGTTGGATGTGTTCTTTTACTGGGTCTTCACCATCTTGACCAAACACCAACCATACATGGACAATAGCAATTATCCAAGAAATTGCAAGAATCTCTGTTAGTACCCAAATCACATATACATGTGAATGCCCTACTTCAAAGAAATTCTCAGTGTGGGTTAAAAAAGCAGTGCCTTCTGAAGTTTGTCTTCTGCAGGACTACATTCATCTTCCTTTGAGAAATTTGTAACATCCCTCTGACTTTCTCAACATTCATAACTATATTGGCCCTATTTAATTAAATGTGTTATTTATATATCTATTAATTTATTGCATTGTCATGGATAAACTGTAGGAGCTTAAGCATACATGGCAAGTGTTGTACCATTGAAACTCATATCCAGCAATATGAAACCTTTCTTCAGATTATCATGTGATTCCTAAACACCCTACAGTGCCTTTGGCATTGTGTAGATTTTCAAAATTTAAGAATTCACTGTCATCACTATGAGACCTAGGGTTAAGGAGACATGTTGTGTGATGCTGTATCCTAGACATTTACCAAATTTAGTTATCATTTAGCCACTTTCACATCCCACAGACAAAATATCTAATACATATGACTTATAACAGGAAAAGATTAGCTTGGCTTAAAGCTTCAGTTCATGATCAATTGGCACCAAGGAAGTCACAGAATGGCAAAGAAAAGCTGCTCAACTCATCCAGGAAGGAAGCCGAGAAATTCAGGAAAAGACAGAAATGGGAATATAACTTTCCAAGCCACACCACCAGTGACCTACTTCTAGCCATGCCCTATGTCCAAAGAGCACATTCATCTACTGAAATCATAAAGGGTTGTATACACTGATGAGAACAGTTTGCACATAATCCAATCAACTTCCAAACCCATGGAGCATTTGAGGTTTTTTTTTTTTGTACCGGGGATTGAACTCAGGACTCTGCACTTGGTTCATTTTTGATACAAATCATAACACCAGGTCTGCTGATGTGTTAAATACAGGACACCCATCACAGCACAGCATCAACCATACACAAATTGTCCACACGAGCCAGGAGTATCCAACCACCGTGCCACTGTCACTGCACAATATGGTGAGAAGTGAGGTTTCAGGCACAGCTGCCCAAGACAGGCCATGCTGCAGTCACCTCAATTAGACGAAGCATGATTAGTTATTGGCAGCTGCCTCAACCCAACACAGAGCATCTGGAAGCCCAAAGTGCATACAAGCAGCTACTGATATATGGAAAGAAACACTCTCCCATGGCTCCAGAGGCACAGGTTTGGCCAAGGTTGTTTCTGTCCTCTTCTAGCCAGAGATTATGCTTCTACCACAAAACCCACTCCTGTCCCGAGTCACTGGGCCTTGCACTTTCATCATTTCCAGGATTGAGGTTCTCCCAGTGTCATTCCTTTGTATTCTCCAGTATGTAGAACCCAAATAGCAAGTTAGTCAGAGATACCTGAGGTGGCTCTCAGGTATACACTGGGAGCTTCTAACTTGGGTGGGAGAGAAGATTCCCATCTCTGGCCAGGGTGGCTGATTGGACAGTTCACACAGCACCAATGTTTCTTTCCTGATGCACTGCTGCTTCATTTGCTCCCTTCTGAGCCAAGAGGAACAAGACAAAAAATGCACAGTCTGTTTGAGTGAAGCTCATATGATAGGTTCAAACCAAACCCTTCTTAGTGCAGGCTTCCTCCTAGGATGCTGATTTGACTTACAATAAGGGAACATCAGTGAAGCAGATTTTTCTCCTACCATTGAAGAGCTGCCACTATCTTTTTAGTTTGGTTAATTGGCTCTGCCTAGGTTTTGTCCCTAAAAATGGGGTCCCAAGTGTATCCCTGTACTTCCAGACTCAAAGTCTAAAGGAGGAAACCCCAAACCCCAAAGACTGTGGGTCCAGGAAATGACAGGACACAATGAAATCAAAAGGGAAGGCTGAATGTTTTCAGAGGGTAGAAATTTGAGTAAGTCACTTGGGTACACTGCACAGACTTTCTCATAGCTTATTAATCTACTTATTTTTAGCAAAGAAAATAAAAACATACTGAGAAGAGAATATAATTATTTCATAAATAAAGCTGGAGTAATATAATAGTAAAAACATGCTGAAAAGAGAATGTAACTATTGCATAAATAAATTGGAATAAAATGGTAGTATTATGCAAAAGAATCAGTATGAAAGGAAATATTTCAACTGTCTCAAACAGGCAATCTACTTCTTTCAAAGTCACTAAGATAATCTGCATTCTGATGATCACAGTAATATTTCTAAACATGAGGGCCAGAATGGTAGCTGAAATACAGCCCCATCCCCAATGACTTTCCTGATCACCGAGGACTTCCCTGTGATAAAGCAGGAACACTTAAGCTTTTAACATTGTAAACTTTGTGTAGTACAGTCTCATCTTCACATGCTGAAAGCCTCTCACCTTCAAAATACTAATTTCACCACAGAAAAGGTCTGACCTGGAGTTATCTAATGGTGAGGCTCCATGATAAATGTGATTGGCTTGAGAGATTCCTACCACACTGGTAAAGTGTATGTCTGTGTGGGTCTGAATTGTGCATGGAGGCGTGGGCTTAGGGACGGTATCTGTATCCCAGCCCTTCCTCCCAGACTTCCCCTGCACTCTGCTTCTTGCCTGCCAGGAGGTGGGTGGCACCTACCTCCTACCATGGTACTTTTTTGTAGCAAGGACAACTTGAACTAATATCCTTAAATTTATGAGCCAATAGAATGCTTTTCTTCCTCTGTTGTGTATGAAATACATATTGTAAAATCAATTAAAAAAATACAGTCCACTGCACATGTCTGACCTTCTTGTTCTCCCATTTAGTCTTCAAGGGTTGCTGATTTTAAGATAGGTTGCTGTTTTGTTAGTGATAAAAAACCCCACAACTTTTCTATGTGTTTCCAGGTGAACTGCAAAGTGGAAGTGCATGTGTTTTGTTTGATTTTTAATGGCAATATTTAACCTTCAACATGAATTCCACTTATTGTCTCAATTAAAGATAATGTGATCAGAAGCCTCAGGGTTCACAACTTTGGATCTGACGATACTTTGACAACCCATAATTCTTTTTTTATGTTTTCCAGTACTGGGGATAAAACTCAGGACCTTGTGCTTGCAAGGCAGGTGCAGAGCTAGACAATCCAAAATTCTGCCTGCAAGAGTTCTCACTTATTTTCTCAGTTAACCTCAGTAACCTCTCAGGCTAGGCTTCCTTCATCACTATGTCTAGATGTTTGATACATTGTTCAGAGTCCTGCTCTAATACTCCTGACTCCTAAGTTAAGGGAATAACATTTCTTTGGTTGTCCTTTTGGTTTTCTTGGTGTGAACACATTTTCACAAATGTGAGAGGAGCCACTCCTCTCAAGGATAGCATAGGATTTTGTATCATAAATAAAATGTCTACTAATTAATCAGCTTGCATGGCTGTCTTTTGTTTGCCTTACCTTCTAACCTACACTCCTCTTAATGGGTAGTCTGCGGTCTACCCACTGCTTCTTAGGTATCTGGAGGCCTCCTGTTTGCAGCTGTGCTGCTCCATTTATTGTACCCAGTCTGTAAATTACTTCTCATTTTTTTTCCACATTAGAATGTGGACAAACTTGTAAAACTTGATTTTCTTTCCATGTAGTGATTTGTCTTTAAGTATTTTTCAATATTTTATTCTCAAAACTACTTTTAGTGAGTGTGAACAGTAATGACAATATAAATATCCTTACCCTCAGAAAGTTTTGTAACTGGGCCTTGGGCAGTGGTTAACAACACCCAAGTGAAACCCTGTTAGACTCATCCTTGCCTTCCCCATAGATAACAATTGTCATATTTATTTTCCTATTTTTTTCTGAGCTTACCATGTGTATGTATTCTTATAGTTTTGCCCCTTGAAATGTTCAGAGACTATATTCAAAATGTATAGAAAAACATTTTAGCTAGTATTTTTTTGTCTCTGTTTCACATGTGTTCATGTTTGAGTTAGGGGCACAGTCCCTTGTCAGGCATTCTAAAGGTCACATGGTTGAAGCTTTTTCAAGTTTACTTGTTATAGGTATGAAAAGAGTCACATTTGTCTCCAGAAACAAATACACAATGTATTTTTTTGGATGTTATTTTGGTGTACTCCAAAGTAGAGGACATGATTGGAGAGTGTTATCATTTGATTCTTCATTCTTTTATAAGTCCACATACTAATTGTGTCTTTCCATGGTTTCATGTCCTTTGGCTATTTCCTCAACCATGGTTATTGGTGTTTTCTCTTGAATTGTGTATGTTTTGTTTATTTTTTTTACATGTTTGTTGATTTTTACTCAGTATACACCTTTTTATTGTATAGAGGGCAAATTTTTTTAATTTCTTTTCTCTATTGCCTGTCATGATTTACATATCTGTCAGCATCCCCCTCTAATTCTGACAGCTTCACGATTTTCTGGGGAAACAACTTTTTCACATCCGAAAGATATTTGACTGAATTCTCAAAGTATTCGAGTTTATCTTTCCCATTTCAAGATGTAACTAAATTTCTGTACATGGACTATGAAAAATAAAGCACATGTTTCAATATATGTACCAGTTTGTCCCTGCCTCTTGTATTAAACAGATGGTGATTTCTGCCACTTTGTACAATAAAAGCTGTATCATGAATCAGTGTTCTATTCTCAAGTGAGCCCTTCACCGACTCTCTTCCTTTTTTGTGATCTATTTGTCATTCTCACTAATAGAACAGTGCCTCAAATAGTAGATTTTCCCTGTCTTTCTTGTATATTACAGGAGCTGTCACTTTATTGTTTACTAGTTATTGAACATTGTTAAACATTTGTTATACTGAAAGTTATAATTGTCTTTGACATATCAAGGGGTGATTTGGAAGTCAAATTTTTTTCGTCAACTTTTTTTATTACTACAAGTTTAGTTTGCAAAATACTGGTTTTCAGTATATATAATTTATATTTCAATCATATCCGTCCCTCATTCATCTCCCATATGCTACTTTTTGTTTCATTGAGCTATAAGACATTATGTCTTCCTTACTTTAATTTTATTGTTCTTAGATATTCTCCAATAAAAACTGTAATATTTTTCATTAGCATTCCAAATTGTCATTCATGAATTTTACTTAGCATTCAGTTATGCTTTTGTCTATGATACCAGGCTCAAGTTTCAAAATGCTGTCTAAATATAATTAGAAAAGGAAGGAATCAATTCAATAAGTAATATGTTGGGAAAAATATATTCTGTGATCTGTGAGAACTGTTCATCAGATATTTTTCTACCATAGTTTATTTACTTGGATGCTGATCTTATAGAATCCCTATATAAACAATGCTGCAAGGACAGTGTGTTCAAATAAAACTGAAGTTAACCAGCAGGAGAACCAGTGTTCCCATTCTGCTGTTGCTTTAGCTTTGAATTCTAGTCTAGCATCAAAATTCCTGTACTAGTGTATATATGAATGGAAAATAAGTGTTTGATGACCAAAACATGAATTAAACATTTGGAGGATTCAGACTCATTTCAGCTTTTTGTAAGGAGATGTGAAATGTTTCTTATTGTCTCTTCTTTCTGGATATATATGTCTGATGATTTAGGAGGAAGTGTCTTTTGAGGATGTAGCTGTAAACTTCACCATGGAGGAGTGGGCCTTGCTGGATCCATCACAGAAGAAGCTCTACAGAGATGTGATGTGGGAAACTTTTAGGAATGTCGCTGATATAGGTAAGAATAATATCCTTTCTCATTTATGCAGTAAGAGAGCATTGGTTATTGCTTATCAGTTCTGTTTAGTGCATTGGAATATGGAAACACTTGATATGATTCTAATTGGAATCTCTGAATTTTTATGTAATGTAGTAACTCATCATTACATTTCTCTTTCTACACTTTAGGAAGAAACTGGGGTAGTGAGAAAATTGAAGATGACTACAAAAATTGCAGGAGAAATCTAAGGTAATTTGCACTCACAAGAACAATATTTCTCAAGTGGCAAAAATATTAAAACCAAGCAAACTATACAAATGTAGCCAAGTTCCAATTTCTGTAATAACACAATATTTTTCCAAAGATGCATGCATGTTGATTATCTATAATCTGATACTTGAATATTTGAAATATTACAGTATTTGAAATGTAAGCAATACTGACATTATGCCACAAATGACACTATGTAATGTAAAAGAAATTATTTTCCACCAAAATTATAAAAATTTTATATGAAATTGAATTTAGGCATTGACTACAGGAGTATATAAAACAAATTTTGTGTTTAGACTCAGAGACAAATTCAGGATATCTAATTATGTATATGTATATTTTCAGAAGACCACATTTATGTCAAACGTGTAAGGAATACTACATGTACTTAAGTGTGGTATCCACATTCAGTGTATGCAAAATTGCTATCCTTGTGGACATATTCAAAATCCAAATAAATGTGACTCTTGATAAGAATTGATTTCAAGCCATTCTCCAAAGCATTCAGTCTATTCATGTTCCAAAACAGTAGAAGGGACATTTCGATAATATCATTGTAGTGTAAAAATCTCTGAAAATGTGTATAAAGATTTGTCAAAAAAGTAAAAACAGAAATTTCTTTTTCTAGTTTTCCTGGGTGTATTCCCCCTGAAAATAAAGTAATCATATTACAGTAATGCATGCATAGCCTTGTTTGTAGCAGTACAACTTATAAAATCTAAATTTGGGAAACAGCTTAGATGCCCATTCATAGATGAGCTGATTAAGGAACTGTGGGATAGGCTGGGAAGGATGGTGCATGTATGGAATCCTAGCACTCTAGGAAGCTGAGGCAGGAGATCATACATTCATGCTCAGCCTAGGAAACTTAATGACTTCATCAGTTTAAAACAGTCTCTGTTTTAAAATAAGAAATAAATAAGGCTGGGGATGTAACTCAGTGGTAAAGCCCTTAAATCTCCAGCACTGAAAAGATGTGTGTATACATAACAAAAAATGAAGTGATATCACTTTCCAAAAAAGTGAATGTATCTGGAGTCAATAATGTTAAATTATATGATTCAGACACAGAAATTTCAGTATCATATGTTATGTTTAGAATGAGAAACCCAAATTATGAGTTAAGGAGTTAAATAAAGGACAGATGGTAGAAAAGAGAGAGGCAGACATTCTGGAGTGGGTGAAGAGGCTCAGTGGAAGAGAGAGGGGATGGAGTCATGGAAAAAACAGTTAAGAAACATAATCAACATATATTATACGTATGTACCAATTCATCAGAATGAAAGTGTTATGTGTTACAAACATGTCAGTTATAAACTGCCAAACGAACACTGCTGTTTTGGTAAAAGCTGTTTCCAAGCATCATCCAGAGTATACAGTAAACTCATGATCATATATTTTTAGGTAGCAGCAAACCAGATCTCTTCCCAGTAAACCATTAATTAAGCGTGACTTTTAAATGTGATTGGTGGTTTTATTTTATTCCTTTACAGCAGTGAAGAAATAGAGAAATGTGGTGAATATGAATTATGGTATCACCATGGAGAAATGATTTTCTGGACTACAGATACTAGTGTAAACATAAAACCAGTTGGTACAAAACCAAATGAAAGCTTTGGCTCTATAAATCCTCTGATTGGTCATTCATCACTAAATGTACCCATCATAGCTAACACTGGATTCAAATCATCTGAGTATCAGGGATTTGAAGAGAATCTATCTAGCTGTAACAAATATGGGAAGATCTGCACTGATTTTCAGTCATCTCAGAAGCATGTAAAAACAAATCCTGGAGAGAAACCTTATGAATATAAGCAATATGAATTATACTCCTATTCCACTGAAGGAACTAATACTGAAGAGAACCCTTTCGTAGATGAGCAAGATGTGAAAGTCTGTACAACCAACTATGTTCAAATCTGGGAAAGAAATCACAGTGGAGTGAATATCTATATATGTACACAATGTGGAAAAGGTTTCAATTCTCACCAATTTATTCAAATGCATGAAAGAGCTCATATTGGCAAAAAACTCTATGTATCTAAACATAGTGGGAAATCCTTCACTAATAGCACTTCATTTGGAAATCATCAAAGGACTCACATTGGGGAGAAACCCTATCTATGTAAGCACTGTGGGAAAGCATTTAGCACCCACAGTGATTGTCAAAGACATGAACGAACTCACACTGGGGAGAAACCCTATGAATGTAAGCAGTGTGGGAAAGCTTTCAGAACACACAGTGATTGTCAAAGGCACCAACGAACTCACACTGGGGAGAAACCATATGAATGTAAGCAATGTGGTAAAGCTTTTCGGACACACAGTGATTGTCAAAGACATGAAAGAACTCACACTGGGGAGAAACCCTATGTATGTAAGCAATGTGGGAAGGCCTTTAGCACACACAGCGATTGTCAAAGACATGAAAGAACTCACACTGGGGAGAAACTCTATGAATGTAAGCAATGTGGGAAAGCTTTCAGCACACATAGTAATTGTCGAATTCATGAAAGAATTCACACTGGGGAGAAACCCTATGTATGTAAGCATTGTGGGAAAGCATTTAGCAGACACAGTAATTGTCAAATACATGAAAGAACTCACACTGGGGAGAAACCCTACGTATGTAAGCAATGTGGGAAAGGTTTTAGCAGACTTGGTACTTGTAGAATACATGAAAGAACTCACACTGGGGAAAAACCCTATGTATGTAAGCAGTGTGGGAAAGGTTTCATCAGACACAGTCATTGCCAAATACATGAAAGTACTCATATTGGGGAGAAACTCAATGAATGTAAGCAATGTGGGAAAGCTTTCAGCACACACAGTGATTGTCAAAGACATGAAAGAACTCACACTGGGGAGAAACTCTATGTATGTAAGCAATGTGGCAAAGGTTTCAAGACACACAGTGATTGTCAAAGACATGAAAGGACTCACACTGGGGAGAAACCCTATGTATGTAAGCAGTGTGGGAAAGCATTCAGCAGACATGGTAATTGTCAAATGCATGAACGAACTCACACTGGGGAAAAACCTTATGCATGTAAACAGTGTGGGAAAGCTTTCAGCAGACATGGTGCTTGTCAAATACATGAAAGAACTCATACTGGGGAGAAACCCTATATATGTAAGCAATGTGGAAAAGCATTCAGCAGACACAGTCATTGTCAAATACATGAAAGAACTCACATTGGAGATAAACCCTATGAATGTAAGCAATGTGGGAAAGCTTTCAGTACACACAGTGATTGTCAAAGACATGAAAGAACTCACACTGGGGAGAAACTCTACGTATGTAAGCAATGTGCGAAAGCTTTCAGCACACTCAGTAGTTGTCGAACACATGAACGAACTCACACTGGGGAAAAACCTCATGTATGTAAGCAATGTGGGAAAGCTTTCAGCACACGGAGTCATTGTCGAATACATGAAAGAATTCACACTGGGGAGAAACCCTTCGTATGTAAGCAATGTGGGAAAGCTTTTAGCACACACAGTAATTGTCAAGTTCATGAACGAACTCACACTGGGGAGAAACCCTATGTATGCAAGCAGTGCGGGAAAGCTTTCAGCACACCAGGTTGTTGTCGAAAACATGAAAGAACTCACAGCAGGGTAAAGCCCTATGTATGTAAGCAGTGTGGGAAAGCTTTCACAACACAGAGGTACTGTCGAATACATGAAAGAACTCACACTGGGCAGAAATCCTATGAATGTAAGCAGTGTGGGAAAGCTTTTACAACTCAAAGGTATTGTCAAGAACATGAAAAAACACACTGGAGAGAAACCCTATGTATGTAACCAATGTGGGAAAGCTTTCAGCACACAGTATTTGTCAAAGATATGAAAGAATTCACTGGGTATAAACCATACCTATGTAAGCAATGAAGAAAAACTTTCAGCACCTACTGGTATTGTCAAATACATGAATCATAAAGGGCACAAATGCTTTTTATGTAAGATACATGGAAAAGCATTCACTTATGCTCATAGATATTAAACAAGAGAAATTTAACTGTGACTATATAAAGTGACTTGCACTGACCTGAAAGGTCTCAGTGGAGAGAAGTCCGTTCTTTATAAGCAAATGAAAAATTCAAGCCTAACCCTAATCTCACAGGCCAGGTTTCTTCTTTCATTCTATCAAGATATTTGGTACATAGTTGAGAGTTCTGTTCTACCCAAGTCCTCAGTAATGAGGATAATATTTCTTTGCAAGTCCTCTTGGTTTTCTTTGCCATATGTTCACAAATGTGAATATAAAACCACTCCTCTCAAGGATGGCAGAGGATTATCAGCTTGTATGTCTGTGTATTTATCCAAATTTCTAATCTGCACTCCTAATGTCCAGCAAGTAGTCAGATCCCTGCTTGTTTGGCATCTGCAGCCCTCATGTTTGGAACTGTGCTGCTTTATTTACTGTGCACAGTCTGTATATTTTCTCTGAATTTTTTCCTTGTTAGAATCTAGGCAAATATGTATAAATTTATAGTTTCCACGTGGTAATTTAGTGTTTAAATACTTTTCAATAAATTTATTTTCAAAAAGGTTTTTGGTGAGACTTAGTAACAGTATAAATGTCCTGGGAACAAACACTCAGAAACTTTTATAACTTAGTGGTGGAGTCCCCAGGTGAAATCCTATACAACTTACTCTTGTCTTCCTCTTGAATTACCACTCTCTTCTTTTGCTATTTTTCCTAAGTTTACCATGTGTCATTGTCACTACCAGTATTCTTTCAGTTTTGAATCCTTGGAATATTAAGTAAGTGAGTACTATAGAAATTGCACAGAAATGCATTATATGTGGTTTCTTTGTCTCACTGTATTTCACATGTGCTCGTGTGAGTTAAGGGTGAAGGACTTCCTCATCCATTATGGTGGTCACACAGTTGAAGTTTTTTCAAGTTTAATTTTTATAGCTGTGAAAAAAAGTCACATCTTCGGAAACAACAGCACAGTATATTTTCTGGACACTGGAATAAAGTTACTGGTCTGTAGTTATTGGTGTACTCCAAAGTACAGGATAAGGCTCTGGAGTGTGTCGTTTGATCATTTATTCATAAGTCTACTTACTAGTAGAGTCTTTGCACAATTTCATTTCCTTTCCTTTGGCTATTTCCTCAACCAAAGTCATAGATTTTGTTTATATTTGGTGTTTTCTCTTGAATTGTGTATGTTTTGTTCAATTTTCTTATATGTTTGTTGATTTTTACTCAGTATACAAAATTTTTATTATATCCTGTGCAAATGTTTTTTAATTTGTCTCCATTGCCCATCATGATTTACATAGATATCAATATCTCCTTGTAATTCTGATGGCTTCATGATTTTCTTCTGGTGAAAGAATTTTGTTTTTACATCCAAAAGATATTTGATTGTATTCTCAAAGTATTCAAGTTTCTCTTTCCCATGTCAAGTTGTAACTAAATTATTGTACATGGACTATGATGAATAAAGTGCATGTTTCAAAATATGTACCAGTTTGTCCCTGCCTCTTGTATTAAATGGATGGTGACTTCTGCCACTCTACAGTAAGAGCTCTGTCATGAATCATTACCATTTAGATGTGAGCCCATCAAAGACTCTCTTACTCTTCATTGATTCTACTAGAAGAGCGGTCCCCTAAATAGAGGATTTTGAATCTCTTTCCTTTATATTAAGCAATGTAGCACCTTGTTTACTTGTTATTGGATATTTAAAACATTTGTTATACTGAGCACTTATAAATATTTTTGCCAAATCAAAGATTTGGATGTGACAACATTTTTCTACAATTTTTCATTTTATTATTAGTGCTTGTTAATTTTTAAAAAATGGTGTTCATTACATATGTATTTTGACCGTATCCACTCCCTATTTCCCTTATACCACCTTAGAAATTTTTTATGTCTGTGACAGGTGACTATTTTTTGTCCTTCAGCTGTGAGATAATATATCTTCCTTGATCTAATTTCATTGTTCTTAAACATTCTCTAATAAAAACTAATATTTTTATTAACAGTTTAAATCATCACTTATTAATTTCCTTAGTGTTCAGTTAAGGTTTATCTATAAAACGAGGTTCACGTTTCAAAATGTTGTCTTAAATACAATGTGAGAAGGAAGAGATGAGTTCCCTAAATAATAAGTTGAGAAAATAGATATTTTCTATGATCTATCAGTAGTTCATTAGGTAGTTCATTAGGCATTTTTCTGCCTGAGAGTTTTACTTGGATGTTAATCATCTAGGCTACCTCTTTGATCCATGCTTTAGGGACAGTGCATGTGAAAAACTGAGATTAACCAGTAGGAGAACAGTGTTCCCATTCTGCTGTTGCTTTAGCAATGAATTCTAATCTAACGTCAAATTGTGTGCAATGTGCATATAAATGTAGAGTGTTTGATGTCCAAGACACGAAGTAAATATTTTGAGGACTTAGCCTTATTTCAGCTTGTTATGAGTAGATTTGAGACATTTCATGTTGTGAATCTCGATCTTCCTGGATATATATGTCTGCTAATTTAGGAGGTAGTGTGACCTGTGAAGTTGTGACTGAACTTCACCATGGAGGAGTGGGTTTTCCTGTATCCATCTCCAAAGAAGTTCTAAGGAAATTTGATGTTTGAAATCTTTATGAATGTGGCTTTTATAGGTAAAGATGATTTCTTTTTTTCATTTATGCAATTGGAGAGCATTGATTGTTCATTGTGCAGTTTCCTTAAGTGGAATGTGGAAATCCTTGACTCTTCCAGGTATGGTCACATTGTACCTTGAATCTAACTGGTACAATGAAGCAATCTAATGTAACAAGTCATCATTATATTTGTTTCTACCCCTTAGAAAGAAACTGGGATGGTTACCAAATTGAAGATGAGTATATAAAGTGCAGGAAATGTCTAAGGTAATCTGCAGTCACAAGAATAAGAATGTTCCTCAAACACCAGTATGTGAACAGAAACAAAACCAAGAAAACTACAAACTAGGCCATGTTCAAATTTCTTTAGTCTCACAAAATTTCTCCAAAGATGAACAAAGGTTGAGTGTCTACAGTCTGAAAATTGAATATTTAAAATATTCCAATATTGGAAATTTAGGAAGTGCCAATATTATGCCACAAATCACATTATCTAATGTTTCAAAATAAGCAGGTTATTTTCCAAGCTCAAGATTATAAGAATGCTGTGTGAAAATTCATATAGACATTTAGTATGTGTATAATGAATTTTGTTTTTAGGCCAGGAACGAAATTGAAATTATCTAACTATATAAATGTGAGTATTGGCTGCAGACAGACAGGTCTGCGCACGCCCTACCGAGGTCCTGAGTCACGCGGAAGATGCCAAATCAGCACGTTGCAGACAGGGAGGTCTGTGCACACCTTACCGAGGTCCCAAGTCACGCAGAAGACTCCGAATCAGCCCGCTGCAGACAGGCAGGTCTGCGCATGCCCTACCGAGGTCCCGAGTCGCACGGAACACGCAGAATCAGCCTGCGCCCCGGCAACAATCCACTGGACCCCCACCCCCACTCCTCTGTACAGCCACCTGGTTCCACACTACAAAGACGCAGAGGACACTGGACCACCAGTCCACGGTACTGAGTCCCGCTGCTTCCGGCCCAGAGGTAGGGGCTTCTGAGCCGCCAACCCTCCTGATGCTCCCAGCCCAGAGGATAGGGCTTTTGGGCCACCTTCTGTCCCGCAGCTCCTGGCCCAGAGGAAGGGGCTTCTGGGCCACCATCCCTCCCACCACTCCCGGTCCAGAGGTAAAGGCTTCTGAGCCTTCATCCCACTGCTCCTGGACCAGAGTAAGGGGATTCCTGGCCACCATCCCTCCCACTTCTCCCACCCCACAAGAAAGGGCTTTTGGGCCACCACCCCTACCGCTGCTCCCGGGCCCTGTCCTACCTCTCCCAGCTCAGAGGAGGTAATCTGTGCAGGCACAAACAGCCCCCCCCAGTCGAAATGAGAAAACACATAAATAAGTCTCAAAACCAGACTTCCAGATCACCTACAGTAACCCCAAAGGGAAATGAGATGGAACAC
>NW_004624809.1:6994746-7009449 GCF_000247695.1 Heterocephalus glaber
TTTTGGTACTGGGGATCCAACTTGAGTCCTTGGCCCTTGCGCAGCAGGCGGCTAAACCACTGAGCTAAATCCCCAGCCCAAGAGAACATTCTTAAGTCAGATTCAAAATCTAACAAAGTGAGTCTTATACACTTTTGACATAAATACACAATGCAAAGCATGAAAACCAAACACAAAATTCAGTACTTTCCCAACTATGCTGTACTATTGTATACTACTGCCCTATACAGTAAGCACACAGCAGTACAGCTGTGACAGTGTCCAGCAGACATGTGAGCTACTTCCAAATTTTGTTCACATCTACAAATATTTCTAATGCAATGTCCCTTGAGATCTGAAAGTTTGCAACTCGAATGTTTGTAAGTCAGGGACTTACTATGAACATTAAATATTTGCAAAATTACTAACCTTGTGTAAATATTCAATTTCCAAATGAGTGCCACTATTTTGATAATATCTGTATTCAAATAACCTTCCAAGGATTTCAGTTCATTCATGTTCCAAAATATTAGAATGCACCTTCCTGGGTTGTTGGTGTAAATGTCATTGTGGTATAGCCTCTATAGAAATGTGTATAAAGTTTCCTCAATAATAAAAATAGAAATTCCATATTATCAGCTCTATTTCTGGTTAAATTTCCCCCAACTTTAATTGTATCAGTGATACATGAATACTCGTATTTGTAGCACAGCTTACAATAACTAAGCTCTGGAAACAGCACAGATACCCCATTCACTGATTAGTAGATTTTAAAAATATGAATTAGTCCAGGCAGAATAGTGTATGCTTAGAATCCTAGCACTTTGGGAAGCTCATGCTCAGCCAGGGCAGCGTAATGATTGATAGGACTCTGTTTCTACATAAAATAAATAATGCTGAGGATGTAGTTCAGTGCTAAATCTCTGGGTTCAATCTCCAGCACTGGAAAAATGAGAATTCAGCCATGAAGAAGAATGAAATGATGTCATTTGCCAGTGGCTCTTGAGTCCATATGTGTAAAGTAAGTTAGACACAAAAATTTCAATATCACATGTTATGTATTTTATCCCAAAATATAAAAGGAGAAAATAAAGGAGAGATGGTAGAGAAGAAAGAGGCAGACATTATTGAGTCAAGGGAGAGGGGATAGAATCATGGGGGGAGTGTATCAAAAATAATCAACATATACATATGTACCAATTCTGCCCAGTGGAAGTGTTATGTATTGCAAACCTGCTAATTATAAACATACAGTATTCAAATGAATACTACTGTTTTGGTAAAAGCTGTTTTCAAGCTGTTATCCAGAGTGTGCAGTAAATTAGTGATCAAATATTCTTATAGTACATTGAATCAGATCTTCTGGTAAATCAATAATAAAAAGACACTGTTAGATGTGATTGTGGGCTGTTGTTTTTCTTTTCTGGGGGGTTATATTTTGTAGTAAAAATGTAGAAAAATGCTGTCAATATATATTATGGTATCAACATGGAGAAGTGTTTTTTGGACTCCAGATACTATTGTGTACATGAAAGCCATTGGTACAAGACCAAGTGAAAGCCTTGCTTGTAGAAAGCCCTTGATTGGTCATCATCCTCAAATGTGTCCATTACAGCTAACACTGGACTGAAGTCAAATGAGGATCATGAATTTCGAGAGAATTTGTCTAAGTGTAGCAAACATGGGAAAACCTGCTCTGACTTCCAATTCTTTTAGAAGCATGCAAAGACAAATCCTGTGGAGAAAGCCTATGAATATAAGCAATGTGGAAAATCATACTCTGCACTGAATACACTAACACTGAAGAGAAGCCCCTTGTATGGAAGCAAGATGTGAAAGGCTTCAATACACTAAACCTTGTTCAATTCCAAGAAAGATATCATAGTGGAACAGATACATACATGTGTATACAATGTGGAAAAAGTTTTAATTCTCACCATTTTATTCACATACATGAAAGAACTCACACTGGGGAGAACCCCTATGTGCAAGCGATGTAGGAAAGTTTTCGGCACATGTGGTAATTGTCAAATACAGGAAAGATCTCACATTGGGGAGAAATCCTATGTATTTAAGCAATGTGGGAAACCTTTCAGCAGACATAGTCAAGTACATGAAAGAATGTACTATGTATGTATGTGATGTACAGAAGCTTTCAACACAGTCACTGTCAAGAGCATGACACCACAGCACTGGAGAGAATATAGATAAGCTTTTGGCAGACACAGTATTGTCAATTACACAAAACAATTCACATTGGGAAGAGACCCTATGTATGTAAGTGATGTGGGAAACCTTTCAACAAACAGTAATTGCCAACTACAGTACATGGAAAAATTCACTGGGGAGAAACGCTATTTATGTAAGCAATGTTGAAATTCATTCAGTGCACATCAGTATTGTCAGTTACAGGAAAGGAATCATGTAGGAGAAATCCTGTTGTGTAAGCAAAAGGGAAAAGCCTTCAGTTACTCCAGTAGTCATAGACATTAAATAAGAGAAGAAATTAAATTAAAATGCCTTGCACTGACATGAACTCACAGTGGAGAGGATCCTTTTTTTTTAAAGCAATATAAATCTTTCCGTATGCACAGGTATCATTACCTATATGAAAGAATCTGTAGTGGGGAGAGTCAGCATATTGTGAGCAATGTGGGAAATGTTTTCTTTTTCTCAATGCATTCCAGTACATGAAAGAATTCACAATGGAGAAAAGCAATATGTAATTATTGTGAGAAACTGTTCAATTCTTCCATTTACTTTGAAATACATGAAGGAACTCACATTGAAAAGAAACTATGTAGATAAGGTAAGAAAGCATTTTGTGATTTCTATAAACAGAAAATATGCAGAAACATGATTAGAGTTCATGTAAATACTGAATGTGAGAAGTCTTCATTGATACATGAACTTTTATACAAACATGGCATTGCATACTGGAGAAACATTTATCAATTTATATTTTATGGGAACATCTCTAATCATTTTTGTGTTATTTGTATTACAAGTAAACACAATATGAGAAACCATTAAAAGGACTGTACACAAGTCTTCAATCCTGCATGTAAGGATGTATACTGGATCAAATCCCTGTGAATGAACAGCATTCTCAGTTATAGCACATAATTTCAAAATCCTTTGGCAATTTCTCACAGTGAAAACCTATATAAGCAAGTCATATAAAAACATGATGTCAGTTATGTCTGCAGAAAATACATAACCAGAGGAGATACCCTAATGCAATGATGATGAACCTATGGAACATGTGCTACAGTGGGCATACAGAGCCCTCTCTTTGGCACACAAGCCAAGTCTCTCCAAGTCACCCTGGCAGCTGAGCATTCAAGTTTAATTGCAGTGTTGGCACTTTGTGAGAAAGTTTTTGGTTGCAGTTTTGGCACTCAGTCTCTAAAATTTTACTATCATTGTCCTAAGTTATCAGTACAGGAAACTGACACAGATCTCTGGATTAAATATCTTCAAGTTCATTTTTAAGAATAAATGTGCTCACATAATTCTGTACAGTCTTGTAAATAACAGTGTGGGAGTTTAATATTGTCTTTTAGTGTAAGTAGGTGATGTTATTTTGTGAGATCCACAGGTGAATTGAATTGTATTTTTATATGCCAGTAGGCTCAGTATTTTTGCAGGTTACTTTTTGTTTCCTTTGTTTTGTTTTTAGCAATTGTGGGGTAATATGACACTAAAAGAAAATTTTTGTTAATTGCTATCATTTTCCCACTAGCTTCTATTTAAATTTTTGCTACCCTTCATTCATTTTCCATTTTCCTAACAAAATAATTTTAAATGAATGTTTTATTTTACAATGCATGTTGTAAAAAATTTCTATACATATGCTTTAGATAGAGTTCAGCTATTTTCAAATAATTTGTACACTAGCAATTATGTTTTCGTTCTGAGAAGATATCTATATATCTCAGCATAATTACAGATAATATGAAGTATTTCTTTTGATCCTACAACAGACACATGTGAAGGCAAGTCATGTGTGGTAATGCATAGGGGAGCATAGTATGGGGCAACAGGAGGGCAGTATTGGACTGAACTACTTTCAGTAATGTAGATAATGACACTTCTGTGACCATTCCTGTGTGCCTCCTTCATCATCTCTGGCTTTGGATTTCTGTGGCCCTTCTAATATCCTATCTTCATGAAATACCTGCTGTGGTTTGAATACATTCTCTAAAATTCCTGTGTTGGAATCTTTATTCCCAATGCAACCGTGTTCAGAAGTGAGACCATATGGAGTCAGTCAGGGCTTTGTCCTTATTAACAAACTAATGCAATCTTCATGGAGGTAGTTCCTCATGAAGGAATAAATTTGGCCCTTGCTCTCTCTTCTGTGCTGTCTTCCTTTCCTTCTTCTGCCGTGGGAAGATGCAGTTAGAATATCCTTACCGGATTATGGTTCTTTGATCTTGGACTTTCTGGCCTCCAAACCTGTAAGAAAAAAATCTCTGGCTATTATAGATTAACTATTCTTTTATGGCAATATAATGGACAGAAAATTAGAAGCAAAAAGTGGGACTATTCTGAAAAATGTAGATGTACCACCACCTAGTGGTAATTGATAACCATTATAGAACAGACTCATAAGTTGAAGCACTTAGTATCTATGACAAATTGGTTATAGCTAGTATCCCTCAACTACCATGTAGGAAGGCCCTTTGCCACCCACGTGAATGTACACATTTACACAGTTGAAGAGTGGGCTGTATTCAATGGAGAGGGGATGATAGTACTGAAATTGAAAGAAAGAAAAATGAATCTCTGAAGAGTGTGTAATAAAAGTTGAAACACCAAAAATTGGGGGACTTGCAGGATGATGGCAGAGTGGTGAGAAGCAACAAATCAACCTTTCCAAGATTCAGAATCCAGACACTGGTGAAGAACAGGAGGGAAGTGGATCCCCGAGACCCAGGAAGGATCTGATGGGAAAGTTGGAGCCTACAGAGAAAGTGAAGAGACAGACCACAGCACAGAAAAAGAATGGGGCAATCTGCACTTTCTCCTCAGCTCCTGGCTCCTGACTCCTGAGAGAAAAAGATCAAACCTATAGAGACCCAGTGAAAGAGGGAGACTCTAGAGGCCTTAAGGGAGAAATGCACCAGTGGAATGGATCAGTGGATATTCTGCATTGCGACAGCTGGTGAGTTACTCCAGTCCCAAATATCTGCCATATACCATGGAGAGAGTGGTTGGTCAGGTGCCATGAGGGGGGCAGCTGAACCTGGGACTCAGAGCAACTGTGGGTTGGCTTCATCTCAGGGTCCCCAGTGTTAAACTCCCATAGTGACTGGGTGCAGGACAACCATAGGAGATGTCCATGGCCAAGGAGCTGTCATCAGGGTAGTGAGACACCCATAGTGTTATAGGCTAAACAACTCAGGCCTTACCTCCATGACCAGAGGCCAAGTTCAGCTGAATTTTTGTGGATTTAAAGGTCTCAGAACTGTCACCTTGCTGTAATTCTACTGCTGGCTTGCTGGTGATAATCCACCATAGACCTGGGCTTTGCTTCCTTTATCTACCAGCAAGAGCAGGGTCATACTTTGAATTGGACACTATCACAAAAGAGTAGAGCTCAGAAGATAACCACAGGCTTGAAATCACAGAGACATTTCTTTTGTTTTTCTTTTGAAAAATTTGTTTTTGTTCATTTGCTTGGTCTTGTGTGTGTGTGTGTGTGTGTGTGTGTGTGTGTGTGTTTACATTACTTTTAGGGTTTTTTTCTTCTCTTTTGTTCTTTTCTTCAGTTCCCTGTGGCTTGTGTAATCTTCCTTTGTTCTTCAACATTTCTTTTAATCTTTTTCTTCTTTTTTCCTTCTTTTATAATTCTCCCCTTAATTACTTCTCTCTTATTTTTACTCTCTATATAATTTCTTTAGTTTTCTTTTATCTTCTATTTCTTGCTAGTTTTTTGGCCTACATTTACTTGATTCAGTAGACATCCTTCTTCTCCACAGTAAGATCCGTTGTACCACTTCTCTTTCTTTCTGCCATCAGCAGAGATATACATTAGCTGTTGCATTTAGTGCATATTAGTTGTAAGTCATACCTGGGTTGCCTTAATTGTTATATCATACTTGATAGTTTCTTCTCTAAGATTAAGGGTGGTCATAACTGGGTCTTATGGTACTTAAGATCTAATTTGTCTTGGACAATACTACTGTAGCTGTTTCACTTGATGTTAACAAAGTCATATAAGTGTCATTATATCTCTGTATGCCAACGCTCAGATTGCCTTTGTGAGACTAACAATACTATGGTACATTCCCAGAAGACTTGGTTGCTGGGTTAACTATACTGTATCCTTCTTTCCCAAAATGACCAGGGTAATAAAATCTTGTAGATGTAACAAAGAATTAGCCATGCCCAGGGCTGGGGATTTGGCTCAGTGGTGCCGCCACCTGCTTCACAAGTGCCAAGTCCCAAGTTTGATCCCCAGTACCACACACACACACACACACACAAATTAACTGAAAATGCATCTCTGACCTAAATAAAAACTACAAAACTTAAAAAAAAATTAGCCATGCCCAAAGTACATCACTCAAAAGCAATGAAAGAGTTCTCTATACTACCAGCAAAGTCTTTAGATTACACGCACTCACAAACCTCAGCACAAAACAAAACAAATAAACAAAAATAATAGAAACATTAGAAGAAAAGGCAACAAAATGCATCCCAAAACCCCAAATGCCTCCAAAACCAATCCAGGGGGCACCAAGGGGCAGAATAATACAAGCCACACACCTGAATTACTCAAAAGTATAGCAGAGGAGTTTAGGAAACAGCTCAGAGTGATACTCTTGGGATTAGAGATGATATAACTAAACAGATAATGGAAGTAATAAGCAAAAAGTTACAGGAGCTCTCACAAGACACTAATAGAAAGGTAGATGAGCTAAACAAAATGATACAAAATGGACGACCTGTTTACCAAAGAATTAGAGTCAATGAAAAGGTTTCAATCAGAAATCCAGGAAATTAAAAATCACGTTGAAAGTTCTAGGAAAATAATAATCCAAATCTAAAACTTGCGCAAAGAAGGAAATGACAGGTCAGAGCAGAAATTAATGAAATTGAGACTAACAAAACAATATAAAGAATCAATGCATTGAAGAGCTTATTCTTTGGAGAATCAATAAAATAGATTAATTCTTAGCCAATCTTATCAAAATAAGGAAAGAAATGACCTAAATTCATGCAATTAGAAATATAAAAAAGTAAAATCACAACAGATTCTGCTGAAATCCAGAAGATCACTAGTAACTATTTTGAGAACCTGTACTCTAATAAAGGGAAAATCCAAAAGAAATGGATAGACTCCTAGCTATATATGAACTACCAAAGCTGAACCAAGAAAATAGAAAAATCTTGAATAGTTTAATATCAGTGAAATTGATAATAATTGATATTATTAGTCAGTGAAATTGAAATAATTTTAAAACTACCAAGAAAAGCCCAAGTCCAGATGAATTCACTGCTAAATTCTACAAGAACATTAGAAAAGACATAATGCCGATACTGTTCAAGTTCTAATGAAACCAAAAGGGAATCAGTAATTCCAAGGTCATTTCAGAAGGTGAACATTACCCTGATTCCAAAACCAGGAAAAGACTCAACTGAAAAAAGAGAGTTACAGGCCAGTCTCCTTTACAACAGTCTACAATAAGATACTGGCAAACAGAATGCACCAAATCTTTAAAGAGATCATGCATCATCTTTTTAAGTTCTTTATAGATTCGAGATAGTAGACCTTTGTCTGAGGAAGAACAGGTGAAGATTTTTTCCCACATTGTGGGTTGTCTCTTCACACTGCTGGTGGTTTCTCTTGCTATGCAGAAGCTTTTTAATAAGAAGAGATCCCACTTGTTGATTGTTTGTGCTAGTTCACGGGCAACTGAGGTTTTGTTCATAAAATCTTATCCTACACCGATGTCTTCAAGGGTTCTACCTAACCTCTGTTCCAACTGGTTCAGAGTTTCTATTTTAAGATTTAGATCTTTAATCCATTTTGATTTTAGTTTAGTGCATGGTGAGAGATATAGGTCTAGTTTTAATCTTTGGCAAGTTGGCCTGTTGATTTTCTAGGAGCAGCTTGGTGCAGATGATTTTCCTGATGCAAACTAGGCTGTTGTCGTCAGAGGAGGAGCCCAGGACCTCACTGTCTCTGGGAATGACTGCTGTTCTCATCAGGGGAGCTCTGATCTTCACCATAAGCATCACTTCCTGGCTCCAGTGTGGATCCTTCAGCTTGGTGGCACAAATCCTTCATCTCACCAGCATACATTTTCTGGCTTGCACCACCGGCCTTTGGGCCTTCCAGGTGCAGATCCTCAACACGGACAAGCATGAGACATTGCCCTGGGCTGTAGGCCACTGGTGGACTCCGGGAAGACATTGTGTTGGACTCTCAGCCTTTAGCTGGACTTGAGTGGGAAACTGCTGGGATCCAGGCCCTCAGCTAATCCTCTGAGCTTCTAGTGTGCGGTTAATCTCTTGCACTCCTTTGCATTTGACTTTTTGGGTAGTTATCATAAAACATTTTTAGAAAAAAAAAAAGAGATCATGCATCATGACTTTATCATAGGCTTTATCATACGGATGCAGGGATAGTTCAATATAAGCAAATCCATCAAGGTAAGATGTCACATGAACAGTAACAAGGACAAATATCACATGATCATATCAATCAATGCAAAAAAACCTGTTTGATAAAATCCTAATTCTGACAAAAATATGGATGGGTTTTTATCTCAATCTTATAAAAGCCACCTATAACTAACCAACAGCCAACATCAAATTAAATGAGGAAAAGCTGGAAACTTTTCATTTAAAATCAGGAGCAAGGTAAGGATGCTCACCAGGCCCATTCATTATAGTTCTCAAATCAAGCAGAATAATCAGGAGAAAGAAATAAAAGACATAAGAAAGGAAGAAATTAAATTAAAATGATTTTCAAATGGCACAATCATTTATATAGAGGACCCCCAAAATCACCAAAATGCTCCTAAAATTAATAACAAAATTCAGTAGTACAACAGGATGAAAAGTCGGCACTCAAAAATCAACAGCATATATGTACACCAGTAATAAACTGACTGAGGGAGAATTTAGGAAAACAGTACCTTTCACAATAGCATCCAGAAAAATGAAATACTTAGCAATAATAACCAAGAAAGTGAAAGACCTCTGCAGTGAAAATTATAGTACTCCAAAAAAGAATAGAAAAAAGACAGAAAATGGGAAGATATCTCTTGTTCCTGGATGGGCAGAACTAATATAGTTTAAATGGCCATAATTCCAAAACTATTGTACATATTTAATGTAATCCCAATCAAAATGCTAATAGCATTTCTCAAAAATTTAGCGAAAACAATCCTACAATTAATGTGAAAACAGAATATAACTGGAATAGCAAAAGAAATTCTGGGCAACAAAGGCAAGGTGGGAGTCATCACAATCCCAGATTTCAAATTATACTACAAAGTTTCAGTGATAAAGATGGCATGATATTGTCAAAAAAGAAGAGTGTATGAGTGGAACAGAATAGAAGATGGAGAAACAATTCTAGGCACACTCAGGTATCTTATTTTTCAAAAAGAGGCCAAATACTTTCACTAGAAGTTTGACAGCCTCTTTTATAAATGGTGCTGAAAGTGCTGGCTCTTCACATGCTGGAGATTGAACCTATTTATCACCATGCATTAAACTAAAATCAAATGAATAAAAGATCTAAATATAAAAACAGAAATTTGCTGGAAGCCACAATGGGTAAAACTATTGAGGACATAGGTGTACGTAAAGACTTGCTGAATATCAGTTGCACAAAAAATGATACCAAGAATCAACAGATGGAATCACATCAAATTAAAAAGCTTCTGCACAATCAAAGAAACAACAGAGTGAAGAGACAACCTACAGAATGGCAAAAAAAAAATGCCAGTGACTTCTCAGAGGACTAATTCCTCAATATTCAAAGAACTCAAAAAATTAGACCCCCAAATTTAAAGAATCAATAGATAGACATCTACAATGAATAGACAATTCTCAGGTGAAAAAGTGCATCTAGCCAATAAATATGCAAAAACGTTAAACAACACTGGCCATTCCAGAAATGCAAATCCAAACAACAAAGATTCTCAGTCTAGAAAGAATGGGTACTTTCAAGAAAATCAACCAATAATAAATACTGGAGAGACTGCATGGAAAAAGGAACCCTTTTATTGTTGGTGGGAGTGTAAACTTGTAAACATATATGAAAATCAGTATGGAAATGCCTCAAAAAATAAACCTAGCTTTTCCCTTCTAAGTATCTTCTTGAGTGAAAGAATCATATTACAGTGATATATGCATAAACATATTTATAGAAGCTCAATTTATAATAGTTATACATTGGAAGCAACATTCAGGTCCATCAACAGATGAATGAAGAAAATATTTCTGCACAGTGGAGTACTACTCATAGTGGACATCAATCATAGCCAGGAGCAAGGCTTGAGTGTATCAAATGCAGAAGAAGAACATTTGGCTGAGACCACAAATGTGACCACAGAATTTGGGGTGCACAGGTTGACAAGCATGGATGATTACACCGAACGCATTGTTACATAAGTAAGACAAGAATAGGTTCGTGGATGTGGGTACTGTACATTCACTCTAGACATTACCCTGATGAGATTTCACAGCAGTGTGAACAGGCAGGAAAGCAGAAAAGAGCTAGCTGCAATGGCCACAGGAAAGCCAAGAACCCAAAGAGGATAAACTGAGAAAAAAGGTAATAGTTCTGATGAACAAGCAGGGCTGCTGTATCTGTTGAGATTCAAAAGAGAATGATGATACAATGATGAAAGCTTAGGCTGTGACACAAATAAAATAGCAAATAAATTATTCTATGTTATTGAATGGCATCTTCTGCATTACTTTATCTTTTCCCTCATCTATTCTGTAATAATGGCCTTCACATTCACCATGAAGATAGAGTAAAATGAGACCAATATATTGAGGCCCCAGCCAGAGTTTTAAAACTGTTTAGATTTTATTAAGACTGACTGCAGGAAAGGACATGCATTTGGAACCATTTCAGACAGTTATGGATGATCAGGGTATAAGGCTTTTCACAGTATGCATGTTCTATGAAATATACATTGAATTTGGTTGCTTTATAAAATGTTTTCTCTGACAGTGTTTATCTCTTAATTGATTATTTGAAATGTATTAATTTAAACTTATTTTTATTCTAAGTTTATAATACTCATTTCAAACAGCTTATTTCCTGTTCTATAAAATATGAAGGAAACTAGGGATAGGGCTACACACTTGCAGACCCAGCTTCTTGGGACTCTAAGGAGATCACAACTTCAAGGATGAAATGGGCAACTTAACCTGAGTTTATTTTGCTAGGCCACCAGCATAAAATCACAAATATATTTTGTAAATTCCCTGGAATTCAACTAGTAAACCCTATGACTTCATGGAGAGAGAAGTAGAACCAGATAAATTAATAATTCATGGGCAGATAACTGTACTTGCATATTTTAACAGATTTCAGAAATGCAATGTAGGAATCCTTCATTTTAATATACTTAATAATATTCATAATGTAGGTATTAAAGATATGTTTAGATTATAAATAAATAATACATGTTTTTCCAAACAAATACACAACTTTTACAAAATATTCGGTGAGAACATATGAAGTCTTTCTTCAATAATAAATTATAAACTTTATAGAAATTATAATACACAAAAATGAGAAATTATAGGAAAGGAGTAGCTTTAAAAATCTGATGTTTTATTTTCTTAGTGTGTGTGTGTGGGGGGGGGGGTCCAGGACCTCAGTCACAGTTGTCATTGACTACTTCTGAACCACATTCCCAACCTACCTTTGTGTATTTGATGCAAAATATATTTTTAGGTGTCTTCTCATATATATGAAAAGGGGCCAAGACTTGCAAGTACAAGGAGTTGGAGGGAGAGCGTTGAAAAAAGAATTAAGAAATGTCATTTGAAAATTCGATGATAATTTTAGTATGTAAGGTCAAAGTTTGAAATAAACATAATTTTAGATAAATATGCAGCATATAAGGAATATGTGAAGCAAGAAAATCCAAAAAATTACAACAAATAATGTAATAGGAATCAAAATATTGGCAAAGATATACAAGACAGGTAGTAAGGACACAAAAGCAGTAATAGTAAGACATAGAGAATTAATTACAAAAATCAATTATATTTTAATTTCTGAGAAAAGGTCTCAGTCTATGGGGGACATCAACTGTTGATCTTCTGTGTCAGCCTCCTGAATGCTGGAATTACAATGCACACCATTGAACAAGGCTAACAAAGGATATTTTAAAAGAAAAAATTGTAACAAAGTCATGACAATAAATTTTAGATAGCACATAAATTAATTCTTATATATAATATTTCATATCTGATACAAGATAAAGGGGAATGTTGGAGAATCAAATAAGTTGGCAAGCAACTGAAGTGGCAATAAAAATGCGTCTCTCCATAAGTTGATTTTCCAGTAAGTTTCCAAGTGATTCATTGCAAGTTCTAAGATATTGATCAACAGTGATCTGTGTATTCATTATATAATGCATGTTTGTGTTAATAAGGAAATTTTAATAAAAAGATATACTCAGCTGGGCATGGTCTTATATCTGTAATAAAGAAATCTGTGAAGCTCATTTAATCAAGTTAGTGCAATCTTTACCTAAAATCAGGTAACATTGTGAGACAAGGCAGTTATAGGCCCTTTACACCTTAGAAGTTTTTCAAATCCAGGATAATAGATTACCTAGAAACACAACAGTGTATTACAAAACACTTTTTCATCTTGGCATGTAACTAAGTGGTCACATGGGTGCCTAGCCTTTGTGAGGCCCTAGGTTGAATCCACAGTAAAATGCACTTACACACACACACACACACACACACATACACACACACACTATACTATATTTAAGTGGTGTTTATCTTATCAAATGAAAAGTTGATTCACCATCAGAAACCTGTCATGAAATTCATCACACAAATCAAAGAAAATCCTCATGTAATTATCTTGATCAACCTAAAATATTTTCTAAAATGCAATTTTCATTATTTCTTAAAAGGGGCTCAATTACTATATAAAGCAAATATATCAGAAAACAAGCACAAAGGACACGATATGGAGACACTATACATGTATTATTTTAGGATCAGAAGTAAGTCAAGTACATTAACTGTTTTCATTTTTCTTTCATATGAAACCAAAATTTGCATGATGCTATATTTTTGTTTTTGTTTTTGTTTATTTTTTCCCAGTACCAGGGATCAAACTCAGGACCTTGCACTTGCGAGGCAGGCACAGTGCCACTGAGTTAAATCCCTGGCGTCATGTGGTGTTATAAAGCAAGAATAAGAAAATGACATAAAGACTGAAATGGAAGAAGCATTATTCACAAATAATAAAAGAATAAAGATATAACATTTCAGAGCAATAACAGAGAGATAAATGCTGTGAAAGACAAGATCACTGGAGAAGTGTGCCTTATAGGTTTAATACTCACTAAAACTATACTTGATCCTAGTCAAAAGGCCAAGAAGTGATAAAACTATGTAAATACAATAAAGCAAAGTCATTCACAAGAAGAACACAAATTATAAGTATATATCTCTCAAAATATATCTCAAATATATATCTCTCAGATGATGAATATATCTCTCACAAACATTTTGCTGTAAAGGTCAGTATGTATTATCAACTACATAGAAACCTAGAAGTCCTATGTAAATTGTTCAACCACCATTTTTTTTACCATATTAAAAATTACTGGAAAAAATTAATTATTTTGTTATTAATAGAATAAAAGGTACAAAGAATGTATGGATATAATTAACATTTTCAAAAGAAACCAAAGTAGAAAGAAATACAATTAATTGGAAAAATTCTATTGTTCAAAGAAAGTGTGAGCAAAAATCTTTTCTCCTTAAAGTCTGTATGTCTATAAGTCTATTTTGTCCCCAAAACAAAATTAATAATATTAAGAATAATGATACTAATTTTAGGTGCCTAGAGTAAATAAACTTATATATGCATCCACCCATTCGTCTGAAATCTATATTACAATATTCCTTCAAATACATATTCCATATTGAAATATGAATATTAAATATTCAAGTACATATTTCATTCTGACGTCTGTTAAGTCTTTGCATATCAGAACTACTTTCAAGAAAACAGCATCTGCCAACCAATAAGAGCCTCAGAAAGGACAAAATCCCTAACACTATGTATACAGAATACTATGTGCACACTATGTACATGGTCACCTGCTTTCCTCTGTTTTGTAGCTCTTCATTATCAACATTCTTTCTAGAGATGATCTGAGAAGATCTCTCTTTCTCAGATTGAGATTCAAGAACAAAAACCATATGATCACCTCAATAGATGCAGGAAAAGCATTCGACACAATCCAACACACATTCATAATGAAAACTCTACAGAAAATTGGAATAGATAGTCTTTATCTCAATCTGTTAAAGGCTATCTATGAAAAACCAACAGCCAACATCATACTAAATGGTCAAAAACTGAAAGCTTTCATGCTAAAATCAGGAACAAGACAAGGATGTCCACTGTCACCACTCCTATTCAATATTGTTCTGGAAACATTAGCTACAGCAATTAGACAAGAGAAAGAAATA
>NW_004624809.1:7031092-7056745 GCF_000247695.1 Heterocephalus glaber
AAGAAAAAAGAAAAATTTGAAAAGAATAGAAAAAATAAAAATTAAAAATAAGAGCAAAATAATATTTTTAAAATAACAAAAAATAAAAATGAAGGGCCTCCTTCAGGGTATGTCTCTGCTGTCACAATATACAATGTAGGCAGTAGCGTACAGATATAAGTCAGTGAGTCTCAGCAAACCAGTAGCAGACCCATGAGATTAAGGCAGATTTCTGGCTGCAAGTCCCAAGTTGAGCTCCCTGTCCTCCTGCAAAGCAGGGTTGAACTCTGCAATGTTCTACTGCAGGTTATAGCTGCCCTTTCCTTGAAGATAGTCCAGGTTCTGATGGGAGGTAATGATCCCTCCAACTTACCAAGTACAGTGGTCTGGTATGCCTTTATTGCAGAGATTTTCTTCACTTTTCCAGTGGGCTTCAATTTTCATCAAGGAGCCTGGGAGAGACCCTCTTTCTGTTGTTCACTTCTGCTCTATCTTCTGGAGCTCAAATCAATGGCCTTTATGACCCCTGTACCTCTGTAGTGTGGAACCAGGTACCAGCACAGCCAGGAGGCCAGAGGCGGGGTGGGGGGGTTGCTGCAGGTGCCCATGAGGCTTAGCTGGTCACTGGGGGGTGGGGCGTGGGTGGGACGGAGCCCTGCTCCATGTGGCTGAGGTCCTCACTGTCTGCTTGCTGGTCAGTGGGGGGCTTTGAGCATCTCTTAATAAGAAAACCTCATTGTTTTTTCAATGAAGAACTTAACCTTTTGATGATAGTCAATGCAAATGTATTACAATAATACTCAGAGAGGTTTGTTAGGGTGTCTTCTCCATAAGGCTTGAACAAGAAAACCACTGGGAATCCCATCAGTGGACAAAACTGAAATGAATTAAATTTCGGGCAACTGCTTTTTTATCCACCAAGGGGAGTCTAGTCCAGCAGTCCCCTTCAAGCCCTAGGGATCCTCACTTATTTACCTTAACAATTTTCCCAGATGATTTCAGACCATAACAGTCAACACAGTACTCTGACAAAAAAAAAAACAAACAACTTCCCAAGTATGACCTCTTTACTGATCAGAAATGGTGCACCAACAAGTTATTACATGTAGACAACAATAGGCACTATATTCACAAAACCCATTTCTATATCATTTTGATTGACAGATAACAGATATCTTTTTAAAGACATCTTTTACCTTTATTTAAATTACCCCACTGCTAAGTTATGTGAACCACAAGCATTAAGCTGTATACCTAATTGTTTAAACTTATATAAAACTATTTTCCATGGACAGCTAAAAAAAAAAGATCAAAGAAAGAAAATTAGAGTATTGTGCAAAAAAAAGTTATTTTCTTTTTTTAAAAAGACAGAGCAGTAGCAGGTGTTGTAACCAGTTACAAGCACATATTGGACAGACAGACAAGTATACAAGACAATTGCCTTTCTTTCTTTCTTTCTTTTTCTTTTTTTGGTACTGGGGATCGAACTTGGGACCTTGAGCTTGCAAGGCAGGCAGCTGTGCCACTGAGCTAAATCCCCAGCCCTGACAATTGCATTTAAATCAGAGTGCACTCTCAGATATATTGTGCCCTTTAGATGTCACAAGAACACTGAGGTGGGTGGGGGGATGGTTCTTATCCTTCTGACAAACTGTCCTAATTTTGCATAGGTAACACACTTAACTCTTGTTTTCTCTTAGTTTCTTCTTAATGTAACAGAGGAAGTGTAAAGGGGCCTGGTTTTTAGGAGGCATTTCACAGACCCATGGAAGTTTGGATGAGGGGCAAGCCTTTTCCCCTATGGGTGCATATACTTTGTTAGCTCTGTCACCCCTAAGATTCTTTCCCTCTCTCCTTGATTAAGAGATTCACTAAAGGCAAACAAGTTAACATACATGGAGAAGTCACCCTTTCCAAAGCTCTTTATATATTTATCTGGGTCATCTATGAAATTTTCAATCTGAAGTAAGTAAATGGGACCTGTTTTGGTTCTCCTCCCTCAAATTGTTTCCATGGAGCAGTAATCCAGCAGGAGGAGCTGTAGGGCTTTTCTAAGAGTGAAGAGGAGGAGCCCAGCTCTGGCTCCCATCTCCCCATGGTGCCCCTCTTGTCCCTTCTTTGCCCCTGGTCCTGCATACATTCCAGTTTTTCAGCAGTCAAGACCCACTTGGGATGGTCCCAAAGTGTGCAGAAAGTTGGACATAGGGCACCTCATTTCACTTTCCATCTCCCTTACAGAAAAAATCTAACTGAATAATAATGTTAAAATTTAGGGAGCCCCCCAAATGGTATTGCACCCATGCCTCAGTGAAAAGATGTCTTTTTCCTTAAGGGACTGGGGATTTAATTCTTTCCAGTATTTGAGGAGACATTCCAGGGAAGAGTGCAGTGGAACAGCTAAGGATTCGGCACCCATGTGTGGGGAAATAAAAGGTGGGGGGAGACAAATGGAGGCTTAGTTCCACTGAACCTCCTACTGTCCCCATGGAAACTACCTTCTGGCATGCATCCCTGAACAAACCACCTCTGAACTGGCTTTTGAGAAGATGTCTCTTGTCCACTGTACTGGGGCTGGGTGCTACCTGAAATCCCTGCTGTTACTCCAACCTACCCCAAACTGATAGGGTGTGTGGCATTGACATTTTCCTGACCACAGCCAAGGAGGCCCAGGTCCCAAAGACCCTTTCTCGTGGCCTAAATAGCACTGATATCTCCAATCCTCAAATGTATGCAATTCCCAAAAAGCTCTTTTCCTTATGGGTTGGAAAAGAATCCAGAGCCAATTCTCAAGAGACTCAGGGGCTCCAGAGGAGGGGCAAATTAGGAAATGTGAGTTAAAATAGGTCATCAAGTCAGACTTTGGATGGTTAGGCCTTAATTTATATTCTCAGATGGGGTAGATTTATAAAACCTCCAACAGGTGAAGCAGGTAGAGGGGTCTTCTGACAATGACCTCTCTAGGACCAAATTAGGCTTTAATGTCCTTATACAAAATATCTAGGATTCCCAGAGTATGGAAAAATAGGTGACAAATGACAGAAAACAAATTTTGCTGTCTAGACCAAGAGGGTGTGAAGAATCTAAATGGACAAGTGGCCATGAGAAACACTTCCTTAAGAATAATCTGTCTTTGTATGTGAAAGAAAGAGGCTAGAAATGGTCTGAAAGAAATGTTGCCCTACAGTGTGTAGGCAGAGTGTGTGGGACATGTAGAGAGTCCTATCCTTCCTCCCCTCTCACCCATGCACCCTAAATCTAACCAGATCGGAAGAATCTCCCATTAGCATAGTTTCCCTTCTAGCATGAATCTGCCACTAAGCCATATGATGATAAAGTTTGAGTTGCCTTCTTGTCAGACTGCACTGAATCGACCCAGCACACTCAAAAGGGGCCCAGTTAGGTTTCCACTGTGCTAGATCATGGTGGTGGTGGTGGGATATCTAAGAAAGTGAGCCGAGAAGAGGACAGAGTGTCCTCCCATGTCTACTCCCATTTAGGCAGAGTATACTGTGTCTAGTGGTCTTCCCATCCTGGACAAGCCTCTGTTTATATTATGTCTGGTGGTTCGGGGTCTAGGGGTCCACAGACTCACCCTCACTGGTCTTGTCTCTCTCTCCAATGTAGAAAGAGGAAGAGGAGTCAAAACAAGATCAGTGCAAAGCAAAAGTAATTTTATTGTGCTTATTGCAAGAGAAAGTGATAAAGATCCATCCAGAGGAGTGGTGGGACCCAGAGCTGAGACACCACTGAATCTAGGGCTGCAGTTTTATTTCATGGGGTAGGGGTCGGTCTCCATTTCCCTGAGGGTTGACATTTGATTGATTGGATATGGGGCTTGCTAGGGATTTGGTCTTGTGGGCTAATGAGGAAGTATGGGTAAGCGTGGCAACCTGCACTAGGAGGGACAGTGTTGTTTGCACAGAGGCCAGTGTGAACACCATAACCTGTCAGCTTCAAACCACAAAGCTGCTTGAAAACTGCTAACTGCTCATAGCCACATAGCCACACTCAGGCTGCTTTTTCTACTTTCTCAGAAGGGCCCAGGTCTTTAATTCTAACCCTACTAAGGGTCCCTTCTCTCCCTATACCATAGTTAGTATTAGGCCATTCTCAAAGGGGAATGGAATTGGGCTGAGGTATAGTTCATTAGTGTAGCACTTGAGTAGCATGTTCAACCTCCTGGGTTCAATCTCCAGCACCACAAAAAAGCCAGCAGAAAACCATGAAACAAAAATTATGGGTCAAATGGGAAAGGGATCAAGAGATAGAAGGAGGAAGAAGGGAGGTGGGAGGGAAGGAAAGGATGAGGGACGAGAAAGAATCAGGATGTGTTATGTACATATACCAACTCTACACAAGGAATGTAAATGTTATTTACTGTAAGCATGTGCAAAAAAGAAAAGAAAAGTATCAAGGGATGAATAGAGGGGGTAGGGAGGAAAGGGAAAGTGGATGAAAAAGGAATTAAGAGATGTTATGTACGTGTATCAATTTCCCACATGAAAGGTAAGCATTATGTACTACACACATGTACTAATGAACTAAATTTTTTTAAGTAGAGGGAAAAAATTTTAAAAATTTGTATTGCTTACAAAATTGTAAATTTTTATAAAGTGAATATTACTCCATTTTTCAAAATTTCACTGGTCAGCTTCAGTTAGATGCAGTCAGAAGCCACTTCCACTCTGTAGTCCTCGGAACACAAATTGCAATCTAATTTTCTATTAAAAGTGAAAATCTTATTCAGAGTCCTAAGTGACTATGCTATACTGATTTCTGCAGCTGAATGTGTGGGTGCCTAGCATCATGAATTAAGTTGTCTTTGTAACAACTGAGCCATGTCTCTGTGTCTGAGTTCATTTCACAGGCACTGCTCTTCCCACTGCAGCCCTGGATCTTTCCATGCACTGAATCTGAAGGCTGGCAGGGAGAAAAATGCTTCACTTTCCTTGCTCAAACTCTGCTAAATTTAACTTGTCTAAGGGATTTTTCCTTTTAATATTAACTATGAGCTGGAAACTACAAGGGTATTTCAATATGATTAGGAATTAGTCATATTTATTCAATGTGTATATTCAAAATTTTTTTTTTTTTGGTACTGGAGATCGAACTTAGGACCTTGCGCTTGTGAGGCATGCAGTGGAACCACTGAGCTAAATCCCCAGTCCAATGTGTATATTCTATTCACATCTCTAACAAATCTAATGCCATGAGTGGTGGTTCATGCTTGTAATCACTTCTCTGGAGGTTGAGGAAAGGGATCACAAATTCATGCCACCCTATAAAATTTAGGGAGATACTCTATGAAAAAATGGGGGATGGGACTAGGAATGTAGTTCTGTGAGACCTGAGGTTTAATCTGCAGTAAATCACCCCCAAAATCAAATTTTTAAGTAAAATTATTTTTTATGTTTATAAAGCATGTTTTTAATTTGTCTTTAAATCACTTAATAAAAATTAAGTCCCTTAAACAAATTTCAGGGAAATTAAGTTTATGTAATTATCTAGCCTTAATTATACCCAGAATAGAAGTATCATTATTGTTTTTTGCTTGTTTGTTTTTACAAACCAGTAATTTTCCAAGGAGAAAAGTAAGGTTGAAAGTTTAATGTGCAAACTGTAATGTTAACACTGGGTAGTCTTGTTTCTAAGTTCTTCTTACTGATTTGGCACACAGGGAAGTGTTGGCACAGGCCCAGGATCTCCTGCTACACTTCTCTACCAGGGAACACAATCCCTGTGGGAATAAAGCAATGCATTCTGAGCCCAAGAAAGATGGGTGCGAACCTCCCTGAGGACAGCAGGTGCAGGGTTGAGACAGGAGATAGGGTGTGGCTTAGACTGGCTGGGAAGAGAGGCCTGGCAGGATCCCAGAACCTAGGCAACATTGCCTCCCCAGATCCCGTATGTAAGTTCTTGCCAGTTCCTGTGAAGTGTGGATGGCATAAAGAGAGACACCATGAAGAGCCTGCTACAGTGTCTCTTCAGGATAGCCTGCTTGTGTCCCCCAGGATGTGCTTTTAATTTTGCTTTTATTTCCTCTCTTTTTTTGTGCCCCAAGTTCACTGTGCAGAGCGTTTCTCCCTCATCCTTCACTTTTTCAAATAAACTTTGGCTTCCTTTTTGCTTGTCTTGTTCCATTGTTTGTTCAAGAAGAGAAGGAAGGACCTGGAAAATGTTTATGTGCTGAGCCATTTCTTGAAGGTGCTATCCAATAACAGGCCCTGGATATCCTGGGAAGGACACCTGTGTGGCAGCTGCTTGGGGATGTGCAGAGAGAGCCTCTAGACAGCCCATTTGGGGTTCTGTGGACTTGGGACACCAGCTGGTTTGGATGGACAGGTGCTTGGCAGAGCAGCCAAGGAATGCAGCATAAGGCAGTGGTGAGCTGAGAGGTGCACAGAGGTTCCCTGAGATTAGCCTGAGAGGTGGCATGGAGGTTCCCTGAGATCAGCCTGGGACACTTGGGACACCCCAGCCTTGGCCTCTGGAAGAACTGGTTGAGCTTGGACCTGCAGGGCAGGCACTGCATGGGGTAGAGAAGAGTGGAGCCACAGCCATCACTGAGGGCTTTCAGGGTGCATTGTTGAAATGAGGAAACAGACCTCCAAAGTACAGGCTAGGTGGGCAGAAGCACTCGGCAGCTCCTGACCTCCCTAGGCTTTCGATAAAGTGTGACACAACACTGTTCTGAGGACACACACAAGTCAGCAGCTACTGTACTTCCTGAAGCCATCAATATCCCTTTTCCCACTAAGACCACCCCTCTGAGTGCCTCGGTGAAGCCCCAAGAAGAGGGATCTGGTGTTGTGCAAAGACCCTACACTGCCTCACCCAGTGTTCCTTTAGGGAATGGGGAGAACCTCTTTCTCTGCTGGATGCCCACCCCCAGCCATGCTCTTGGGCATAGGATACAGTAGCATTGACTTAACATCTGCACAAACTTCTGCTGCTGAGGAGCCCTGGGCTGTGGCCATAGGTGAGAGGTATTAAGGGGATCAGCGTGTATAAGTACAGTCACCAGAGCCTCTCTCCCAGCATCCTTGAGCAGCAAGTCAGTAGCTGTCAAGTGCCTTCATCCTGTAAGCACAGGGCTGGAGATGGGCCTTTCGGGGGAGAGGGCTGCATGCATCCCTTGAAGATACCCACAATTGCCAAGAAGACTAGGCCGGGCTGCGCCCTGCAGGTGGCACTAGAACTCCTGCCCTTGAGAACCTGAAAATACAGCAAACCCCAGAGAAGGAGGGACCTAGCCACATGGGGGCTAGAAAACAGAGTTCATCAAGGCAGACAGCAGGACAGGAGGAGGGGGCCCAGGGCTCCAGGATCAGGGAGAGACACCCACATGTCCCTCCTGCTGGGGAGAGGGAACCAAGCCAGAATGGTAATGAAGAACAGCTATGATGCATATGTAGCTAAAGAACTAAAAAGACAATGACATACTTGAGATAATCAAGAAATGAAGAATTCCTTTTTTAAAAAATTCTGAAAGTGCCATGTATGAAGTCTTGTAACAGGCGCCATCTCCTAACAAACAGAATATGCCTTCATGTTGAAATTTTTATTCTCTTACATGAAATAATGAACTAATTCTAATAGGAACACTTTTCTCCTAATTATAGAGTATCTATTGCATACTCTGCACTGTTCTGAATATTTATTTCACATAAATTTCAAAATAACTATAGTATTTAAAAGCCTCAGGAATTTTCATCTGAAAAACTTGGTTCAATAAATACATTAATCTATATAAAGTCTTTAAACAAATTGAAAGGAACAAGTTAAAATTAATGTAAATTATTCTCTATCAGAAAGAAATAATATACCACTTTAAAAATGTGCCTTACTGTAGTTGTCATGGAATTATATTTTCAAAGTAAACTTGGTACAACTTAAAATAGCAAAAGCTCACTCTGAAAAATTTTCTACAGGTAAAAGAATACTTCATAAAATTCCACTAGTAAGCCATAGTAAGTTCTGCATTAGTAATAGGCAAATAAAAATGGTCAGATTTAGCAAGAAGAACCAGGAACAATAACATCTTGAGTAAATAAATGTAGCCAAATAAAACGTTTAATTATATGTGGTTTCTTGTTTACTAGCAAATAATCACACCTTTTGAAATTATCTTTTGGTTCAATAATTTTCTTTTCTTCTCAGTAAGTATTCACTCAGACATAAATCTACACACATACACAGTACATAATTATACAATTCAACTATTCTTGGTTCATTATTAGCTAATAATATGTATACTTTTCCTTTAATGTAAATAAATACAAAGATCTGTGTGTATTTTGCAACCCTAAAGGAGTGAGAAGTGAAAATAAACCAGAGTAAATTTAAAAATAGCAATTAACAATTCAGAAAGGGCTTATTTTTAAATTTCAGTATTGTAATTTCCCAGTAATTACAAATGGAGAAATGAATAAAACTATGACTAATGAAAATACCACTCTCCAAATTATCTCAAGTTCAATTATTATAGATAGATAAGCTAGGTAGAAATATTATAGGCAGTCAGATAGGGCTAAGTCCTCAAGAGGGCCAGGACAAAGGTGAAACACACCATAGCTGCACATCGGCTGAAAACCAGGCCTCAAGATGGAGAGATGAGCAAACCCACATACTTCTTTAAAGAACTGGGCTTAGTGAAGTATAGATAGGCATTGACCACCCCACCCTGGATGTGACCAGAGACCTCTGGACCCACCTCCTCCTGGGAGAATCCTTGTTCTTTCCATTCATGCTTGTTATGTGACTGGCTTCCCAACTGGACCACCACTACCTAAGTGACTGTACTTGTAACCTTATTGGATGTTCATGGCTGTGGTCCACATTGTTTCTATGTGGGTTTCACCCTATAAAACTTCTCTGTAAAGTGGGGTCCTTGGCTACCCATTTGGGACACTTACTGGCCCTCAGGAGCTTTCCTATCAATAAATATCTTCCTACTTTTAACCTCCATCGTTCCTAGGACTCATTCTTCGATTTCTAGAGAACAAGATCTTGGCGTATCATACAGTTAACAGGTTGGGAGATACAATATTTCATATTTCGCATCACACAATCACCCTAGGAAAAAGATACAGCATTATTTTATTTGCTCAATAGTATATTGTTACCATCTAATTCTTAAAAACTTGAACAAGATGGAAGAGTTTAATGTCTGTGGTAGAATATCATTCACTACACAACACTGTTAGCACATTATGAACCTTTCTTTTATTCACTAAAAAATTGAAAATTTAAAGAAAATAATTCAAAATTTACTGCATGTTCTCTGTAAAAAAAACACAACACTTCATTAACTGTCTGAAAGCAGTTTTGTTTTTCAGGTACAATGATCAATTTGAGTTTTTTGTTACCTAGTTTTCAAAATTGAGGCTATTTAATGGACAGGGATGTATAAAAAGTTTAAGGTTTGATTAAACAGTCTGACCCTTCTTTACATTTGTAGGTTTTCTTGCTAGTGTAAATTTTTAAATGTTTTTTATGTTGAGTAAGATGTGAAAAACAGTTACAGGCTTTTCCAGAAGCTTTACCTTGATGAGATTTTTATCTAACATGAATATGGTGATGTTGACTAAGCTTTGAATACTGGTAAAGGCTTTATCACATTACTTACATTTTTACGGCTTCTCTCCACTATAAATTCTTTAGGGCTCATTAAGGTTAAGCTTTGATCATATTCTATACCACATTCTTTACATTTGTAGGATTTCTCTCCAATGTATATTCTTGGGTTCTGGTAAGACGTGAGCTTTGATAAAAGCCTTTGCCGCATTCTTTGCATTGTATCGTTTTTTTCTAGTATGAATTATTGGGTATTCAGTAAGTGTTGAACTTCTGTCAAAGGCTTTGTCACAGTGTTTACATTTTTAGGGTTTCTCTCCAGTATGAATTCTTTGGTGTTGAGTAAAGGCTGAGCTTTGATGAAAGGCTTTGCCACATTCTTTACATTTGTAAGGTCTCTCTCCAGTGTGTCTTCTCTCATGTAAAGTAAGATTTGAACTTCCAGCAAATGCTTTGCCACATTTTTTACATTTGTATGGTTTCTCTCCAGTATGAATTCTCTGGTGTCTAGTAAGATTTGAGCATTGATGAAAGGCTTTCCTACATTCTTTACATTTGTAGGGTTTCTCTCCAGCATGAATTCTCTGGTATTCAGTAAGAGTGGAGCGATATTTAAAGGCTTTGCCACAATCTTTACATTCACAGTGTTTCTCTGCAGTATGAATTCTCTGATGTCTGATAAAATTAGAGCTTTGATTAAAGGCTTTGGTACATTCTTTACTTTTGTAGGGTTTCTCTCCTGTATGAATTAACTGGTGTTGAGTAAGAGTTGAACAAAATTTAAAGGCTCTGCCACAAACTTTACATTTGTAAGGGTTCTCTCCTCTATGAATTCTCTCATGTTGAGTAGGAGCTATGTTTTGTTTAAAATCTCTGCAACAACCTTTACATTTGTAGGGTTTCTCTTCAGTTTGAATTTTCTGGTGTTGAGTGAGGGCTGAAATTTTGGCAAAGACTTTGTCACATTCTTTACATCTTTAATTTTTCTCTACAGTATCAGTTGTCTGGTGTTGGATATGGACACTTTGATGGACAATAAATTTTGAGCACTGATCAAAGACTTCACCACATTTCTCACATTTGTAAATATTCTGTAGAAAATGAATACACTGATGTTTACAAGGATTTGAGCCATGTGCAGAGTTTTCATGAATTTTATTACACTGATAAATTTTCTGTCCAGTGTAAATATCCTGGTAATTTTGTTGGGTAGAGTCCTCACTAAAGCCCTTCCCTTGTTCATTATGTATATCGTGAGTTTTCCAAATATCTATAGCTGGATTTTGATTAAGCATTAACAGATGGGTAAATAATGTCCCATACTTTTCAAAACTGTTTATTATGGCAGAAGAAAGACCAATTTGGTGATTGCAGAATAATGTATTTTTCATAAAGGAAATCTCTAACTGATCACATCTAGAAGTCTGCTTGTCTTTTTAAAGTCTCTTGTCTACAGACATGTTTGAATGAAAATTTAATCCAAAGTCAAAGAATTTGAATTTTTTCAAGTAATTAACTGAATCACAAGCGAGACACATTTTTAGCTTAAATTTTCTTTGTAAGATAAGTTATATTTCATAATTTGATGTGAATGTTCACTTATGGAATCACAGGGATCACTGAAAGTAAGTGGCACAAATTCAGATACTTTCTTAGATGTTATATGGTTTTGGTCACTGTTGACAGTGAAGTTTCTACTATTTTTAGCTGTCCGCCATTGATTAAGTACATTACAAAATGATTTTGGACCTTCACACTTATCAACAATTTCTCATTCTTTTCTAAGTTGTAAACTGCTATGGCCATAATTTTTGTATCTCTGACTTGTCACTTTACAGAAGGAATAATGTACTTCTGGCTCAGATAAAAATCCTTGAATATGATGAGAAGATATACCTGAAAAAATGAAAATAATAACTATCCCAGTTAGTTAACTTAGGTCAATATTTTTACAAATCTAACAGTTAATATTATAGTAAGTGGAATACTTGAATAGGATAATAGAGTACAAAAAACACAAAAGTCTTAACTTTCCCATAGATACATGAGCTGAACAACAAAATACTGATTAGATTCCCTTTATGAGAACACTCAAAAATCTGTTAAAAGTTTACAGCAATCTTACTGAGTACAATTCTAAAATGGGATGGAAGTGTACTCCTTAAATTTGTCAGTCGCAATTCCTTCTTCTGCCTTTCCACACTGGGTAACTATGAAAAAACCTTTCAATCCACTACTGTGACCCTCGGAAACAGAAAAGTGGAATACATGAACATATTTATGGTTTTGTGAGGGTGATCTAAAAACTGATTTGTATCTGCCTTTAAACAGCAAAGGAGAGATAATACGTATATTTTATAAGACAGTTCAGGCTACTTGAGATTAAATCTAAATCTAAATCTTAATAAAGTGAGGACAGTACCACAAATAATCAGCAGGTATAGGAAAGACTGGAGTCTTAAGAAATATGGGTAAACTTTTTAACTGAAAAATTACAAATATAATTCCAGGACAGACACATACTAAAACAGGTTTGAAAGGCAGGAGTCATGTCTAGCACAGCATGACATTTTCAAATTACACATTATTATACACAACTGTCATTTCTACGGTAGGAACACTACACATATCTGATTAGTAGTTCTTATAAATGCACCATATTAACTCTATTCCTCATATTGTATAGTATATTTCTTAAGCTTTCTAAACCTTGTTATTTAAAATTCTGTAATCTAACAGTATCTCAACCCATTCTCCAACAATCTTAGAATTAAGAACCCCATTTTATTTTCTATGTGTATAAACTTTTAAGATTTCACATACAAATGAGATTTTTCAATAACTGTATCAAGCTTACTTCATTTATATAAAATCCTGCATGTTTGCCTGTACTGCATCAAATTTCAAGATTTTCTCTTTTTATGGCCAAATAGTGATTTTTGTTCTTATTTATTCATTCACTGAAGAGAACTTTGATTGATTTCATATCATGGTTATTGTGAATAATGTGTCAGGTAACTCCTTGTAGATATTGCAGCAATTGGGAAAGGGACCAAGAGTTGGAGGGAGCAGGGAAAGAGAGGATAAGTAAGGAATGGAAAAAAGATAGAGAAAAGAATTAAGATGTATTATGTACATATACTAACTCCCTGTGATAATTGTAACCATTATGCATGGCAAACATGTGCTTAAAAGAAAAGAAAGATGGTTAGCTGGGCCACACACACACACACACACACAAATGCTCAATGAACTAAAACAAGAACACAGAAAAGTGCAGGAGATAAGGAAAACAAGAACATTAACACATAAAATAATTTTAATAGAAACAAAGAAAACTGGTGTAAGAATTCAAAAGTAACAATGCCTGAAATATTCTTTAATATGAGGAAAGAAAAAGGTATCTGAATTCATGTAGGTCAATTATCTCCAACTAGGATAAACATGAAGAGCTTCAAAAGGGAACACATTAAAATCAAAGTTTGAAAAACCACAGAGAGGGCCAGGGATTTAGCTCAGTGGTGCCGCCTCCTGCCTCGAAAGCACAAGGACCCGAGTTTGATCCTTGGTACCAAAACAAAACAAAACAAAACCCACAGAGAATCTTCAGAGATGCAAGAAAAAAATGATGTGTCAACTATAACCTTGCTTCGATGTGATTATCAGTAGATTTCTCTATAAATTCCTTGAAATCAGAAAGGAATTAGGGAAAACAAAGTGCTGATAGAAACAAAAACTGTAAAGAATATTGCATCCAGTAAAATTTGCCTTCTACTGAAAACAAAAGTAAATACTTTCTAAGATATAGAAATGCTCAAACAGTTCAACACCATTAGAAATTTAGAAGAAATGCAAGACAGAGGCCATCCCATTGAAAAATAAAATAATGTTGCATAGCAATACAAGTCATATTAAATTTTATACCTCACAGAGAAATTCATATGCACACACAGAATTCTGTACTGAAAGGTGCAAAAATCATTCTCAAGTTTGCTATAGACAAATCAGTACCAATATAGGGATGCTAACCCTGAAACAAGCACACGTATTGCATGATCACCAGAAAGGTAAAAAGAAAAGCAACACTGGCAAAAACATGCGAAAAGCCCCCCAAAACCCAAAACCAAACCAACCAACAAACAAACCACTCTCAATCATAAAACTTTTCAGGTTTGGAATTGGCAAGCAATGCCACTGGCAGTGTAAATTACTAGAGCCACTTCAGAACATGTTTTGGCAGTAACTTCACATGTGTACCCTATGAATCATTAATTTTACTCCTAGCAGGACAGAATCTATAAGAATAGATTCTAACAGTACTAGTTGGAACCCAAAACTAGTAGTTACCATTACAAAGAACGGACTGATAAAAGAGGGCATGCAGAGGTTTTCTGGAGCATTAGTACTGTTCCATTTCTTGATCTAGGTAATAATTATATTGTGTGTTTATTTTGTAATATTCATGGACATAAATTTTGATGTTTTTCCCATTTTTGTCTTAATAATAAGTAATACATCTATTAAACAAAAGGTGGTGATGGGCAGAAAGAAGGTTCAAAAGAGAGCACTAGAGGACTCAGTGGTTTATAGATTTGTTAATTATGTTGTCTCTGGTACTGGCTTCATAGATGTGTGCATGTATCAAAAGTATGTTAAACACATGCAAATTTTGTCAATTATAGTTCAATAAATCTGTTTAAAAGTATTATACACGTAAATCTAAGATTAAAAGGAAATAAACAGTCTTAAATAGGTAAAATAAGAGTAAGAATCCATTAGCTAATCATCTGTCTCAATAACTTAGAAAAGACAAAGCTTATGAAAGAGAATTCTTGGACTGGAGATTTAGCTCAGTGGTTCTGCCGCCTGCCTCGCAAGTGCAAGGTCCGAGTTTGATCCCTGGTCCCCCCCGCCAAAAAAAAAAGAATTCTTAATAAAGAAGCAAAATTTAACTTTATTAAAAATGAATATATTATAGAGTAACACCAATGACAAATGTTGGTTCTTTTTTAACAGACTAATAAAATTCAAAGAGTTCTGGAAAATGTGATAATACATATTGTTATATAGTTGTAAAATATATATACATACATACAGTCATGGCTCATTTAATCATGAGGATACATTTGAGAAAGGCATTGTTAGGTGATTCCTTTATTGTGCGAACATCATAGTGTACTTACACAAACCTAGAAAGCACAGCTCACTACACACTCAAGTTATATGTTATAGCTACTGTTGTGTTAAAAACAATTCATTATTGACCCAAACATCATTATGTAGCACATGACTATATATTATAAATCAGTGTTGATCTGGTAAAGAGATATAAGTATACCAGTTAAGCTAAAAACTATAATACATAAAAAGACCATTTCCTTTTAGACACACACATATGATAATGATTGGACTACAGTGGAGAAGAAAAAAAGACTCCTTTTGGAATGCAAGCTGCTAGGAAAATACGGTATCTATGTGGGAAAAATGCTATTGTATCTTTTCCTCATACCACTCATTTCCAGAGGCAAGAAATACCTAAGTATAAAAGCAAACTCTAAGACATTCCAGTTGCTTTAGGAAAGGAAATTATTTCTTTCAAAGTCACATAAAACAATATAAAAATAAAATATTCATAAACTAGACATTAAGCCATGCACTTTGAGAGACTGAGGCTGGAAGATCAAAAGTTCAAATCTAGCCTGAGCAATCTGGTGATTTAGCAAGACCCAGTCTCAAAATTATAAGATGGCTGGGGATGTAGCTCAGTGTGGAGGCCCTGGGCTCAATCCCCAATACCAAAAAAACAGAAATACATTAAAATAAAAATTTATTCATGACTTTAACCCATTACAGAGTGCAAAGTGAAGTGACAGAGTGGAAGAAACTATTTGCCTCACATCTAACTAAACATTTTAAACAATAAATGAAGGGACAGGAGGCTCTATGAGATAAATAGGCAAAAGACAAACAGCCACATTACATAGGAGATCAAATGTTCAATAACTGTCAGAAAAAGCTTCAACATCTTCAGAAATAATAAAAAAAAAAGAAGGTCACATCAGATTGACCAACAGTATTGATAAAGACATGGAAGGATGAAGCAGTCATGAACTGAAGACGGAGAGTTGTTATTATCCACTTGGAGGAACAATTCAGCTGTTATTTCCCCACCACAGTTATAAATGTACTGAAATTAGTGTACAGGAGAACCATAACATATGAAGACATAGCAGTAGTGGTGCAAACAACTGAAATTCAGGGGGTAGGCACAAGAGGAGGCACATTCAGGATGAAAGACATACTAAATAATAATACACTGTAACATAATAAAGTGTGAGGCACTTTCTATGTTCCAGCAACACTGTAGATCTTATATGTCCAGTTTAACAAGTAGTAACAAACACCACGTGAATTTTATATAATATAACATGTATTTGATATTTCACATACGTGCATGTATTAAGCAGGAAATATACAGAATTTGTTAAAAATTTGTAAAGGCACATTGAAAAAAACCCTGATTGAACACATCCTGTGTACATGATGAAACTCATTACAAAAGTCACTGTTTCTCCTCAATTAATCGATATCATTCCATTAAAATTTCAACGTGCTGAATTTGTAATGGAAGGTACCAAACAAACCTAAAAATTCTCATATTTATGTGAAATTCAAATATATATATATATATATATAAATTTTTTTTTTAACCCAAAAAACTTCTTAATTATAAGAGTAATAGAGGTAGCTATCTTTACCACCCTAACATATGTTCAAAATGCAGAGTTTAGGGCTGGGGACATAACTCAGTGGAGAGTATGCGCCTAAAAGGTACAAGGCCCTGGGTTCCATCCTCAACACCAAAAATAAAGGTAGAGAATATGGGTGTTTAAAAAACCTAAGAGGAAATCAGGCGATCCCAAAGGGCAAGGAAAGGCTGGGCGTCCGTGGACAACAGCTCCTCTAACACTGTAACAAACACAGCTGGGATCGTCCCGATGATCCTCCACGCTGTCACCCCACAATCTGTGCAGATGTGGGGCTGCACGGCAGCGGTGGCAAGAGAGGCTCCAGGTGGCGTCTGGAGTCGCTGGGCAGGGACGGGACAGGTCACCCAGGTGCAGGTTGCTGGCCCAGTCCCATCCGGAAGCCAGAGGAGACTAGGGGCCCTGCGGCCCAGAAAGAGCTCCTTCAGGAATTCAGTCACCCTTCAGGGACGGGACCGGACAGGTCGCCTGCGCCCCAGCTGGCAGCCTAGCTGTCACCGCACCACCGGAAGAGCCAAGGCCCGTGCCCCGGGGAGGACCGTGGCTGCAGATTGCGAAGCCACAGCAGAGGGCCAGCCCCGCCACGTCTAGTGCCCAAGGGGTCACATTGCCTCCCTTCCCAGTCTCAGGATACCAGGCTACACACTTACCATGTCTGGCTTCTAGGGTATTTAGCGTTTTCCCTGAGGAGCTCCCTATAGCTGGTCACAGAGAAGAAAAATCGCTAAGACTGCAGCACAGATTCCTGTAGCTAGAAAGGGAAATACGGCTCCTGAGAAACTACCCGAGCAAGCCCTGCCATCAGACAAAGGTCCAAGAGCTAGTGAAAGCCCGCCCTTTCCGCTCTAGCCCCGCGTCTGATTGGACAGCTTTCAACCTCTGATTGGACAGGGATTCAGCCCCTCCCCAGATCTTGAATGACTGTAAATGACATCAACCCAAGGATGAATAAGGACAGAATGGCAGATTCTTGGTTTCACCAGATCTAAATCCTCTGGTGGTGGTTATTTTTAAGGTAGGACTTACTCCTTGTGGGAATACTTCCGGTTTGGGGGACGTTTGCATTTAAACTTTATATAAAGTCATATCAGAGCTAGGAATGGTGGTGTGTGCTTGAAATCTCAGCACTCTGGGTTGCGGAAGCAGAAGGATCAAAATTTGGGCACAGCCTGAGCAATTTAGAGACTTAGCAGGACCTTGTGTTAAAAAAAAAAAAAGCTGGGGGTGTAATTGAGTGCAAAAGCCCTGGGTTCAATCCACACTACCATGAAAAAAGTTACATCAATTTATCAATTTTATGTATATGTGTGTGTGTTATTCACAGATGGAAAGAATATTATAAAAAATATTTTAAAATTTTACTTAACTTTTCTGGCCTCTGCTCTTGTGAGCAGGTACCTTGAGATTTGACAACAGAAGTAATATCCTAAGGCAACAAAGTTCAATACATATAAAATGTGTTGGGACTGTTATGGGGAAAATACAGTAACTCCCAACCTGTTAGATGTCAGATGTGCACAATACGTGGTCTCACAACACTGAGGAATGAAGTCACTAACCAAAGGAGAAAATTAGGAGAGTTTTATTCAAAATAAGGAGAACAGCTCCTGGATTTCCAGGAAGGCTCTTAAGTGGATGGCCACCAAGGCTCTTCATCAGGGGTCATTTATACAGCAAAATCACAACGTGTGTTCAATGTGGGTCAAAGCTGTAGTAGGATTACAAGTATAATCACTTAGCTAATATTGATCCAGTAGGGAAACAAGTCACATAACAAGGATATATGGAAAGAACAAAGGCATTCATGCAAAGAGATAGGAGTATGGGTCCAGATATTCTGATCACCCATTTATGCATCTGGTGGCTGTCTGGGCTCACTGGACCAGGTGGTGCTAATTACAGCATAATCTCAAGTATCTGTTTATCTCAAGGCAGGCTCAAAGGCCTAGCTATTGCATCTCCATCCTGAGGTGTGGGTCTCTTCAGTTTAACCTCCACAATCTTGATGTGTCTCATTTTTGCACCAACTTCCTTGAAGACCCAAACCCTCTCCAGTTGACTAATAATTTTTATCTAACTCCTCTAAGGAAGAAAGGTTTACTGTGGCTTATAGTTTGTAGAGATTTCAGTCCACAGTCAGCCGGCTGCAAGGCAGGGCGACATGGCAGAAGAGCATGGTAAAGGGGAAAGCGCTTATGACATGGCAATAGAAAGTGGAGAGGAAGGTCAAGGGAGAAGGGGGAAAGAGATAGACCCTTCCAGGCTATGCCCCAGGTGACCCATCTCCTCCAACCAGACTTTGATGAAAAAGGAACCCTCCTACATTGTTGGTGGGAATGTTCAACAATTGTGGAAATCGGTATGGAATTTCTCAGAGAACTACAATTAGACTTTTCATTTGAACCAGCAATTCCCCTTATATATATCTTCCCCAAAGAGCTAAAAACATCATATTGCAGCGATACATGCATACCAATTTTATATCAGCACAATTCATAATAGCTAAATCCTGGAAGCACCCTATGTGTCCCTCAACAGATGAATGGATAAAGAAATGTGGTATCTATACATAATGGAAAACTACTCAACTATAAAGTAAGATAAATTCAAGACATTTGTAGGAAAATGGGTACACCTAGAAAATATAATAAGTGAAATAAATCAGACACACAGTTTAAATACTGTATGGGATCGCTCATTTGAGTAAGACAAAGTGCAAACAAAAAGCAAAATAAATGCTTGATAGAAGGAAACAGAGAGACAGACCTTTTGCAAATGGGAAAAAGTCCAAGAGACCAAGGAGGGAGTAAAAAATTTAACAGGTGTCATATGCGTGCACCAAATACCCACAGTAAATGTAAACATTATAAGTCAAAAACATGTACTAAAAATCATGATAATAACAATAACAATGAAAATAGGGAAAGGAGATTTAGCGATAAAAGGAGGGAGATGGGTGGGGAGGAGAAGGGCATTAAAAAAGAATCAAGATATATTTTGCACATATACCTACTCCCTTCAGTGAATGTAAACTTCATGTCCTGTAAACCTGTACTAATAAAATAAAATTTAAAATTTTTTTAAAAGAAACACTATAGGGCAGAAATAGAGAAATAAATTAGAACACAATAAATTGTGAATGACTTCAATATTCCAGTGCTACCAATATTCGGGGAAATATCAACAAAGAAATATCAGAGTTAAATTATGTTACATATCAAATGCACTCCACAGACATCTTCAAAATACTGTATTTCATTGAATAGCTGTAGAATAAACGTTCATTTCATCCACACAGAAAGTTTTCTCAAAATAGAACCTTTTAGGCCACAAAACAAATCAACAAAATTCATAAAAATGAAATAACTTTATGCATCTTCTCAGACCACAACAGAAGTAGAATAACTTAATAATGCCTCTCAAGCCCTTAGAAAAATATGAGCAAACCAATGGCACAATAATTTAGGGGAAGAGAAAAAAATAAAAGATTAGAACAAAATAATTGAAATAGAGATGAAAAACCAATAGAGAAATCAACAAAACAAAGGGTTGGCTTTTTGAAAAGATAGATAAAATTGATATATTCTTATCGAAACCAAAAAAGAAATAAAACTCCAATAAATAAATTAGAGAAAAAGGAAGAATATTACACAAGTTAGCACTGAAACTGAAAGTCATTCAGGCTTTCTATTAAAAAGCTTATTCCCATTAATTGGAAAATCTTCAGGAAATAGACAAACATCTAGATACATATAACAAACTGAAATTCACCTAAGATGAATGTGGAAACACATGTTAATACAACTGTTACCAGTGTGTTGAGGAATCTTTTGCTTGATTTAGATAAAAATCATAAATTGCCAAAGTACAACCTTGTTGGTGGCTCTGATACCATAAGTTGATGCCAGATAATGTTGGATGTTATTGGTCGACGCTGCCAGGTGCTGCTCTTGGCTGATGCTGGCTGCTACAATTCAACACCAACTTCTGTTGATTGTTGTCAGTCCATTTTGAGGGTGGTTGCTATCTGGAACTAATGTTTGTTGGCTGCTAGCTTCTGGAACACTTCAAGGATAACTGCCTCTAGAATTTATTTCTCTGTCTTTTAAAGCAACTCTTCTGTCCACACTAGTTAGGATAAAAATCCTGATGAGATATACAGGACCTTTTGAGTCTACACTATCCATGAAGTAAACCATGAGCAGATTTACAGGGCCATTAGAGTGAGGCCTTATTTTAACAGGACTTGTGTGGCAGCACAGGGAAGTCAAAACACCAGGAGGAATCTTCCAAAACTAACTGCAAAAGTGTAAGGGGAGTGTTACTTATATCACAGGTGTATGCCAATGAGCTCTCCAAGTGTAAGCCTATAATTGGTTCAAATTTAAGCCTGCTGATTAGTTCAAGTGAAGACCTGTGATTGGCCCAAGTGGCTTCAGGAGTGAGGCATATCTATGAGAGCTACAGCTGTCACGGAGGCAGTTCAATGGAAGGTCAGGTAGGTAGGTGGGAGCTACTCCACTGACAGCTGTCATGTAGAAACATGAAACTATGGAATTGTCAGGAGGGGTAGCTGTGCTCATCACCACTTACTGGGACTTGGGGCGGTTAGGGATGTTAGTAATGGGCCCAGATTCCTACCTCTTGGATCATCACATTAGGGTGGCCTCAACTTTCTTCAGTGTCTGGAGCACGAGAAGTGGGGGAGGGGCATCATGGTTAATGGCAGAGCTGCACCTGCTCTCAGAGTGAAGCTAACCTCAGGAATGCTGAGAGGATACTGAGACAAAAGGCATGTTGTCCCCAGAAATCCTCTGGGATGCTAGAGGGAGCAGAGGGAAGAGCAGGAGAAGGGCATGAGAGCTGTGTGCCAAGCCATACACCTATCTGGCTGGCACAGGACAAAGATGAGTGTCAGGAATTTCTCATCTGTCTCACACTTTGGGTGAATCCTGAAGGTTCCTTGATAAATTTATCATAGAACCGTCACATTATCCAGGTATACCACATCTCAGTAGATACTTGAAGAAATGAAATTTGACACACCATAAAAATACCTACATGATGTGCATAATTATCACAGCACTAATCACAATGGCAACCTATGGAATCTGCTTAGGTGCCTTATTATGAATGCATAAAGAAAATATTGTATATAAGGACACAGAAATGAGTATCATTTTATCTTCAAGAAAAATAATTTGATATCTTAATTTCATACACATATCCATTCTATTTCTGTTTCTTGAATAATTACTTTTAAAATTTTTAAAATTTTATTAGTATGTGTTTGCAACTCATGCAGTTTACAATCATCTTGGGGAGTGGTTACATGTATATACCACAGCTTGTTTCCATTTTTAAATCCCCTTCACCTTCCCTCCCCCTTCCCTCTCCTCTTCCAATTCCCCTATCCCCTTTTTCATACTTGTAGATATTATTTGTCTTAGGTCACATTATGGGATATAGGGTTTACAGTAATTGAGTTTATTAGGTTCCTGTATATGGCATATCTTTTTTACTCTCAGTTCCCCTATTCCTCCTTCTCACCCTTCACCCTTGTTCCCTTGGACCATTCTCCTATTGGAAGAGATTCATCCCCATATCCCTTTTTGTCCATCTTTTATTATTTTCTTTTGTACTTTCCCTCACTCAACTGAGAGATACCATACTGTAATTTAAGTTTGTGTGTCTCAATATTTCACTCAAAATTATATTTTCCAAGTGAATCCATTTTCCTAAAAACATCTGAAATGTGTCATTCTTTACAGCTGAGTTGTATTTCATTATATGTAGACACCGCATTTTCTTTAGCCAATCATCTGTTGTATACAAGGTGTTTCCAGGATTTACCTATTACCAATCGTGCTGCTATAAACATTGGTATGGATGTATCACCATCATTTGATGACTTAAGCTCTTAGGGGAAGATATCTAGCAGAGGGATAACTGGCTTATACGCAGTTTCTAATTTCAGTTCTTTGAGAAATCGCCATACTGATTTCTATGTTTATTAGTTGTATTGGTTTACATTCCCATCAACAATGCGGGAGGATTTCTTTTTCACCACAGCCACATCATCATTTGTTATTGTATGATTTCCTAATGATTGTTATTCTTTTCTGGAGTAAAATGTAATCTTAGTTTTGTTGTAATTTGCATTTCTCTAATGGCCAGAGATGTTGATATTTTCATATGTTTGTTGATCATTTGTATTTCTTCCTCTTTGAAGTGTCTGCTCATTTCTCTTGCCTATTTCTTGACTGGGTCTTTAATTTTAGGATTTGTTTTTTAGGTCTTAGAATATTCTAGATATTACTTCTCTGTCTGAGTAATACTGGAAAAAATTTTTTCCCATTCTGTAGATTTTCTATTCACTCTACTGATGAGTCTTTTGCTGTACAGAAGCTTTTTAGTCTTTTATAATCCCATTTGTTGATTCTTACTGCTATTTCTTGTGCTATTGAGGTTCTGTTTAGAAAATCCTTTCCTACACCCATGTCTTCAAGTGTCTTACCCATTTTGTCTTCCAGTGGTTTAATGTTTCTGGTTGTGGTTTTTGGTTTTTTTTTTGTACCAGGGATTGAACTCAGGACCTTGTGCTTGCAAGGTAGGCAGCAGAGCCACTGAGCTAAATCCCCAGCCCTAATGTTTCTGTTTTAATGTTTAAATCTTTGATCTATTTTGATTTGAATTTAGTATATGGTGTGAGATAATGGTTCCAGTTTCATTCTTCTACAGATAACCAGTTTTCCCAACAACACATGTTGAATAGGCTGTCTTTCCTCCAACACAGGCTTTTGTCTCTTTCTATCAAAGATCAAATAGCTGAGTGTGTCTGGGGAGGTTTCTGTATCCTCAGTTCTGTTCCATTGATCCATTTATCTGTTCTTGTTCCAGTACCGTGCTATTTTTATTACTATTGCTTTGTAGTATAGCTTGAAGTCAGGTATTGTAATGCTGCCTGCTTTTGCTGTCTTGCCTCAAATTACTTTTGCTGTTCTGAGTCTCTTCAGTTCCATATGAATTTTAGGATTGCTTTCCCTAGATCTGTTGGTATTTTGATTGAGACTTCATTGGATCTGTATAACAGTTTGGAAGTGTGGCCATTTGACAATATTGGTTCTGCCTATCCAGGAGGAGGGACATCTTTCTATTTTCTGATGTCTTGTTCAATCTCCTTCCTCAGAGAACTGTAGTTTTCTTTGTAGCGGTCTTTCACTTCCTTGGGTAGGTTAATTGCTACGTATTTCACTTTTCTTGAAGCTATTATGAATGGTAGTGTTTTCATAATTTCCTCATTTCATTCATTGTTGGTGCATACAAATGCTAATGATTTTTGTGTGTTGATCTTGTATCCTCCTACTTTGTTGAAGATAGTTATTAATTCTAAGAGGTTTTTGATGGAGTTCTTTGGGTCTTCTATGTAGAGAATCATATCTGCAAGTAATGATAATTTGAATTCTTCCTTTCCTATATGTATCCATTTTCTTTCTTTCTCTTGCCTAATTGCACTGGCTAATGTTTTCAGTACTGTGGTGAATAGAAGAGTTGATACTGGATATCCTTGTTTTGTTCCTCATTTTAGAGAGAATGCTTTTAGTTTTCCACTTTTAGTATGATGCTGGCTATTGGTGTGTCATAAAGAGCCTTTATCGTATTCAGGTATGGTTGTTTTATACCTGTTTTCTTCAGTTTTTTTTATCATTAAGGAATGTTGGATTTTGTCAGAAGCCTTTTCTGCATCTATTGATATGATCATATGGTTTTTGAACTTGCTCTTGTTTAAGTGATGTATTACATTTATTGACTTACATATGTTGAACCATCCTTGCATCTTTGGGATGAAGCTTACTTGATCATGATGTATTACTTTATGATAATGTACTGCATTTGATTTGTTAATATCTTGTTGAGGATTTTTGGTCTTTATCCAGTTTTGGGATTAGGGTGATACTGGCTTCCATAAATGAATTTGGGAGCACTCTATCCCTTTCATTTTATTTGAAGAGGTTTAGGAGTATTGGTGATCTAACATCCTTAAAGGTTTTATAGAATTCAGCAGCCAGTCCATCAGGTCTTGCTAATGGCTTATTTATTTTATTTATTCTTTCAATTATTTGATTTTTATAGTTTTCTTAGTCTCAATTTCATTGATTTCTGCTGTCATCTTTATAATTTCCCTTCTTTCGTTTGTTTGGTTTTTTTTTTTTTTTTGGTACCAGGGATCGAACTTGGGTCCTTGCGCTTGCAAGGCAAGCGGAACCACTGAGCTAAATCGCCAGCCCATATAATTTCCCTTCTTAATTTCAGTTTGGGGCTAGTTTGTTGCTGTTTCTCAAGTATCTTAAGATTTCTCATAAGATTGTTTATTTAGGTTTCACTGTTTTGCTAATATGAGCACTGATTGTGATGAATTTTCCTCTTTAGGACTGCTTTCATAGTGTCCCAGATATTTTGTTGAATTGTAGAGTCACTGTCATTAACTTCCAGAAATTTTAATATTTCTTCTTTGACTTCTTTGCTAACTCATTAATTGTTTAGTAATGTTTTTAATTTTCCAGGAGCTTTTGCCTTTTCTGAAATTTCTTCTGTCCTTGATTTCTATTTTTATTGCATAGTGGTCTGATAGTTGCATGGAGTGATTTCAATTCTTTTATACTTACTTAAGCAGGCTTTGTGGACAAGTATGTGATCTGTTTTGGAAAAAGTACCATGTGCTTCTGTATACTCTGTTGTAAAGGGGTAAGAATGCATACTCTGTTCCAAAGGGTTGAAATGCTCTTTTAGTATATGTGCTGCCGAAGTGTGTACAATATGTCAATTAAGTCTCTATGTTCAAGAGTGTGTTTCAGCTCTGAAATTTGTCTTTTGTTTAGTTGATTTGTCGCTTTCCAAAAGTGAGGTGTTGAAATCCCCTATTACAACTGTGTTAGTGTTTATTTGATCTTTGAATTTCAGCAGGTCTTGTTTATGAAAATAGGTGCTCCAGTATTTGGTGCATATATATTTATCAATGTTATCTCTTCTTGCTGAACAGTTCCTTTAATTAGTAGTAATGACTTTCATTGTCTCTTCTAACCAGCTTTAACTTGAAGTTTACCATGTCTGATATTAGACTTGCTACCACTTTATTTCAGAGTGCATGAAGTATTGTTTTCCATCCTTTAATTTTTAGTTATGAATATCTTTTTCATTAGATGAATTTCTTGAATACAATAGATATTTGTGTTCTGTTTTTCTTTTTTTTGTATTAAATTCTTTTATTGGTACATTGTAGGTATACAACACAATTACATTTCTCATTGGGAATTGTACCTTTACATAATGC
>NW_004624809.1:7073830-7116665 GCF_000247695.1 Heterocephalus glaber
TAATGACAGTTTAACTTCTTCCTTTCCTATCTTTATTCCTTTTATTTCTTTCTCTTGTCTAATTGCTGTGGCTAATGTTTCCAAAATTATATTGAACAGGAGTGGTGATAGTGGACATCCTTGTCTTGTTCCTGATTTTAGCATGAAGTTTTTGACCATTTAGTATGATGTTGGCTGTTGGTTTTTCATAGATAGCCATTATCAAGTTGAGATAAAGACCCTCTATTCCAATTTTTTGCAGGGTTTTATCATGAATGGGTGTTGAATTTTGCCAAATGCTGTTTCTGCATCTATTGAGATGATCATATGGTTTTTGTCCTTGTCTCTGTTTATACAGTGTATTACATTTATTGATTTATGTATGTTGAACCATCCTTGCATCCCTGGGATAAATCTGACTTGGTCATGGTGTATGATCTTCTTGATGACCCTCTGTATGCTGCGTGCCAGTATCGTATTGAGGATTTTTACATCTATGTTCATTGGGAGATTGGCCTGTAGTTCTCCGTTTTGGTTGGATCTTTCCCTGGTTTTGGAATCAAAGTAACACTTGCTTCCAGAAATGAATTTGGGAGTATTGTTTCCCTTTCAATTTCATTGAAAAGTTTAAGGAGTATTGGCAATAGTTCTTCTCTAAATGTCTTGTAGAATTCGGCAGTGAAGCCATCAGGACCTGGCCTTTTCTTTGTTGGTAAATTTTTAATTATGTTTTCAGTTTCACTGATTGTAATTGATGTGTTTAGAATTTTTATGTCTTTTTTGTTCAACTTTGGTAATTCATATGTATCTAAAAATCTGTCCATTTCTTCTGTGTTTTCCACTTTATTAGAGTACAGGTTCTCAAAGTAGGTATTGATGATCCTCTGGATTTCTGCTGAATCTTTTATGATTTCACCTTTTTCATTCCTAATTGCACGGATTTGAGACTTTTCTTTCCTTTTTTTGATAAGGTTCACTAAGGGTTTATTGATTTTATTTATTCTTTCAAAAACCAACTCTTCAATTCGTTGATTTTTTTGTATCATTCTCTTAGTCTCCATTGCATGGATTTCTGCTCTGATCTTTATAATTTCCTGCCTGGTATGAGGTTTGGGTTTGTCTTGCTCTTCTTTTCCTAGAAGCTTAAGTTTCACCATTATTTTGTTTATTTGAGCTTGTTCTGTTTTCCTAGTGTGGGCATTAACTGCTATGAATTTCCCTCATAGAACTGCTTTCATTGTGTTCCACAGATTCCTGTATGTTGTATTGGCATTATCATTTAATTGCAAAAACTGTCTAATTTCTTTTTTAATTTCCTCTGTGACCCATTGGTTGTTCAGGAGAGTGTTAGTGTTATTCAATTTCCATGTGTTTGTGAAATTCTTGCAGTTTCATATGCTATTGATCTCCAGTTTAATTGCACTATGGTCTGATAATATACAGGGAATAACTTCAATTCCTTTGCATTTACTGAAACCTGTTCTATGAATTACTATGTGGTCTGTTTTTAGAGAATGACCCCTGTGCAGCTGAAAAAAATATATATTCTGATTTTGTGGGGTGGAACACTGTAGATGTCTATTAAGTCCATTTGTTCAAAAGCTTGGTTCAGTTCTAGCATTTCGTTGTTGATTTTTTTGTCTAGATGATCTGTCTATTTGTGACAGTGGGGTATTGAGGTCCCCCACTACAATTGTATTGGTGCTTATTTAGTTTTTCATGTCTCTTAATATTTGTTTTTTATAGTTGGGTCATTAGTATTTGGTGCATATATATTTATGATTGTCATCTCTTCCTCTTGGCTTGTTTCCTTTACAAGGATGTAGTGACCTTCTTTGTCTCTATTAATTAGATGTGGTTTGAAACTTACTTTATCTGTAAATAAGATAGCTACCCCTGCTATTTTTCCTGGTTTCTGTCACATGGAAAACTGCTTTCCATCCTTTTACTTTCAATCTATAAGTTTCTTTTTGAACTAGGTAAGTTTCTTGTATACAGCATATTGTTGGATTTTGCTTCTTAATTCATTCTGCCAGTCTGTTTCTTTTGATTGGTGAGTTGAGGCTATTGACATTGATGGTTATAAGTGATATATATTGACTTATCATTGTCATGTTATTTTCCTGTTGCTGGCTCTTTTTCATTTTTTCCCCATCTCCTTTTAATTTCTTGCCTTACCTGATGCATGTGTTCTGTTGGGCCTCATGGAGTTGTGACCTTCATTGTCTTTTCCTAGGATATTTTTTAGAATTGTTTGGAGTGCTGGTTTCATATTCATGAAGTTTCTCAGGTGTTCTTTGTCATGGAAGTATCTTATTTCCCCATCAATTTTGAAAGATAATTTTTCAGGATACAACGGTCTAGGTTGGACTTTGTTTTCTTCTATGGCTTGAAGTACCTCACTCCAGGCTCTCCTTGATTTGAGGGTTTGTGTTGAAAAGTCTGCTGTGATTCTGATGGGCTTTCCTTTGCATGTGATTTGTTTCTTTTCTCTAATTGCTTGTAGTATTTTGTTCTTCTGTTCGGTTTCTGGGATCTTGACTATTATATGTGTAGGTGTAGATATTTTTGATCATGGCTAGTTGAAGTCCTATATGCCTCACTGATCTGTATGTCAAATTCTTTTGATCTGTTTGGGAAGTTTTCTGTCATTGATTCTGTGAACAGTTTTTTTTATGTCATTTGTACTTTCTCCTGCTTTTTCATGGACTCCTATCAGTCTTATATTATTCTTCTTTGTGTTATCTAGGAGCTGTTTGATTGATTTCTCAACGTCTCTTACTAGTTTTAAGAGATCTCTCTTTTCATGGACACATAAATTACTTTATATTCAACCCATCTTATATTCAATAAACTGCCAAATCTTGGGCTCTACCTTGTCTCATATTTTTAAGTGGGCATTGAGAAAAACTCATCTACTGTTTTGGTTGGATAAATGTTTTCTTAACTTGCTGTAAAAGTGAAATTAAAGGTATACATACATTAATGTCATAGTTGGTTCACTTTTGTGTACCCAAGGAAAAAATGAAAGCCACTATTTCTTTAATATACATGGATAGTTCTTTGCTGAGAATTTTCAAGCCATATCAAATTAGTAGAATCACTCAATATCATCAACTGAAGAGTAGAAAACCTGCTGTCATACTCATAAAATATTGCAGTGTGATAGGAACAAATAGGTCATCTACATCTTCAAAACTGAACTCATTCAACTATAAAAATACAATATTCAACATGAGTGTTTAAATTTGATGAGAACATTTAAATGTTCAGTAATCTGAACATCATAAAAATCCCCAAAAATTCAAGCACCAAATGCTTTTGATTCCTCTTATTTTCTGCATTCCCCTCCCCTCCTATCCCATCAACCCTTCTTCCCCTCTTTTACAAAGCTTTGTTTCCATTTTATCCTTCTTTTCTCATTTTTTTTGTCTATTCTCTTCCTCCCCTTTTCCCTCCCCCCTCCATAGTTCTCCTATTCTTTGGAACAATTTCTCCCTATTACACAATTCCTATTATATAGTTTGGTCCTCATTTACACTTTCAGTTTCTTACACCAGAGAGACAATGCAATACTTACATATGTGTGTCTGATTTATTTCACTTAAGAGTATGCTATCAAGGTGCATCCATTTATCCTTTCTTTATGGCTGAGTAGTACTTTGTTGTATAAAAAAAACCCACATCTTTTTTATCCATTCTTCCATTGATGGGCATTTGGATTGCTGCCATGATTTAGCTCTTACAAACTATGCTATCATATACATGAGTGTGCATATATCACTGTGGTATTATGCTTTTAATTGTTTTGGGAAGATTCTCAGAAAGGGAATAGTTGGGTCAAATGTGCCTCTAATCCTAGTTTTTTGAGGAATCTCCACATTGATTTCCATGGTGGTTGCACCAGTCTCCACTCCCACCAACAGTGGAGAAGGGTTCCTTTTTCCCTATACCCCTGCCAGCATTTGTTGTTGATTGATTTCTAGATAATAGCCATTCTTTCTGGAGATGGAATCTCAGTGTTGTTCTAATTTCCATTCTCTCAAATGGCCAATGCTGTGAATATTTTTTCATATATTTATTTGCTGTTCATCTGAAAAGTGTGTATTCATCTCAGATGCCCATTTTTGCATCAAGTCTTTAAATCTGGAGGATCTGATTTTTTCAATGTTTTATATGTTCTAGATATTAGTCCTTTGTCTGAGATAAACAACTAGGTAAAATTTTTACCACTGTGGGTTGCCTTTTCACTCTGTTGGTGATTTCTTTTGCTGTGCAGAAGCTTTTTAGTAAGATGAGATCCCAGTTGTTGATTCTTTGTGGTATTTCCCACGCAATCAGGGTTTTGTTCATGAAGTCTTTGCCTACATCTACCTCCGCAAGAGTTCTACCTACTGTCTCTTCCAGCAGATTCAGTGTTTCTGTTTCAATATGTACGTCTTTAATCCATTTGTATTTTAGTTCAGTACATGGTGAGAAACAGGGGTCTAGTTTTAGTCTTTGGCATGTGAAAAGTCAATTTTTCCAGTAGGACTTATTAAAAAGGCTATCTTTCTTCCAGTGAACATATTTGGCCCCTTTTTTGAATATAAGGTGGCTGAGTGTGTTTAGGGTTGTTTCTCCATCTTCTAATGGTTCTATTGATCCTCAATTCTGTTTTTTGCTTGTACCATGCTGGTTTTTTTTTTTTATCACAGTAGCTCTATAGTACAATTTCAAGTCAGGGATTGTAATGCCCCCTGCCTTGCCTTTGTTGCCCGGAATTGTTTTTGCTATTCTAGGTCTCTTGTGGTTCCAAATAAATTTTAGGAATGTTTTCTCTTAGTTCTGTGAGGGATGCTAATGGTATTTTGATTGGGATTGTAATAAATCTGTGTAACAATTTGGGAGTATAGCCATTTTCAGTATGTTGGTTCTTCCTTCTCAAGAGCAAGGGATATCTTTCATTTTCTGATATGCTCTTTGATCTCCTTTTTCAGAGCACTGTAATTTTTGATGTAAAGATCTTTTACTTCCTTTGTGAGATTGATTCCTAAGTAGTTCATCTTTTTTGATGCTATTGTGAAAGTCATTGTTTCCCTAATTTCTCTCTCAGTGAATTTATTTGTGTACAGGAATGCTATTGATTTTTGAGTGTTGACTTTGTATCTAGCTACGCTACTGAATTTGGTTATTAAATCTTTTGGTGGAGTTTTTAGGGTCATCTATGAGTATCACCTCATCTGCAAATAATAATAATTTAACTTCTTCCTATCTTATCCTTATTCCTTTTATTTCTCTGTCTTGTCTAATTGTTCAAATGTTTCCAGAATTATATTGAATAGAAGTGGTGATAGAGGACATCCTTGACTTGTTCCTGATTTTAGAGTAAAAGATTTCAGTTTTTAACCATATAGTATGATGTTGGCTGTTGGTTTGTCATAGATGGCTTTTATCAGATTGAGATAAAGACCATCTATTCCAATTTTCTGTATGATTTTTATCATGAAGGGGTGTTGGACTTTGGCAAATGCTTTTTCTGCATCTATTGAGATAACCATGTTTTGCCATTCTAGGTCTCTTCTGGATACAAATGAATTTTAGGAATGTTTCCTCTTGGAATGTTGTCATTGGCTCTGTTAATATGGTGTATTATATTTATAGATTTGCCTATGTTGAACCAGCCCTGCATCCTGGGATGAATCCTACTTAGTCATGCTGTATAATCTTCATTATGATTTGTTGCATTGTTTGCCTGTATCTTATTGAGGATTTTTGTGTTTATGTTCATTGGGAGATTGGCCTCTAGTTCTCTTTTTTGGTTGGGTCCTTCTTTGGTTTTGGTATCAAGGTAATACTTGCTTCCAGGAATGAGTTTGGAAGTATTGCTTCCCTTTTAATTTCATTAAAGAGTGTGAGCAGTAGTGGCATGGGATCTCTAAATTTCTTGTAGAATTCGGCAATGAGTCCATAACGACTTGGGCTCTTCTTTGTTGGTAGTTTCTTATCATTTAAATTTCATTGACTGATATTGACTTATTTAGAATTTTTATAACTTTTTGATTTAACTTTGGTAATTCATATTGTCTAGGAATCTGTCCATTGCTTCTGTGTTTTCCATCATATTAAAGTACAAGTTCTCCAAGAAAGTATTGATGATCTTCTGTATTGCCAAAAGATTCACTGAGATTTCACCATTTTCATTCCTAATTGCATGGATTTGAGTCTTTCCTTCTTTTTTTTACAAGGTTGGCTAAGGGTTTGTCAACTTTATTTAATCTTTCAAACAATCAACTTTTTGATTCATTGATTCTTTGTATTGTTTTCTTAGTTTCAATTGTATTCATTTCTGTTCTGATCTTTATAATTTTCTCCCTTGTATGAGCTTTGGACTTGACTTGTTCTTTTTCTTGTCATTTGAGGTTCAACATTAGTTTGTTTATTTGAACTTGTTCTGTTTTCCTGATGTGAGAATTTACCACTATAAATTTCCCTCTTAGGACTGCTTTCATTGCATCTGATAAGTTCCAGTATGTTGTATCTGCATTATCACTTAACTGTATATACTGTTTAATTTCTTCTTTAATTTCCTCTGTGACTCATTGGTTGTTCAAGAGGGTGTTCTTTAGTTTCTATGTGCTTATGGAGTTTTTGTGGTTTCTTTTGTTGTTGATTTCAAATTTCATTGCACTACAGTCAGATAATATGCATGGGATAATTTCAATTCTTTTGCATTTATTTAAGCATGTTCCATGGGCTTGTATATGGTCTATTTTGTAGAATGTCTCATGTGCAGCTTAGAACAATGTGTATTCTTATGTTGTGGGGTAGAACACTGTAGACATCCACTAAGTTCATTTGTTCACAGGTTTGGTTCAGTTCTGATCTTTTTTTGTTGATTTTTGTTGAGTTGATTTTTGTCTAGTTTTGTAACAGTGGAATATTAAGGTCCCCCATTACAACTGTATTAGTGCCTATTAGATTTTTCATGTTTGTTAATATTTGTTTTATATAGTTGAGTGCACCAATATTTGCTGTATATATATTTTTATTGTTATCTCTTCTTGGAATTTTTCCTGAACAAATATGTAGTGACCTTCTTTGTCTCTTGATCAATTTGGCTTGAAGTTCACATTGTCTTCAAATAGAATAACTGTCCCTGCTATTTTCTAGGTATCTATTGCATAGAGTATTCTTTTCCATCCTTTGATTTTCAGTCTGTGAATTTCTTTTTGAACTAAATGTGTTTCTTCTATGCAGCATATTGTTAGATCTTGTTTCTTGATTCTTTCTGCCAGTTTGTTTATTTAAATTGGTGAATTGAGACCATTTACTTTGATGGATATAAGTGATATGTATTGGCTTATCCTTGTCATATTATTTGCCTGCTGTTGGTTCCCAGTCTTTCCCTGCTGTTTAACTGCTTGTCCTCCCTGGTGGCTTATATCTACTGGTGTTCTCAGAATTGTGGTTTTCATTATCTCTTTCTAAAATGTCCTGTAGAACATTTTATAGAGCTGGTTTAGTAGTCATAAGTTTCTTCAGTTGTTCTTTGCTATGAAACCATCTTATTTGTGTGCTGATTTTTTTTCTCTCTTTTTTTTTGCACTGATTTTGAAAGACAGGTTTGCAGAGTGCATCAATCTGAGTTGGAAGTTATTATTGTTCAGGACCTGAAATATTTCACTCCAAGCTCTCCTTGACTTAAGGGTTTGCATTGATAAGTCTGCTGTGATTCTGAAGGACTTTCTATGGAGATGCTTTGTTTCTTTTCTCTAACAGCTTTTAATACTCTGTTCTAGGGCTGAATTTCTGGAATTTTGATAATTATATTCCTTGGTGTAGATTTATTTTGGTCATGGCTAATTGGAGTTCTACATGCCTTACCTATCTGTATGTTAAATTGTTTTTCCATGTTTGGGAAGCTTTCTGCCATTACTTCTGTGAATAGTTTTTTTATGGCATTTTCTCCATCTCCAGCTTTCTCATTGACTCTGGTCAATCTTATGTTGTTCTTCTTTGGATCATCTTGCAGTTATTAGATTCATTTTTCATGGCCCCTTGCTATTTTTAAGATATCTTTCTTTTTGTGGTAGCTAACCACAATCCTGTCTTCTAGATTTGATATTGTGTCCTCACCTTCGTTCAATCAGTTCCGTATACTTTCAAAGGAAATCTTAATTTCCTGGATATCTGTTTGAATCTGCTTCATAGATTCCATTTCTTTCCTATGTTGGACATTGATGGTTTCAATCATTTTCCTAAGGTCCTCTATTTTTTTATTTGTGTCTACTTTACATTCTTTGTGCATGTCCTTCATTTTGATCATTTCTTTTTTTACCTGAGAGATTATTTTTTCTATAGCCTCATGCGTGTGGTTTTTGTTTTTTAATTCTGTGGCTATAATTACAGAAAATTCAGGTGGGTGGCTTCCGGTGTCCTTTATCTCATTGTGCCCTGGACTTTTCCTTAGTGGGCTAGAGGTCTGGGGTTGCATTTTGCTTCTGTGTCTTGTCATTTTCTAATTTTTAATTTCATTTTGTTTTCTGTGTTGATGCTTGTAAACTTCTTATGGAAGATTGCTTTATCACTAGTATGAAGGCTTTCCTAGAAAATGTCTATTCCTCAGAGATGTCTTCTGGACATATGTGATTCTTGGTCTTTGTACCTGTCCCAAGATCCTCCCTTCCCAATGTATTAAGGATCAGAAGTTGCTATCCGGGCCTCCCCCCAGACCCTGGTGCTGCCCTAGCCACTGCAGCCCCAGCCCGGCTCTGCCTCTACCTCTGGCCTCGCCGTTGCAGGCCCGGCGTCGTCCCTGCCGCCTGCAGTCCCTGGCCCGGGCCCTCACTGCCAGCCTTGGGCCTCAGCCTCGTGGGCCTCAGGGAGCCCGAAGGCTCGGGGCCAGGGAGCCGCCCTGCCACGCTCGTGGGATGGGCGCAGGAGACTGCGTCTGCTTCATCTTGGGCCGCAACCTTTATTTCTATCCCAGCTGCTGCCGCCCTGGGAGCCAGTGGTCCTTTGACCTCAAGAAGCCCATCGACAAGCAGATCTACAAGGGCAACCATCCCACTTGCTATGACTTCAACCAGTTCACTGCTGCCACGGAGACCATCTCCCTGCTGGTGGGTTTCTCGGCCAGCCAGGTGCAATACTTGGACCTCATCATGAAGGACACCAGCAAGCTAGTCAATGAGGAGCGGCTGACTGACAAGACCAAGGTAACATCTCAAGTGGCTGTGTGAATCTGAGAGCCTGTTCCTGGCTTCCCATGCTAGCGGCCACCTGTACCTGTACAATGTCAGCCACCCGTGTGCCTCGGCCCCACCCCAGTGCAGCCTGCTGAAGCAGGGCAGGGGCTTTGCTGTCTATGCCACCAAAAGCAAAGCACCCTGCAACCCGCTGGCCAAGTGGGCAGTGGGCAAAAGGCCCCTCAACAAGTTTGCCTTCTCGCCCGACGGCCGCCACCTGTCCTGTGTCAGCCAGGACAGCTGCCTGTGCATCTTCCACTTTGACTCTGTGCTCCTGCAGGGGCTCATGAAGAGTTCTACGTGTACTGGTGCCCCGACGGCTGCTCTGTAGTGACAGAGGGTGAAGACGACCTGGTCACCATGTGGTCCTTCACTGAGGGCTGCGTGGTGGCTCGAGGCCACGGTCACAAATCCTGGGTCAACGCTGTGGCTTTTGGCCCCTATACCACGCGGGCTGAAGAGGTGACAGCGGGCAGTGGTGACGGGGATGGGAGTGGCGAGGAGGAGGAGGAGCCTGAGGCCGCTGGCCCGGGCGCAGGTAGGGGTGCCCCGCTCTCCCTGCTGCCCGAGGCTGGGTCCATCACTTACCGCTTCGGTTCAGCGGGTCAGGACACGCAGTTCTGCCTGTGGGACCTCACGGAAGACGTGCTTTCCCCACACCCGCCCCCGACCCGCACACGCACTCTTCCTAGCACCCCGGGTGCCACGCCGCCAGCCACTGGCAGCTCGAGGGGTCCGGAGCCTGGCCCGGGCCCCCTGCCCCGCTCCCTGTCCCGCTCTAACAGCCTCCCGCATCCAGCAGGCGGTGGCAAGGCTGGCGGCCCAGGTGCTGCATCGGAGCCCGGCACGCTGTTCAGCATTGGCCACTTTACCACACTCACGCGGCAGGAGCAGCGGGACCAAAGGTCCGAAAAGGAGCACAAGCGCTACCATAGCCTGGGCAACATCAGCTGAGGCGGCAGTGAAGGCAGTGGTGGCGACAAGCCCAGCGGCCCTGCCCCCTGCAGCTGCCTGGACCCTGCCAAGGTGCTGGGCACCGCGCTGTGCCCACGCATCCACGATGTGCCATTCCTGGAGTCCCTGGTGTGCAAGAAGATCACCCAGGAGCACCTGACAGTGCTGTTGTTCCTGGAGGACTGCATCATCACCGCTGCCAGGAGGGCTTCATCTGCACCTGGGCCTGGCCTGGCAAGGCAGGCATCTCCTCCCAGCCAGGCAACTCCCCAAGTGGCACAGTGGTGTGAAGCCATGGATGTTGAGGTCCTCCACCCCATGCTCCCAGCCTCCTGGCCATAACCCTCCCTGCTGACTTCACAGATCAACCTGTTAACAAGACTAAGCACAAAGGAAGGACTGCTCTGGTCTCCTGGCCTGCACAAATATCAGGGGTCCCCCAAACTGGCCCAGACATGGGGGACATAGTGGCCCCTGTGACCTCAGCCCTGTTCCCACCCATTGCCAAGTACTGTAATCCTTCCACTGAAACATAAGTGTTAACCCATATCCCTGTCCCCGGCATGTGACTGGTCATTCCTGGGGAGAAGCTCCCTGCCACCAGAACCCCAGTTCTGCAGTGTGCCCCTGGGTGAGAGGGCAGAGCAGGGCATGGCTCCCACTCTGAGCCCCTACTCCATCCTGCCCCTTGCCGTCCTCTGTGCTTTTGAAGAGTGTTAAGTTATGGAAGTCCCCAGGGCCCTCTTTGTCCCCCGGGACCTCTTATTTATACTAAAGTTCCCAGTTTGCAAAAAAAAAAAAAAGAAAAGAAAAAGAAAAGTTGCTATCCATTTGGCTCAGCACCCAGTGCTTTGGTACTGGATTATGGTGATGGTTAAGACCCCAATCAAAGTGTTGTCATACAAGGGAGAACAACTGATTACAATAAATATGACATTCTGGCTAAAGTAGTACAATTAACAATAACAATAGCATCAAGCACAGCCCAGAAATTGACAAACTGGTAACTATTAATTTGGTACCTTTAACCATAGGAGCAAGATCTACAGTTAAGTAACAAAATCCAACATAATCCAGGAACTTATATGCAATGAGTTTCCCCTTAGTGGAGTGGTTTTACTCTATGGTGAGTGAATTTAAGAGGGATAGGGGACAAAATAGAAAGATAAATTAAGGGAAATACAGTAGAGGCAAGGCTGGAGGACAAAGGATGATCATCTAAGCTTTGGGAAACTGGAGAAGAGGGAAGGAGAGAAAGAATGAAAGATGAAGCAAAAGAATTTCAAAGTGAACCACAAAGACAAGAGACAATGTTCACTTACATGAAAATATCCTAAAATCAAGACAGATAGGTGAGGAGAGAAGGAAGATGAGTAAAACAACAAAAAAATAAATATAAGAACCTAAACAACCTAAGGAAAAAACCACCAACTAGACAGAAAAAGTAAAATGAAAGAAAAAAAATTCTTCTGGTGTCCACAGTTCTGTGGTACTGTCTAAGGCAAGTATTGTCCCCATACTGTGCTGGGTAAACCCTGCCAAGTCTGCAGTAGGATTAGTGCTGGGTACAGGGCTGATTTGGGGCTCCAGATATGAAAGCTGGTGCCGTTCTTCAGCCAGCAGCTTTCCAGATGTCCTGGGGGCTGCCCACTCAGATTTCCTCACAGTGATTGCTTCTCCACCACTCTCCCAGTTGCTGTGGTGCCCTCAGGCAGGGACAGCCCAGGGATGCTTCCTGTCCAGTGTACAGCTGGCTCCTCCTGGTCTTTGCACAGCCTCCTCTGTTTCAGCCCCACTGGCAGGTCTCTATCCTGTCGCACTGCTTGTTGTCCAGTGGTGGTGGGGTACTGTCGCTGCTGGGGCTGCTCAGTTTCCCTTCAATCTCCTCTCCAGTGGGTTAAGTGCTGACCTCCCAAGGTTGTTCAAATTCCGAGCATCTGCATCTTTCTCTCAAGCCACTGGTTCCCCACTCACTTCCTTCACTGCCTCCTGCTGCGCTGCAGTTCCTAACTTTGTTGTTGCTAGGGTAACCAGTTAGCAGCTAGGGCACATGACAGAAAAGAAAAAGCTGGCTGCCCACTCACTGGGGAAGGAGCAGTTTCCTGGTGGCTCCTGTGTGCTGGTGAAATGCGCTGCCAGGCTATACAGTCTGTGTGGAGGAAGGCAGACGAGGCAAGGGGCCTTATAGGAGCCTTCAGTAAGCGGCACTTTTGAAGTCCATCAATTTTTTGAAGACTTCCCAGTATGGCGATACTTGCTTAGTATACCATGCAGCTGCAGCCCTGTGGGCTGGTGTGCTGTTTTATGAAGTCCTATGCCTATGTTTTGTTTGATCTATTAGTCTCTTTTTCAGATTGCTTTTGATGTCAGGATGTATGTCTCTCCCATTCTTCCAATTACCTGTGTTTTTAGTTAATTTTCTCTGAGTAGCTCCAATGTAGCTCCTCCTCTATTCAGCCATGTTGCATACCATATTTTCTTTAGTCATTCATCTTCTGATAGACATATAGGCTGCCTCCAAGTTTTAGTTAAATCTATATATCGGTTTTGTGAATTTGGACATTTTTTATTATATTTATTCTGCCTATCAAAAAAAGGGGGATATCTTTCCTTTTTCTGATGTCTTTCTTCCTCGATCTATTTCTGAATGATATAATTTTTGTAAAAGAGGTCTTTCACTTTCTTGGTTAGGTTAATTACTAAGTATCTAATTTTTCTTGATGTCAACAGCATCAATTCTCAATAGAATGGTATTTTCTTAATTTCTTTCTCAGTGAGTTCATTAGTGGTATATGAGAATGGTATTGATTTGTAAGTGTTGAATTTTGTAAACTGTTACACTATTTAATTTGATTATTAATTCTAGGAGTTTCTGGTGTAATTTTTTGCACATTCTATGTGAATGATGATGTCATTTGCAAATAAAAGTTGGCTTCTTCCTTTCTCATACATATGCCTTTTACTTCTTTGTCTTGTCTGATTGCTCTGGCTAAAGATTTGACTACTATATTGAAGAAGAGTAGTCATAGTGGACATTCTTGTCTTTTTCCTGATTTTAGAGGGAAAGCGTTTAGCTTTTCCCTATTTAATATGATGTTGGCAGTAGGTTTGTAATGAATGGTTTATATCAGAATGAGATAAGGTCCTTCTATATTTTCTTCAGGGATTCTATCATGAATAGATTGATGTTGGATTTTTGTCATGGCTTTTTTCTGCATCTATTGAGATGATTGTATGGTTTCTGTCTTTAGTTTTGTTCATGTGTTGTATTACATTTACTGATTTTCATGTGTTGAAACAACCTTGCATCCCTGGAATGAAGCCCATTAGGTCAGGATGGATGATGCTTTTGATGATTTCTTGTACTCTGTTTGTCAGTATTTTTGCATCCAACATTCATTAAAGAGATTACTCTGTAGTTCTTTTTGGTTGGAGTTTTGTCTGGTTTTGGAATCAGAGTAAAGCTTGCTCCTAGGAATGAATTTGGGAGTACTCTTTTCCTTTCAGTTTCATTAAGGAGTCTGAAGAGTACTGGTGGGAGATATTCCTTGAAATTCTTGTAGAATTTAGTGGTGAATCCATTATGTACTGGGCTTTCCTTAGTTGGTAGGTTTTTTTATTACTGAATCAGTTTCATCATCTGTTATTGAATTCAGTTTTCATATTTCTTGGTTCAGCTTTGGTAATTCATATGTATCTAGAAATTTATCCATTTCTTTTGAATTCTCCAATTTATTGGAGTATAGGTTTTCAAAGTTTTCAAAGTAGCAATAATTTTCCGGATTTCAGCAGTGTCTGTGGTCTCCTTGTTCATTTCTAATTGCATTGAATTGGGTCCTTGTTTTCCTTTTTTGTACAGTTAAAGATTTGTCTATTTTGTTTATTCTTTTAAAGAACCAGCTCTTCGATTCATTGATTCATTGTACTATTTTAATCTGAAATCATTTCTGCTCTGATCTTTACAATTTCCTTCTTTATGCTAGTTTTGTATTTGGATTGTTATTTTCCTAGGACCTTGAAGTGCATCCTTGGGTTATTTGGGCTCACTCTGGGTTTTTTGTTGTTGTTGTTGTTGTTTTTTTCATATCAAGAAACAAACTCAGGACTTTGCGCTTGCCAAGCAGGCAAGGCACCACTGAGTTGAATCCCCGGCCCTTCCTTTGTGTTTCTGATGTGGGCATTCACAGCTGTAAACTTCCCTCTTAGGACTGCTTTGTGTCCCATAGGTTATAAAATGTGGTACCGGCTTTTTTATTTGTGATATTTAACACATCTAGTCTGGTGCTCAGAACAAAGTTTCCCATTTGAAAATGGAGAAAACCCCTGCTGATGTTTTGGCAGACTCAAAACTAACTCCACCATGGAGCTTCGCTGCCTTAGAAGGCAAGTACATAGAAGTGTCTCATGTGAGTGTAGTTGTCACCAGGTTGCACTGATAGCACTGATCCTCCTGAGGCAGGGGAAGACAGTGTTATAACCCTATAGGAATGAGAAGCTAAGCCAGCCTCTGCAGGAGTAGGTGAGTCCTAGTGCTAATCACTCAGAAGTGGATCTGTAGATAGATAGCAGAACTTAAATGGAAAAAAGAGTCATGGTGTCTACAGGTGTGCTGTGTGACAGATACAGAAGAATCCAGAAAGGTGGGGTCTCTGTGTAAACCCCAGAGTAACTGGTTATACTTAAATACTGGATAATAGTCATTATCTATGTTTGTGTTTTATAATCTGCATCACCCAAGCTATTTAAATCCCAGACTACTGCTTTCTACGGCCAGAATTTCTTAGTCAGTACATTTAAGGTGGGGCCTAAAGATCTGCATTTCTAATAAGTTCCCATGTCCATCCTTTGAGAACCACTGATTTCTCATTAGCACAGGGTGTCATAATTTTATACTTTCAATGCTTAAGTCTCAAGAAGAGTCAATTGTCCATGGTTGGACTAGACTATTAAAGAAAAGGGGGACAGTGACGCTTCTTTACTCTGTGCTTGGAGGCAGCAGTATTTAAATAAGAGCTTAAAGACAAGGGAAATCTTGGAAGAAGTTAGGGCCATTTGGTGCTGCTACCCTTCACCTGAGAAGACTGCCCTCCGCATTGGGTAGAAATTATTGAGCTTTATTTTTAGGGGCACTATCTTATAATAAACAACATAACAGTGAAAATGGGAAGAGGTAGGTTAGCTAAATTGCTATGTTTTTCAAAACAGGATCTAGCCAGCCCTAAGAGATGAGAGTGGTTGCATTTATCTAACTTGCTAGAGAAATTTGGAAAACATCCATAACACAACAGCCCTGGGAAGATTTCATCAATCAACCCTATAAATGGATCTTGGGGCCCACAACATGTACAATTAGAGATTACAAGATACCACAGTCACCCCGGTGGTTATTCATAGAGAGCCCTCTTTCTGCCACGGGTCAGTTTCTCTGGCCTGGCCTGACTTTACAGGGCCATGCTTAAAGCTTCAAGAAGTTCTTCAAGGTTGTAGAAGGAAGTGAAAAAGGAAGGGATCATCATGCTTGCTTCTCAAGCAGTGTCAGAAGCAGCATGGCCACTGATGCTGCCTGTAGGCTTGTAGGGCTTGGACTTGGAGGGAAAAGCCTCCCACACATCCTTCTTATTCCTAGGATTAAAGCTGGAGGAGCCTCAAACCCACAAATCCAAGAACTATTCTAGGTCTCTTCACCCTGCAGTTTTTCCCTCACACATTTTTGCTTTCATTCAGGGAGACTCAGGTGACCAAGTAAACAAATTGCTAACTGGGACAGGAACTGTGATAAGAGCCTTTCAGTAAACCCCAATATAGAATGATTGAACCTGTCAGGCCCTGGATTTTATCCTCAGTACCACAAAGGAAGGATGGGAGAATGGGAGAATGTGGGTGAGGGGAGGGAAAAAGGAAGGAGAGAAGGAAGGAAGGAGAAAGAAAGAAAGAAAAGAAAGCCGAGCATGGCCATGCATGCTTGTGATCCCAGCACTTGAGAGGCTGAAACAGGACAGTAACTGTGAGTTTGAGCCATCCTGGTCTACAAAGTAAGACCCTGTCTCAAAAAACCAAAAAAGATTTTAAAAAATAAAAGAAAAGGAAGAGAAGAAAAAACAAACGTCAAGGGAGTAAGGCTGCTACATGCTCCTGGTCTCTTACTGTGGAGGGACACTTACCTCGGGCAGCGACTCGATGAACTGGTGGATGTTGGCCTCCTTGGCTGCCTTCACGATCTCTTCCTGTGACACAGTCCTGCTGTTGTCCCCATAGGCGATGTTCCCCCCGATGCTGCAGTCAAACAGGATGGGCTCCTGGGACACAATGCCCAGCTGTGCTCGCAGCCACTGGACATTCAGTTGCTGTATTTCTGTGCCATCCACAAGCTGAGAAGAGTGAACACGTCAGTCCCAGGACCAGGACACTGAATTTAGCAAAATCAGCACCGTTATTTCATACTTCAGAAGAGTCAAGATTAAGGAAAAGATTTTTTTTCTTTACTTTGGATTGTCAAAGTTAATCTGACAAGGCCATAATTTTACACTTTCAGAAAACACTCTGTTTGTAATTTTTCAACCCTTGGTTCTGACATATGCCCTAGCAGGCAGAAAAATATTCCTCCTCTCCTAAGGTATCCATGTCCTAATCCTGGGAACCTGTGAATATATTGTTATATGTCAAGGAGGGATTGAAGTAGCCTATGGAATTATGGCTGACAAAGAGCTAACCTTAAAATATTACAAATATTTTGGATCACTCTGGTGAACCCAACATAATCATAAAGTTGTTAACTGGGGAATGGGGAGGCAGGAGAGTAAGAATCAGAGAATGCAATGAGGAAAGCTTTGCCAGTCCTTACTGGCTCTGAACGTGGAAGAAGGGGACACAAGCTAGAAAAGGCAGGAAAATGGATTGTTCCTTAGAGCTCACAGAAGAAACACAATTCTGGTGAGACACTGATGCTAGGCTGATGAGAATTACTTTGGATTTCTAACCTTTGTACAGTAAAGTAATAAATTTGTGTTGTTGTCACCACTAAATTTGTGGTGAACAGTTATTTGAGCCGTAGGGAACTAACACACTATCTCCTTCTTCTAGGCTGTATCCTGGCATTCTTATTCTTACACCCCAGCTTTTCCTAGAAAAAGTGGACTGGATCAGAGTGAAAATAAATAGTAACTTTGACCACATGCTGGGTCTGTAGGCTGGGTTTCTGATCTGACTCAAGTTTGAAGAACAACGTGCAGTGACTAAATGGAGGAAGTATCAAAGGGCAGCTGCTATATTTCTCAGCAGTTGTTTATCTTGGACAGAAAATGTCTCTGACTTACTTGTCTTGTGGGAAAATTAATGGGAATGATGACAATTCCTCATCTCACAAAACTGAGAATTAAATGAGATCACATATGGCCCCATGTAGTAGAGCACTAAGCATAGGGTAAGCGCTCAAGGGCCAATAGCAATGTGTAACTGTCTGTGATGCACTTGGAACTGTAGATGAAGAGACAGACAAGCACAAGGAAGGATAGATGGAATCTTCAATTTTGAGCCAAAGAGGAGGAAAAGAGATTTCCTTCTATCTAGTAATCCAGCTGCCTGAGTGTCCTGTAGAGCCTGAGGGCCACTTACAGAGAACAAGCCCTACTCTCTGATTCACACATATCTCCACAATAATATGCTTTGCAGAGAATTTTCTGGTATTCATATGACAGAGCTGTTCATGACCTTTCAGGAGGACACCAGGGACTCAGCTTTGAGTTTTTCCCATAGTGGTGTTAAGTGTATAGGAGGTCACATATGCTCTGTATATTCCCATATGCCTTGCTATGGTCTCTGAGCTGGTCAAAGGAAAGTACATCTTTGCTGAAGGAAAACAGCTTGTTCTTGTAAAAATGGCAATAAGGGATGGAAAGTGAAACCATGGCCTTGCTGGTCCCAAGCCTGGGTTCCTAACAGTATTAATGGGTGAAGCTACAAAATAGAGAGCGGAAAGGGGCAGTAAAAGCTACACATAGATGTGGCTTAAGCAGCAGATCTTTTTATATGAACATGGTACTTGAGAAATGGAAAGTTGAGAAAAGGCAGAGTTAAAAAAATTCTTCCAGGTTTATACTCCTGGGAGTAAAACAAATGCTATCTAACTAATATAACCACAGGCAAATCTGAATGGTACCAGTAAGTTTTAATAAATTTCTTCATTACACTGAATACATAACAAGCTTGAGCCTCCGTATCTCTGTACAAAATACACTAGAATTGCAACTAAAACCTGTTACCTGTTACCTAATATATTCTTTCTTTATGAGAAGCATGTTTTGGCCAGGAATTTAGCTCAGTGGTTCTGCCGCCTGCCTTGCAAGCACAAGGGTCCTGAGTTCGATCCCCAGTACCAAAAAAAAAAAAGCATGTTTTGAAGCTCAGAGTATAAAAGAGATCAAAGCATGACTACCTTGGCCAAGGCTTGGTAATGGTTTGCTGTTTTTATCACAGTAGCTTTGTAGTATAATTTCAAGTCAACGATTGTGATGCCCCCTGCCTTATCTTTGTTGCCAGAATTATTTTGGCTGTTCTGGATCTCTTCTGGTTCCAAATGAATTTTAGGAATGTTTTATCTAGTTCTGTGAGGTATGCGAATAGTATTTTGATTTGGATTGCATTAAATCTGTATAACAATTTTGGGAGTGTGGCCATTTCCACTATGTTGGTTCTACCTACCCAAGAACAAAGGATATCTTTCCATTTTCTGATATCTTCTTCAATCTCTATTTTGAGAGTACTGTACCAATTAGACAAGAGAAAGAAATAAAAGAAATAAGGATAGGAAAGGAAGAAGTTAAATTATCATTATTTGTGGATGATAAGATACTCCACAAAGAAGATCCCAAAAACTCCACCGAAAGACTTCTAGATTTAATAACCAAATTCAGTAGCATAGCTGGATACAAAGTCAACACTCTTATTTAAAAGAACTAACATTCCTGTACACAAATAACAAACTCACTGAGAGAGAAACACAGGGAAACAACATCTTTCACAATTGCATCCAAAAAAAAAAAAAAAAGAAATACCTAGGAATCAACCTAATGAAGAAAGTAAAAGATCTTTACATTAAAAACTACAGCACTTAGAGATCTATTTAGTTACTTTTCAGTGATGCACTTTGGGCATGGCTAACTATAATGTTTAGCCATAGCCCCGAGATTTGACCACTTTGGTTATTTTGGAAAAGGAGGGTGCAGTGTAGTTAGCGCACTAACTAAGTTCCCTAGGAATGTACTCTAGTATGGTTAATGTCCAATCTGAGTGATGGCTTACAGAGAAAAAGAATTGTGTGACCCTGTTAATATCAAGTGAAACAGCTATAGTAGTAATGCCTGAGACAAATTTGATATTAACATACTATAAGAACCAGTTATGTATTACTCTTAATCTTAAAGAAACTGGCAATTATGATGTAAACATTAAGGTGACTCAGGTATTGCCTTACAGCTCATAGGTACTAAATGCAACAGCTGTATCTTTGCTAATTGTAGAAAAGAATTCAACAATAATTTTACAGAGTTAAATATCAAAAGATCTATGGTTATGGCTATATTAAAGGTATAGAGTTTGGGAATGGAGGGATGCAAAAGGAAAACTTTGAAACCTTAAACTCTATGATGAAAGAAGGACGAGAAAGAAGTGGTACAAAGGATCTTATTGGGAGCAGAAGGATGGTGATAAAACCAGCTAAAGGCAGAACAAAAAACTGGAAAGAACTAGAAGATAAAAGAAAAAGAGGGAGAAAAAATTATATGGTGAGTAAAAATATGGCAGAAGTAATTAATGGGAGAAATATTAAAAGGGAAAAGAGGAAAAACAGAGAAATATAAGAAAAAGAGATTAGAAGCAAGGCTGAATGACAAAGGAAGATTACCTAAGCTGCAGGAAACTGGTAAAGAAGACAGGAAAGAGAGAGAGAGGGAGAGAGAGAGAGAAGGGGGGGAAGAGAGAGAGAGAAAGAGAGAGAGGAAGGAAACTAACATTAATGCTTGCATTCACAAAAAATCAAAAACAAAAAAAATGAAATAAAACAAGCAGAGAGAGAGAGAAGAAGAGAAGAGAGGAGACGAGAAGAGAAGAGAAGTTTCTCTGTGATTTCAAGCCTTTGGGTATCTTTTGTGGTCCACTGTGGCAGTGTCCCATTAAAGATATGTCCCTGCTCCTAGTGGAGGACAAAGGAGGCAGTCAGAGCCCAGATCCATGTTTGTTCACGGCACAATTAAACAGGAAGTTAAAAATTATAAACTAGTGCACTCAACTTCAGGACCTCACTGTCACAAATAGACAGGTCAACTTGGGAAAAAAATCAACAAATTAATACCTGAATCAAACCAAACCTTTAAACAAATGAACTTAATAGATATCTACAGAGTGTTCTATCCAACATCAACAAAATACACATTCTTCTCAGCAACATATGGGACTTTCTCCAAAATACACCACATACTAGCCAATAAAGCATGCTTAATAAGTAAATGCAAAAGAATTGAAATTATCCCTTGCATATTATTGGACCACAGTGCAGTGAGGCTAGAAATCAATGGCAAAAGACACCACAGAAACTATGCAAACACATCAAAATTAAATAATACTCTCTTGAATAGTCAATGGTTCACAGATGACATTAAAGAAAAAAATTATTGTTTAAAATCAAATGATAATACCACTGTAACATACCAGAACCTATGGGATCCAATAAAAGCAGTCCTAAGAGGGAATTTCATAGCAGTGAATTCTCACATTAAAAAAAAACAAAAACAGAACAAGCTCAAGTAAAAAACTTAATGATGCATGTCAAGGTCACAGAAAAACACTAACAATTCAAACCCAAACCTAAGATGATGAAGGAAATTATAAAGATCAAGGCAGAAATTAATGAAATTGAGACTTAAAAATACAAAGAATCAATGAGTTAAAGAGTTGGTTCTTTGAAAGATTAAACAAAATAGACAAACCCTTAGTAAACCTTACCAAAATAAGAAAAGAAAGGACCCAAATCCATGCATTTAAAAATGAAAAAGATGAAAATCACAATGGATTATGTCAAAATCCAAAGATTATTGGTAACTATTTTGAGAATCTTACTCTAATAAAATGGAAAATTCAGAGAAAATGGAAAAATTCCTAGATACATATGAACTACCAAACCTGAACCAAGGAGATACAAAAATCCTGAATAAGCCAGTATCAGTCAGTGTAACTGAAGAAATAATAAAAACTACCAAGAAAAGCCCAGGTCCCAGCAGATTCACAAGAAATTTAGAGAAGATTTAATGCCAGTATGCCTCAAATTCTTTAATGAAATTTAAGGGAAGCAGTACACCCAAAGTCATTCCTGGAAGCTAGCATTATCTAGATTCAAAAACCAGAAGAGGACCCAACCAAAATAAATAAATAAATAAATAAAAGAACTGCAGGCCAATCTCTTTAATGAACTAGATGCAAAAGTCCTCAGTAAGATACTAGCAAACAGAAAGCAGCAAATCAGCAAAAAGATCATATATCATGACCAAGTAGGATTCATTCCAGGTATGCAGGGATGGTTCAATATACGCAAATTAATAAATGTAATACACCACATAAACACAAGGACAAAAATCACATGATCATCTTTATAGATGCAAAAAAGTACTTTACAACATCCAACATCTAATCATGATAAAAACTCTGAAGAAAATAGGAATAGAAGGTCTCTATTTGAACATAATAAAAGCCGTCTATGACAAAGCAACAACCAACATCATACCAAACAGATGAGCTGAAAGTTTTACCTCTAAAATCAGGAACAAGACAAGGATGTCCACTATCACGACTTCTGTTCAATGTAGTCTTTGAAACATTAGCTAAAGCAATAAGACAAGAGAAAGAAATAAAAGGGATATGGATAGGGAAGGAAGAAGTTAAGCTATCATTATTTGCTGATGCCAAGGTCCTCTACATAGAATATTCCAAAAGCTCCAACAAGACTCCTAGAACTAATATCCAAATTCGATAGCATAGCAGGATACAAAGCCAACACTCAAAAGTCAGTAGCATTTCTGTACATGGTTACAAACTCACCAAGAGGGAAATTAGGGAAACAGCATCAAGAAAAATGAAATTCTTAGGAATTAACTTAACCAAGGAAGTGAAAGACCTCTACAATGAAAACTGATGTACACTGAAAAAGGAGATTGAAAAAGAAATCAGAAAATAAAAAGATATTTCCTGCTCCTAGATAGGCACAACCAATATAGTCAAAATGTTCATACAATGGTACCTCAGTTCATGAATTTAATTCATTCCACAATTCTGGTTGCAAACTGAATTGGTTATGAACCAAATCAAAGTTCCCCATAGAGTTCAATGTAACCTGATAGGTAGTTCACGAACAGATGGTGCTGGGGAAACTGGCTATTCACATGCCAAAGGTTGAACCTAGACTCATATCTCTCACCATGCACTAAACTAAAATCAAAATGAATCAGTGATCTAAACATTAGAAGAGAAAGCCAGCACCATTTGTTAAAGAGGCTATCTTTCCCCCAGTGAAGGATTTGGCCCCTTTGTCAAAGATAATATAGATGAGTGTGCCTGGAGTTGTTTCTGCATCTTCTATTTTGTTCCACCAACACTCCCACAAACAATGGAGAAAGGGCGCCTTTTCCCCACAGCCCCACCAGCATTTGTTATTGGTTTATTTCTTCATAATAGCTAGTCTTTGCCTATGCCTGCTGGAAGACAAAACTCTTGAAGACAGGAATAGGCAAAGACTTTCTGAACAAAACCCCGGTTGCACAAGAAATAATACTAAGAATCAATAAATGGGATCACATCAAATTACAAACCTTCTTCACATCAAAGGAAACCAACAATAAAGTGAAGAGACAACCTACAGAATGGGAGAAAAATTTTACCAGCTACTCCTCAGACAAAGGACTAATATCTAGAATATACAGAGAACTCAAAAGAATTACACCTATAATTAAAGACCTAGTCAAGAAATGGGGATCTGAAGTGAATATAGACTCTTCACAGATGAAGAAATACAAATAGAAATAAATACAAATACAAATAAATCCATGAAAAAATGTTCAATATTGCTGGTCATTCAAGAGATGCAAATTAAAACAACACTGAGATTCCATCTCACTCCAGAAAGAATGGCTATTATCAAGAAATCAACCAGTAACAAATGCCGGTGAGGCCATGGGGAAAAAGGAACCCTTTTCCATTGGTGGGAATGTAAGTTGGTATAACCACTATGGAAATCAGTAAGGAGATATCTGTAGGATGTGCAAGACTCTCTTTTTCTGAGGTTATTTTATTTTATTTTATCATATTTTTGGTACTGGGGATCAAATTTGGGTCCTTGTGCTTGCGAGGCAGGCAGCAGAACCACTGAGCTACATCCCCAGCCCCTTTCTGAGGTTGTTTTAGATGACTTGCTGTTATCTACAGAGGAATAGCCAACAATTAGTGATGAAGTATTAACTATCTGTTTAGAATCCTGAGCAACTGCTGTTTGCCTCAGCTTAACAGGATAAAATAGTTCATTTTTTCCCAATCTCGTCATGCTCTACAGCAGTACCTTGCAGTTTGGTAACCCTAAGATCTTTTTATCTTTGCTGGGCAATCTGCAAACAAATTTGTAGTTATATAAATGTCTATCCTGTCACTTCAACATCTACAATAGCTTCACAAAACTCTGTTGTCCCGAGTTTTCAGGAGCTTGGGGCTAGAAGCCTGGGACAGTGAGCATCTTTTGTTTGACTGTGGCTGCTGAGGCCAGGGTCAGTTGGCTTCCTCTGCAGGCCCCTTGCTGGCAAGGATCCTAGGCAGTAAGGATGCAGCGGCTTAAGAGGGAATTCTCATTTTCACATGATGAACCTGAGACCAGGACCTTTAAGGTGCTAATATTCAGTTTCTAGTATAATGTTTTTCATTTGCAGTACAAGTCACTTTTGCATATAGTTTTGAATTCAAAGTTGTGTTTTCTTTTACTTTAACTAGAATACCTAAAATTTTAGAACTTTCAGGTCTCAAAACTTGGATCCTTCCTTCTTCACAATACTTATGCTTAATAGTTCATGATTTTCCGTCACTAGCCTCAATCTTCCTTCAAGTTTACCAGGTCAGTGGTTCCCAAACTATAGCCGGCATCCACCCAGGAAAGATATCAAAATAAAAGGCCAGGTTCTGGCTTACCTGAATGATCTAGGGTGGCTGTGCTCTTTAGTAGCTCTCTAGCCAGTTAAAATGTCTCAGAGTTTCAAAACCATAAATGGAGGTCAAGGTTTTCAAAGGATTCACAGACCACAGATGATTATAAGAATTTTCTGGTTTCAGTGTGTTCCTCTGGCATAAGCCCTTTGTTCAGTTCTTATGATCAAATGATGCTCACATCCATCATTCTTACGTGGCAATAGAAAAGAACTGGTAAAAACCTACTATCTAAAGTATGAAGAGTTACTAGTTGATATTTGTAAATAAAGCTTGACACATTTGCCTGGATATATTTGGGACGCTTCTACTAAGAAGTCTGGCTGCTCTGTACCACTTGGCAGTATCTTAATGATCTAGTTCAAACACCCAGAGACAGACTCTATATAATCCTGGAATAAACAAAAGCACTTTGTTTTCAGTGTATCATCTGTGCTGTCTTGAGATGGCCACTCCCCTGTGCACTCAGTGTACCCATATCCTCCTATACCACCCCCTTGCATACATGAGGGACTAGAAAGCTAAAAATTCCCCCAGGCTCCCTTGGTTCTGCAAGTAAGATAGGTTCTACCAGAGAGAGGCACTGTGTGAAATCTGGAGGCAGAGGCAAATCCTCCTTCACCATAGGTGGGAGTTTTTGCAACAGCCAGATCCTGGTCTCGTATCTTTAGATTTTGAAGAACTATGAAAAGGTGTAATCTTTTACAAATTTCTGATTATAGAATCCTAGCTACGGTGTTGTGACTTGGAAAGCTGGGAACAGCCTCCTTAACATCTTCTAGCCATTGCGTGGAATAAACACCTAACTCCCTTTATTAAAAACTTACCTATTTGAAATACCTATTGTGATTTCTGTTTCCTCCACTGAACTGTATAATACTCCCTATATTTTAAAATATTTCCTGTTTGTGTTGATGTACTTACAGAATAATCACTACTTATTCCCTTCTGGGATAATTATTTTTCTGTTATTAATGTTTTCAACTCCAACATTTTGTTATCACCAAGTATTTATTCTCCAGAAAAGTAACTAAATCATTAGAAGTCTTTGAGACTTTTGAATCTTTAATGGAAAATAATCAACAAAGTCTGAGAACCACTACCTTGTTAATTCCCTATTTCAGCTGAACTGTCCCGTTTGTTGCACTGGGATCCAAGTATTTAACTACAGTCCATATTATCTCTTGCACTGACTGCTGTCTCTACTGCCACCTATTATCAGATACTACTGAGCCCCTAAGAAAACCTCAAGGCCTAACTTTTTTAATATAACTCATGAAAGTATATTCCTATCTCTTTATTTACCACCTTTGAGGGCAGACACCATGCCCTGTAATTCATGACAGCATAACATGTAACATATTTCTTAATAAAAGTCTGCTGAGGACCTTAATCAGAGTTTGAAAACTCATATTTTCTCCTTTAATTTCTTTGGATAATAGTGGGGACTTCACCTAGAGTTCCATGTTCAAAATCTAACCACAAAATTGGTCATAAAGTCATAAAGTCAGAGTTTGTAGAAAATATAAAACAAAGGAATAAAAATGATCAAGCTTTTGTAACTAGTAATGAAGAGTGAGTAAAACCAAACTGTCTTTGAATGTAATGAAAATATTTCTGAGAAGCAATGATTAATTGCTGTGGAAAAAATAAAAAAAGGGCCTTTGACTACAGGATGAAAATTCTCTTTACATGTTAAGTCATTATTGCAAGAAGGGTCCACACTGAGCCTATTGGTCAGTGACCGTATTACTCCATTTATTCAATATTTTGTATATTACCTTTGAGAATAACCAATAACTAAATCCCCACATAATTAAAATGTGTTTCTCTGATTTCTATTCTTTCCTAGTTTGCCTGTTTTCATATCCATCATTAAAATAATTTAAATTCATTACTGCCTTCAAGATTCTGATCTCAAATCTGGTACTAAGACAGTCCCCCAAAGTTCTCTTGAATAAAGAATTCTGACTTCACTCAACCTTTAGGTCAGAAAACTAAGGGGCATTCTTATATACTCTTTATTCACTCCCCAAATATGTTGATTTTTCTTTTTACTTAAAGACTTTTTTGGCCTTGGATGATGAATCAATGCTCCCTCTCCATTGCTAGTCACCCTCTCTTGTCCTCCATCTTAAAAATGCTCCAGAGTCCCCTCTTTAAAATGTTCCCATTCAAGCTGTTCTTATTTGCTTCTCTTTCCTCTGATCTTCTTGATAGTCTACAAACACTTAAACCTCCATTTCTCCTCCTAAACATCCTAAAGACATGATCAACTATTTTCTACCCTCAGCACTTCCCCGAGAGCATAAAATGTCAGAAAGAGCCTATTAATACCAGAGGCTAACAGGTATGCTCGGTCCTCATTGACTCGGTTTCTCCACAGCATCTTCTTTACTGGTCTTCACCTCCTTGAAACATGCCCCATCCTTGGTTTTCATCTCCCTGTGTCTCCTAGAACCCTTATCTGTCTTTCCGGCTACTTCATTTTCTGTTGCCTCCTTGGTGTAATTTAACCCTAGCAAGAGTCATGCATAGTAAGAAGGCAGCTCACCAAGGTGGGTGAGGAACAGTGTTGAAGGAGATGACAGAGAAGTGGGCTGTGCAGATGACACAGCCTGAGCTGTGTCAGACTTTAAGTGATTTAAAGTACGAAAAACCCTAGCTTGTCATGAAGAACGAGTCCTCTCCAGGCCTTGAGATGATGAAAAGCCTGAACTGAGCTGAAGGCAGACTGCTGACTGCTCACCACAGTCCCGGCCAATGGGTCGTAGAACCGCTCCAGGAGCTGGACCGCTGTGCTCTTCCCACAGCCACTGCTGCCCACCAAGGCCAGTGTCTGGCCCTTCTTCACCTGCAGGCTCAGCCCCTGAAGCACCGGGATGTCTGGCCGGGTGGGATACTTGAACACAACATCACTGAAGGTCACATTTCCTTCCAGCATATTCTAAAATGAGGACAGCAACAGTAAGTTTGCTGCAATGCTCAATCACGGGGTGGGCCTAAGCCATGGCAAACCTTTTAGAGACAAGTGCCCTAACTGAAACCAAAAGCCACTTATTTATTGCAAAGTGCCAATACTTCAGTTAAACCTGATTATCCAATGCTCAGCTGCTGGGGCTACTTGGCTTGCATGCCGACAGGGAAGGCTCTGTGTGCCCACTGTGGCACGTGTGCCATAGGTTCGCCACCACTGACCTGAGCCCTTCCACCACCAGGTTTCAAAAGGTAGTGCAATCCTGTTAGAGGTAAGATTAACTCATACTGCTAGAACTAAAAAGTAAGACCTCAGAGTCAATGTTTTTATTGAATGAGCTGTTAATCCAATCAAAAGTCCAATACAGATGTGATAAACTTGTCTCCCCAGAATGGAGTAACTTACATACCAGAAAACTCATTGCTAGGATCTGCTTATAAAGCTAGCAGTATTCCTCCCTCCCCATAACTTTGATATGTAGAAGTACTGGATATGAGCACATATTATTAGCACTTACTGAAATAAACACACGACCTTCAAATCTGTATATTACTATCATCACATAAGAAGCATACATTTTGTCAAATTCCCCCTTTGAATACGTTCATTCAGCAATTAGGAGCAGATCGTGCAGTGGAAACCTCAAACTCACCGGCTTCAGGCCTTCTGTGCTGTAGCTGTCGATGGCGGGGACTTTTTCAATGATCCTGATGATGTGGGCAGCTGACACTTTGGCTTTGGCATAGTCAGGGGCAAGTGAACTGACCTGCCCGACTGCCATGGCACCAAAGACAATGGCTGAAAACACCCTAGGGAACAGAAGACAAGACACGCACAGTTATGGCTGCATTGCTCGAAAGCTGGCACTTCTATAAGCAGGGAGCATTGTGGAAAATAATTGTAAAACAAGTTAAAAAGTAAAACAAGCACATTTCCTTGTATATTCAAATTACTGTGACAGACTGATTACAAATGGTCCTTTTTTTCATTTGCCTTGGTGTCCCTCCCTTCTTGCAAAGTGATCTTTGTAGAACTTCTGTTTAAGAAATAGAACTTGTTATCCAACCTTTGAATACAGATTGGCTTGGGACTTGCTTTTGCCCACAGGATACGATGGAAGTTACTGTTGCCTGTAACAAGCCTATGACTCGGGAGGTCTCTCTCTCTCTCTCTCTGTCTCTCTCTCTCTCTCTCTCTTCCCAATGCCTATGATGCCTGACTGATCTTTCAGTTACAATAATAATAGTGGCTGCATGTCACTTGTCAGACATACATATTAAAAAGTGGAACATTTAAAACTTGTTAGAATGATCCTGAACTAGTATAATGCATGAATAAGTCAGTGCCTCAGTAGGATAGAATTTTTACTAACACATTCATATTCTGAGGCTTATAAGATTCTGGTTTCAATGTAAAATAGTATTGCCACTTGGTCATGTGTGCTATGAAAGGGCAGAATTTTCTGCCTCCAAATGTAGGTCTTTCTGATCATGTACTCTTTTCACTGCCAAACTGCTTATTTGGTTCTTCACCAATATAATTAAGTTCAAGCTTGACTTCTCTAGACCATGATATAATTTTCTATTAGCAGTGTAGCAGGAAAAAAAGTGTAACCTTTCCTTTGTCATTTTTTAATTTCTCCAGCACTTACCTTGTAACCTTCTCCTTATCTTGTATCAAGGAAAAGAAAAATTATCCTGGGATCTTCCAGGGTATGTGGAACATCGTGGTTCAGCCCATTCCCAACATAGTTACAAAGTTAGAAAGCCCTTTGTATGGAGCCATTCTTCTCCCTGCTCAAGGTTAGGATTCTTCCCAAATGCCAAACCATTCTTTAGATCTCTAAGGTGAGTGACCAACCCAGCCACAGATCTGAAAAGGTTAGACATGTATGAGTATCTACTGGGAAGAGAAGAATTTACTGATGGACAGGTACTTCGATGGGAACGCATGGAAACCCAGAGGCAAAATGCCACAATCTCAATAACCCAAATCTTTTCACAAGGCTTCACTGTAGGGTTTTCTAACCATACCAGAAGCATGTTCATCCCAAGTATATTTTCAGAGTTAAGTTGTCAATATTAACCCAATACTTACAACATAACATTTTCATAATTCATGATTTCACGTGTCACCAAAAAGGTACTTAATCGGAAACAAGCAGCATGAGAAAAATATATTACTGCCTGGGTGAAGGAAAATGTGATTCCAAAGATGTGTGCTTTCCTCAAAGAGTTTCTGAAAAGACATTTGAAAAATTACTTCATTCTCATTTCTCAGGCCTGAAAATGTAACTTCTCAGAGGGGACACAGAAATGAAAAAGGCAAAAATGGATTTAGTTTTCAAAAAATTAAGTTTCATCCTCATTTTATTCACCAGCTGTTTAAATTTAGTTATGTGCCTCAACTCTGAGCCTTGGTATCTTTATTTCTAATGAAGTAATCAAGTAACTACGCCTCAATGTGATGATATAAAAAACTCAGCCTACCAAATTCTGTACAGAGCCTGTAAGAAATTAATAAACGAAAGTTCCCTCCCTCTTTCCCAAATACTGAACATAGAACACGTTTCCTATATAGTCAACATTCATTCTACACACATCTACCCAGCATGTACAAACTTCAGGGTCCATGCTGTGTGATACTGAGGAGTAGGCATGTCCCTTGACCTTGGGAACCTAAGGGTTAAGCTTGCTAATCACTTATGCCATGGTAGTACCTTGTGAATAACATGTTATAGAAATAAAGAGAAAAGACTTCACTTTGGTGGAGTTAGAAGAGGCATTATACAAAGAAATTACAACTAATTTTTCTCAGGGCCATGGAATTCAGTGGTGTGGCGGTATGGGCAGGAGTGAGTGGGCAGCTCTTTGGGCTTCCTAGTCCTGCTTCAGCTGTATTGGCTTGGCTTTTATTTTTGTCATATAGCAGAATTTCAAATAAAAGCCTTTTCAGGAAAAATATGAGAAAATGAAAGAAAATGTCTGAAAATCCATCAATAAGTTCCAGCTCTCTTCTTACTAGAGAAGAAACAGAGTGGCTGGGCTTGCTCATGTTCACACCATGTATTAAGAGCTCTCACTGGGATGGCTGTGGTAAAGGAAGAAGTTTTCTATTGGAGGAGAAGTGAAAAAAGTTATGAAAAGTATATTCTGGAAACACTACTCCTCAGTGTTGCCAGACAAACTGCATGTTCCATAAAGAGATGGATTCCCCAAATGGGGCAAATAATATCTTTATCCAAACTGGACAACGGAGAGTTGGTCTCACTACCTGCCCCATCCACTTCTCTCATGCGTTACGAGCCATTCCAGGTTCTGGCTCAGAAATGTGTCTCCTCCAGCTGGGTCTGATCACTTCTCTTCTGGTTAATTACAAGCACTGTCCAATTGGTTCATTTCTAGTTCTTTCTCCATTTGTGCCCTATGTTCCTGACAGAAAAATCCTTCAAAAAACGAATCTGATGACTGTCAAACTCCTCATACTTCCTTCTCCCTCTTCAGCACTCATTACCTGTATGGTATCTGCAGGCTCTGCCCATACATATGTTCAAACTTCTGCTCCTGGGTCAAGGACACAACAGTTCGGAAGTTTTCTATTGCTTCAATAGCGATCTGTAACAGACATCACACATTGCAAAGAGACACAAGGGAAAACAGGGGCAATTAGCTTGAATTCAATCAGCTTGAATTCAATCAGCTAATAAAATTAGTTTTATAATTACATACTATCAGTAATCATTTAGTATTATCTATGAGCATCTTCTCTATGGAAAAGACTAAGAAATTTATTAAATTAAGTTTCAGATGTGGGAGGAAGGTCAACTAATTGAAATTTTTCTGCTTGATAGTAAAAGAAGCTAAGCCTCAGAGGGATGAGGGCATGCCCCTAAAGCCTCATAGCTTTATAACACTAACCTGGGAAGTCGGTGGTTTACATTTTCAGTGCTCCTTCTTCTATAATGATCATACTGTTAAGTTTGGTTATTTTCCATGATTTAAACAATGTGATATTTATAAGTTTGTCTTTACAATTGCCATTCAAGACAACTCAGTATTTGGAAAATTTTGAAAAGATTTAGAAAGTAATTAAAAGCTACATTTTGGAATATTTTATATATTAGGCTATGAGATTACAAATGCTTTCTTCTTCCTGAATATAAACACATGCACATATTTGTTGTGTGTATGCATTAACTGGGACCTCACACATGCATAGGTAACCTCTCTGCCACTGAACTATAGCCCCAGACATTTTGTTGTTTTGTTTTATTTGAGAGAGAGAGAGAGAGGAGCTCAGTAACTAGTCCAGGCTACCCTTGAATTTGGCAATCATCCTGCCTCAGACACCCAATTAAGTGGGATTATAGGCATATGCCACCACAACTGGTTTACTACATCTTCCACTGAGTGTGGACAGAATTCTACATTTGGTTTTTTATCATTTTTTTATTTTAACAAGTATCAAGAGTATTTCCAAAACTCATTAAGTATACATTAATAATGGGATTCTAGTGGTCACATAATATCCCAGCCAATTAGGTATTCCTTAATTGTTGAATTTTCAATTATTTTCTCATTTTAAAATAATTTTATAGTAAATATCCTTGCACCTTAACATTTATCCACATTGAGTGATTTTCTTCAGAAAGTTCTTAAGATTGAGATTACGAGGGAATAAACTTCTTTTTTAAGGAACATATCACATTATCAATTTTATCCAGAAACTTTCTGTCATTCAATTATGTTCTAATTACATGTTACTTTCTACAAGATTATTTGATTGCTTTGCAACCATTTGGAGTCTGAGTCAAAGGATGTGGAGAATGCAAGGAATACCAGTATCCTCAATGAGATTCACCATACATCAGCCACAGGGCCTTGGACAACCACTCCGTCTCATTTTCCTCACCGTGAAATGAACAGGATGAACTAAAGGGTCTCTACAGTCCCTTGAATTCTACAGGTCACCAAAAGAAATTATAATGTTTAAGATGCTCTCTTCCTATGTTCTTACTTGTGCCCTTTATGTTGCTCACAACTGATTCTAGTAAACACACATCCCATTAATTTAGAGTAATTTACACATTAAAAATCATAAACACAATGTCTTTATTTGTCACAGAATCCTACACAAACTAGCTACAAAGATAATAGCAAATATTTCATAAAATAATGTCAATTTTTAAGATTAATGCAAAAGGCCATTTGAATAAAAAATAACCTCTTTAAAATTTTTTAAAACTTCTTTGCAAACTAAAATTAAAACATTATTCTCTGATCAAAACAAAGAAAATTGGAGTGTGTTTTTACCATAAGCTAATTAAAATAGCAGGAAAATATCCAGACTTAATTATGTCAAAAAATTCAATAAATCTCTTTCATACATTTAATAAACAATGTATACTCATTTTAGAAAATCCCAAAAATACAGAAAGCAAGAAGTTAGAAGAAATTTGCATTCAAACAAAACTCCTCAAAGACAATCCCTGATCAGACTTGTTAGAACTATTTTTAATTACAGGGGTTCAAATGAACAATTAGAAGAAGTTTTCTGGATTAGTACTGATAACCAACAAACCACAGCAGTGTCTACTGAAAAACAGATTTTACTCTAAATTTCAATAAAATAGTTTTAAGAAATATTTGCTGTGCATCATTTTCTAAGGCAAGAATGGCATTTTGTGGTGAGTTTGTTAATGCTGTCACTGAAGTCCCAGACCTTGCATGGTGAGTAAAACAATATAATCACTTCACAATATAGTCACTTCATCTTGACGTCCAATGAATCAATTAGTAAAAGCTTTAATTAGCACCACACATTCACACAGCTTCATTTATTCCAAGAGTTTTAAACAGAGACTCAGTAATCACCAGAAGGAAAGACAACTTTCAGTACGAGGAGGAAATAGCATCGTTTCCCTCAGAAAGCATCATGTATTGAATACTTTTGTAGAAAGGAGGATGCATATGTTTTCAAAAAGAAAGACAAGCAAATCTCCTTAATAGTTCTCTTTCTGCCCACTTAATTAAAGTATGGTTATGACTTTTAATGTGAAAAGGAAAACCATTGATTTTATACACATGTTCATTAGTCCATAGCAATATGATTGAACACTACCAAGCACAGATGACAGACAGGGTAGATGCTGTGAAGTTTTGATACCATAATCAGGCCATGAGCAAGTCCTGACCTCACAGAGAGGATAGGAGCTGACTCTGAGGTCCCAGTCAGGACATAAGCAGACACTGACCTCACACAGACCTGCTCTAGAATCCCAAGCTTGCCCTATCCCTTTAAGGGAAAATCTACAGAGGTGGTCTTGCAATGGAGCCTGTTTTAGAAGGGATGATACACAATTGATCAATAAAGAAACAGCGAAGAAACATCTAGGGCTGAGAAGTATCATTTGCTAATTCAGGTGTCAGGAAAGGCTTCTCTGAAAAGATAATAATTCTGAGATCTGAATAATGTATAGGGGCCAGCCACAACATCAGAGAGCCCACCTGGACTGTCCCAGGAATTGAAAAAGAAGAATTATAGTCCATAGCAGTGCTGGACAAGAGAAGGTCATAAACATCATTGGGGGCCAGATTATGCAGGGTTTTATAAGTCAGGATTTTATTCCACCTGTGATCAGATGCCTTTGGTTTTAAGTAGTGCTTAGCATGATGTCATTTATTTTTACAAGAGATTAAAATTCTTGTCTTTTTGTGGGAAGAATATAGAATATAGGTGGGCAAGAAAGGAAAGAATAGACAAGAGACTTCCTGTGTGACTCTGGACAAGATGTTGAGTCTCTCTAAACAACGGGCTCTCTGGTCTGCCAAAAAGGGACGACTCAACAGAATTCTTTTTTGTTGTTGTTTTCACGTTTTGTATTAGTATGTGTTTGCAGTGCATGAATTTTACAATCAGTTTGGGAGTGGGTACATGTACATACTACAGCTTGTTTCTTTTTTTCATCCTCTTTCCCTTCCTGCTCCCTCACTCCTCCTCTAGCTCCCCTTTCCCCTTTTTCATTCTTGTTGATATTATTAAATTCAGTTCATGTTATGGCATATAATGTTCACATCCATTGAGGTTATTAGGATCCTGTACATGGCATATCATAATTGTACTTATTTCCCCATCTCCTCCAGCCAACTCTCGCCCTTGTTCCCTTGAATCAATTCCCATTTGAAAGACCTCCACCCTTTTGTCTCCTGATAGCCCTCCTTTATTATTCTCTTTGTTTGTACTTTGCCTTACTCATATGAGAGATACCATACAGTATTTAAGCTTGTGTGTCTGATTTATTTCATTCAACATTAGTATCTTCCAGGTGCATCCATCTTCCTACAAATGTCTGAAATTTTTCCTTCTTTGTAGCCAAGTATATATATTGATACCACAATTTCTTTATTCAATCATCTGTTGATGGTATACAGGCTGCTTCCAGGATTTAGCTAAATTATGTTGCTATAAATGTTGCTATGCATGTATCGCTATAGTATGATGACCTACTCTCTCTGGGGAATATACTACATGTAGAAATGGGTAGCTGGGTCATATGCAATATCTAATTTTAATTCTCTAAGAAATCTTCATCCTGATTTCCATAATGGTTATACTACTTTACATTTGTACCAACAATACAGGAGGGTACCTTTTTCACCACAGCCTCACCTGCATTTGATATTGCTTGATTTCTTGATGACTGCCATTCTTTCTGGAGTAAGATGGAATCTTAGCATTGTTTCAATTTGTATTTCTCTAATGGCCAGAGATGTTGAGTATTTTTTCATATATTTACTGACCATTTGTATCTCTTCCTCTACGAAGTATCTGTTTATTTCTCTTGCCTGTTTCTTGATTAAGTCTTTAACTTTAGGTGGTTTCAGTTTTTTGAGTTCTTTCTATATTCTAGATATTAGTCCTCTGAGGAGTAGCTGGCAATTTTTTCCATTCTGTAGGTTGTCCCTTCACTCTAAAGGATTCCTTTGCTGTGCAGAAGCTTTGTAATTCGATATAATCCCATTTATCGATTCTTGCTGTTAGTTCTTATGCAGTTGTGGGTTGGTTTGGGAAATCCTTTCTCATCCCTATGACTTCAAGTGTTTTACCTTTTCTTCTCTCAGTAGGTTCAGTATTTCTGTTTTAATGTTAGATCTTTCATCTATTTTGATTTTAATTTAGTATACGGTGAGAGATACAGGTCCAGTTTCACTCTTCTGCAAACAGATATCCAGTTTTCCCAGCACCGTATGTTGAATAGGCTTTTATCTTTCCTCCAGTTCTTTCAATTGCTTGTCCTTTGTTGTATGCTTTTGGGCCCTTTGTCAGAGATCAAACAGCTGAATGTGTCTGGGGGTGTTTCTGTATCCTGTATTCTATCCCGTAGATCCATATGTCTATTTTAGTTATCATGTTTTTATTACTGTTGCTTTGAAATATATCTTGAAGTCATGTAATGTGAGGCTTCCTGCCTTGCTCTTGTTTCTGCCCAATACTGCCTTTGGTGTTCTGGGCCTCTTCTGGTTCTGCATGAGTTTTAGGATTTTCTTTGTCTAGATCTGTAAAGTATGCTGTTGATATTTTGAATAGGACTGCATCTGTATAATAGTTTTGGCAGTATGGACATTTTGACAATATCACTTCTGCCTATCCAGGAGCAATGAACATCTTCTATTTTCTGATATCCTCTTCAGCCTCCTTTTTTCAGAGAACTGTAGTTTTCTTTGTAGAGGTTTTTCACTTCCTTGGTTAGGTCAATTCTTAGGTGTTTTACTTTTCTTGATGCTATCATGAATGGTTTTATTTTCATAATTTCCTTATCATTGAGTTCATTATTGGTGTACAAAAACATTATTGAGTTTTGTGTGTTCATTTTTTAGCCCTCTACATTGCTGAAGTTGATTATTAATTCTAAGAGGTTTTTTGGTGGAGTTCTTTGGGTCTTCTATGTAGAATATCATGTCATCTGAAAATACTGATAATTTGAGTTCTTCCTTTCCAATATGTATTTCTTTTATTTCTTTCTCTTGCCTCATTGCTCTGGCTAATGTTTCAAGTACTATGCTGATCAGAAGGGGTGATATTGGGCATCCTTATCTTGTTCCTGATTTTAGGGAGGATGCTTTTAGTTCTTCCACATTTAATATGATGCTGGTGTTTGTTTTTCACAAATATCTATTATCAAATTCTGGTATGGGCCTTTTATACCTATTTTCTTCAAGGTTTTTATCATAAAGTTGGATTTCGTCAAAAGCTTTTTCTGCATCTATTGATACGGTTATGTGGATTTTGACCTTGCTTTTGTCTATGTGATGTATTACATTTATCAACTTGCATATATTAAGCCATCCTTGCATATCTGGAATGAAATCTACTGGAGTATGATGTATGATCTTTATGATGATGTGGTACATTCTATTTGCTAATATCTTGTTGAGGATTTTTGCATCTATGCTCATTAAAGAGATTGCCTTAGTTGGGTCTTTATCAGGTTTTGGAATCAGGGTGATACTAGCTTCCACACTCCATCCCTTTCAACTTCTTTGAAGAGCTTGAAGAGAATTGGTGATATAACATCCTTAAAGGTTTTGTAGAATTCAGCAGTGAATCCATCATTTCCCAGGATTGTTTTAGTCAGTATATTCTTTACTACTAGCTTCATTTGCTTGTTATTTTTTTGTTACACACATTTATGTCTTCTTGGGTTAGATTTGGTAATTTGTATGAGTCTAGGAACCTGTCATTTTCTTCAAAATTTGGTAATTTGTTGCAATACAATTTTTCAAAATAGTTAACTATTCAACAGAGTTCTTGAGAACATCAAATCAGACAATACATGTAGAGCTACACTAGGATCACACATAATATATAGTAAATATTCAATAAATGATAATCTGAGAATTAAGAATAGAACCACAGTTGATTTTTAATATTAGTTGGACTCATTGGTGCAGCAACCGCCACTTCCTCTCTGCACCTTCATCCTTCTCAGGAGTCATTACTGAACTACAGCTAATGTCTCATTCCTGATGTTTAATCAGAAAACCTACTATATTTGCACTTACCAATATCCACCTGCATTCCTCTCCTCATCCCCTTGACAGAACTCCAAGAGTCTTATATGTGATGAACTGCTTCAATGTGCTAACTGTGGAGGCCAATAGACTACCTTAGGATCAGTCATCTTCTTCCCAGAAACTATCTGTAACTCCTTACTGTGATATTTTGAATATAATTACCTTGTGCTTTTTCTTTTTCACATTTTTGACCTATGCTTTGCTATATTCCTCAGGTAAAGAGTCAACACCATGTGGGGAAAGAAAACCAAAATACATTATTAAATGAGGTTACTGGAAAAGAGTAGATTTTGTACATAGCCAGGGCCAATGTTACCTGGACCACAAGCAGACCCTGGGGGTCAGCCCCATCCTGCTCAGAGCCTGTGCATTGTGGGAAATATGTCTCCCATAGACACTGGTTGATAAATAATAAAGCTGGTCCAAAGGATTTTCATGAAAGAACAAGAAGACAACAGGGCAGAGAGTCTGAGGAGATTCAGCCATGTAGAGGACAAAGTATCTGAGATGAGGAACAACCCCTGAGATCTGCCTGTCATTCACACTGATGAGGCTCCTGGCCCAAAGACAATCTCAGTCACCTGGGTCTGCTGAGAGCCAAAGCCACACTTACATGCCTGGTATTGCCCTAACTCTGGGGACTTGGGATGTTCACTGGGAGATGTTCCTTGTCTGAACATCAAGACTAGTCCTGCGGTCAGCCCTGTTCTGAACTCTCATTTTTGCCATGATCCTGATCATGTGTTATTAGATCATGTTTTGCCATCAGAGACTTTTTTGTTTTCTAGATCACAGGAGCACAACTGTCTAAATTTGAATTCTAACTCCCAAACTTAGCATCTCTCAGGCACTGGGGCCATACCTACCTGTGCTTGAGACTTAACTGAACCATAAGATGATAAGAGAACTTACTTCAGGGTTGTGCTAAGGGGTTAAACATTTGCAGGAAACACATCAAGTGCCACATAAGTATTTAGAAATAATAAGGAAAAAAGAGACAATCATTTAGACAAAAAAAAAAAAATTTAGGGAAGGAGAAGCAAGAAGAAGGAAGGAGGCTTGATAAATGTGAAAAAGTAGCCATCATTTAAACCATATAAAATATATACTCTTAGGATTTTCCATACTGAATCTTCCCGTATGTAACAAAATGGGCCTACCTTCCTCAATAAAGAACATATTTAAGGGCCGGGTATTTAGCTCAGTGGTTACACTGTCTGCCTCGCAAGCACAAGAACATGAGTTTGATCCCTGGTCCAAAAAGGAGAACATATTTAAGGCCTTAACAGCAGCAGTGCAGGTACACAGGCCACAGCCAAGACCCTGCCCAGACACCAGCAGCTTAGGCATACAGGCCCCAACCAAAGGCCTACCTGGAAAACAGCTGAGCAAGCACACAGACCCTAGCCAGAGACCTGCCCAGATACCATCAGTAAGTGCGGGCAGACACCAGCCATAAACCTGCCCGGGGGGATCCAGAAGGCAATCATTTTGAATGCAGGTATTGTCACAGTGGTAAGCAGCAGAGAAAAGACCTCTCTGAGGCTAGCTGAGAATTGAAGCCCACTGGGAGAGCAAAGAGTCAACTCAATAAAGGTACAGAAGACTGCATTGGTTGAAATGAGAAGACACATAAACAAGTCTCAAAACCAGACTTCCAGATCACCAAAGGCAACTCCAAAGAGCAATGAGATGGAAAAATCTGAAACTCAAACACCTGGACTTCCTGAACTGGCAATGAAAGAGGATCTGGAAAAGTAAAATCAGAAAGAATTTCTCAGATAACCACAAAGATTGTGTCCATAGTGAAAGACAAGATTAATAACTCTAGAGCAGACACAGATGAAAAAAAGTAGAGGAGCTGGGGAACATGATGGAATCCCAGCATAGGAAACAAAAGGAATCCATAAAACAGATGCAAACAGATATCCAGGAGATTAAAAACTCCACTGAAAATTAACACAGTACAATGAGCCATTGTGAAGACAGAATTTCAGATATAGAAGACAGGATTGTGAGTAGTAACTAGGAAAAGAGATATTTCTTAAAAATAGTAAGAGACCATGAGAAATCAATCCAGCAGCTGCTAGATGATGCAAAGAAAAATAATAAAAGGCTTACTGGTGCCAATGAAGAAATAGGAGAGTGCAAACAACATTAAAATACTATGCACAGAAGTAATGGCGGAAAACTTCCAAAGCAGGGGAATAGAATTTGACATATATATGTGAGGCATATTGGACTCCAATTAGCCATGATCAAAATAAATCTACACCTAGGCATATAATAGTTAAGATACCAGAAATCCAACAGAAGAACAAAATTCTAAAAGTAGTTAGAGAAAAGAAACAAATCACATACAAAGGAAACCCCATCAGAATCACAGCAGACTTTTCAACACAAACCCTCAAGACAAGAAGAGCCTGGAGTGAAGTATTTCAAGCCCTAAAAGAAAACAACCTCCAACTCAGATTGATGTACGCTGCAAAACTATCTTTCAAAATGGATGGAGAAATAAGATACTTTCATGAAAAGAGCACCTGAGGAACTTCATGAATACCAAACCAGCACTTCAAAAAATTTTGAACAACATCCTAGGAAAACACAATGAGGATTACAACCCCAAGAAGCACAGCAGAATGAATCCATCAGGCCTGACAAGAAATTAAATGCAAAGGGAAAGAATTCAACAACAGGAAAAGCTCATGACAAGGATAAGTCAATACATATCAGTTATGACCATCAATGTTAATGGTCTCAATTCACCAATCAGAACAAATAAGACTCATAGAATGGATTAAGAACTAAGATCCAACAATATGCTGCATACAAGAAACACACTTAATTCAAAAAGAAACTCACAGACTGAAAGTTAAAGGGTGGAAAACAATACTCCATGTGACAGGTACCTGAAAAAAAAGCAGGAGTAGCTATCCTATTTGCCCATCAAATGGATTTCAAACCAACACTAAGAGAGAAAAAGAAGGCCACTACATCCTTGTAAAGGGAACAATTCAAGAGGAAGAGATGACAATCATAAATATATATGCACCAAATACTACCATGCCCGACTATATAAAACAAATACTAAAGGGACATAAAAAATCAAATAAGGACCAGTATAATAGCAGTGGGGAACCTCAATACCCTACTGTCACAAATAGACAGATCAACTAGACAGAAAGTAAACAACAAAATACTAGAACTCAACCAAACTCTTAAATAAGTGGACTTAACAGATGTCTGCAGAGTGTTCCACCCCACAACATCAGAATACGCATTCTTTTCAGCTGCACATGGGTTATTCTTCAAAATAGACCACATACTTGTTCATAGAATTTGTTTAAGTAAGTGCAAAGGAAGTGAAGTTATCCCCTGTATATTATCAGACCATAATGCCACTAAATTGGAGATCAATAGCAATAAAAACCACAAGAATTTCATAAAGCCATGGAAAATAAACAGCACACTTCTGAATAACCAATGGGTCACAGAGGAAACAAAAGAAGAAATCAGACAGTTTCTACAATTACATGACAATCCCAATACAACATATCAGAATTTATGGGACACAATGACAGCAGTCTTATGAAGGAAATACATAGCAGTGAATATTCATATTAGAAAAACAGAGCAAGCTCAAATAAACAACCTGATGCTGAACCTCAAGCTTCAAGAAAAAGAAGAGCAAGAGAAAACCAAAGCTCATGCAAAGGAGGACATTATAAAGATCAGAGCAGAAATCAATGCAGTGGAGACAATGAGAATGAAACAAAAAAGAAATAAGCAAAGAGTTGGTTCTTCAAAACAATAAACAAAATTGACTAACCCTTAGCCAACCTTATCAAAAAAAGGAAAGAAATGGCCCAAATACATGCAATTAGGAATGAAAAATGTAAAATTACAACGGACCCAGCAGAAATCTAGAGGATCATCAATTCCTACTTTTCAAACCTATAAACCAATAAAATAAAAAACCAAAGAAATGGACAGATTTCTAGATACATATGAGTTGCCAAAGTTGAACACAGAAGACCTGAAAATTCTAAACAACCCAGTATCAATCAACAAAATTGAAAACATAATTAAAAACTTATCAAGAAAATCCCAGGTAGTGATAGATTCACTGCTCAATTCTGCAAGACATTTAGAGAAGCACTATTGCCACTACTGTTTAAACTCTTCAATAAAATGGAAAAGGGAAGAAATACTCCCAAATTTATTTCTGGAAGCAAGCATCACCTTGATCCCCAAAGCAGAGAAAGATCCAACCAAAAAAGACAACTATAGGCCAATCTCCCTAATGAACATAGATGCAAAAATCCTCAATAAGATACTGGCACACAAAATGCAGAAGATTATCAAGATCATACACCCTGACCAAGTGGGATTCATCCCAGGGCTGCAGGGATGGTTCAACATATGCAAATCAATAAATGTAATATACTATATTAATAGAGCCAAGAACAAAAACCATATGATCAATCTCAATAGATGCAGAAAAAGCATTTGACAAAATCCAACACCCATTCATGAAAAAAAAAACCCTACAGAAAATTAGAATAGACAGTCTTTATCTCAACCTGATAAAAGCCATCTATGAAAAACCAATACCCAGTATCACACTAAATGGTCAAAAACTGAAATCCTTCATGTCAAAATCAGGAACATGACAAGGATGTCCACTATCGCCACTCCTGTTCAATACAGTTTTGGAAACATTAGCCACAGCAATTAGAAAACAGAAAGAAATAAAATGAAAAAAGATAGGAAAGGAAGAAGTTAAATTGTCACTATTTCCAGATGACATGATACTCTATATAGAAGACCCCAAGAACTCTACCAAAAGTTCTCTAGACTTAATGACCAAATTCGGTAGAGTAGCTGGATACAAAGTCAACACACAAAAAATAAGTAGCTTTCCTGTACATGAACAACAGACTCACTGAAACAGGAACTGGAGAAACAACTCATTTCACAATATCATCCAAAAAGATAAAATACCTAGGAATCAACCTTAGGAAAGAAATCAATGACATCTACTCTGAAAAATACACCACTCAACAAAGAGATCAAAGAGGACATCAGAAAATGGAAAGACATTCCTTGCTCCTGGGTAGGAAGAACCAATATAATGAAAATGGCCATACTTCCAAAACTGCTATATAGGTTCAATGCAATCCCAATTGAAATTCCAGCAGCATACTTCACAGATCTTGAAAAAAAAATCCAAAAATTCATTTGGAACAAGAAGAGACCTAGAATAGCAAAAGCAAAAAGACAAGGCAACAAAGACAAAGTAGGGGTATCACAATCCCCAACTTGAAACTATACTACAAAGCTACTGTGATAAAAACAGCATGGTACTGGCAAAGAAACAGACTCAAGGATCAGTG
>NW_004624809.1:7128011-7148946 GCF_000247695.1 Heterocephalus glaber
ACAAGCACCCATTGATAAATGTAAACGTATTGTATACCTAAAATGTACCAATTAAAGAATTTAAGCAAAAAATAAAAATAAATAAATAAATAAATTCAAACTTCAGGCCCCCCTCCAAAAAAAAAAGAAAATTGAGGACTGAGTATACAATCTCCTTAGAGCCAAGAAATCCCGTTATTTTCTATACACCTGCGCTAACTGTCCTTGGACTCTCAGTCACAAACATTCCTTATGATCATAGATCCCTTTTCAAGCTCTATATAAGCCTAACTCCCTTCCCAGATAGCTAATTTCTCTCTCTCTCTCTCTCTCTCTCTCTCTCTCTCATCCATCCACACATGGATGTAATAAACTCAGCTCTTCCCAGCTAGCAGCTGAAATCTGCCCCTGATTTCAGTCTCTGTTCACACCTATACTAGAATAAACCTTTTTTTTTCTCACAAAGCCTGTTTCCAAATGGCCTCACATATGCCATTTATATCACCACCCCTAAAAAATGTTCTTCCAAGGATCTAGTACAATAGACTTCTCTTGAGCTCATTAGCTGATCCTCCAAGCAATTTAAATTACAATAGAATGCAAGCTAATACTTTTTGTGCTGAGGATCTAATTCAGGGCTTCAAACTTGCTAGGCAAGTGCCCTACCAATGAGCTACATCCCTTCTGTCAAACTAATATTTCACTATCCTCCTCTACCTACCATCCCATTTTTCTGCGCCACTTCACAGAATGCCTTTCATCATGTGTCTGACTGTGTCTTCTTTCTACTCCCGTCTCTTCAGCAGCCAGGCTTTCGCACACCTCCATATCACTCACTGTACCATATGAAAGTTCAATCATCTTATAAGCAATAAGCTTATAAGGATTTGATACTCTAGCTTGTTGCTTCCACAAGACACTTTCTTAATTTTGTTTCTACTACACTGCTTTTCTCCTTCACTGGCCAATGTTTCACTCTCATAACCCTAAACTCAGGACTAGGACTCACTATCCACAAATACTGCATCATAGAGAATCCAGCTTATCTTTTTTTCCAGCATCTTATCTTTAAAGGCCACACCTGTGCTGAAAAATCTCCAAATGCATATTTCCAGAGGACATGTCTCTGCTGAGCTCCAGTCATACAAAAACCACCTGCTTTCTTGACGTCTCTACATGGTTGTCTACCACAGGAATCACAAATTTATCATGCTCCACAGAGAACTCTCAGTTCTCCCCCAATCCTATTTTGCCAATGGGCTTCCTGATTTCATTAAAAATTAACCCTATTTTGTCAACTGTGCTGGTCAAAAAATTTTAAATCATTTTTAAGTTGCCTCACTCCTTTTTCCTTCATCTAAGTCAACCAAAAATTCTGTAAGCTGTACTTTTAAATTATATCCAGAATTCTTTTGTATTTCATCATCTTTAGTATGGCCACACTACTCTAAGCCACAATCGCCTCTTTCCTAGATTATTGTAATGGCTTCCTTACTTCTATTCTTGTTTCCTCTAGCCTATTCCCACAGCAGTCAAAGTGATCCTTTTAAAATTTACCATCTAGAGGCCCGGGATTTACTCAGTGGCACTGCACCTGCCTCACAAGCGGAAGGTCCTCAGTTTGATCCCCAGTACCAAAAAATAAAAATAAAAAAATTACCATCTAGAGCCAGGCGTGGTTGCTCATGCCTGTAATCCCAGAACTCAGGAGGTTGAGGCAGGAGGATTGCTGCCAGTTTGAAGCCAGCCTGGGATACATAGTGAGTTCAAGGCCAGCCTCAACTACATAGTGAGACTCTGTCTCAAAAAAATAAAATAAAATAAAATTTACTATCTACTTTCAGATACAATGCTGACCACAATTACAACTCTTCCTTGCTCACAGTTTTTCAGCTGTTATAACCTACTCCATTTGGGGAACAACTGAGTGAAGCCTCACCATCAAGGCCCCTGCACTTGCTAATTTTCTGATTATCACATTCTCTCTAGGCACCTTTAGGTCTTTTGCTGCCATTACCATACCATCTGGGCTTTACTTCTATGACCACCAGCCAGGCCCTAGCCACATATCCTGCCTCCACTTTTTGCATGGGACTTTATGACAATCTGACCAACCATGTAGACTCTCCACCAAGACACGATCATTGTTTCTTTTAAAGAAGTTTAGGATGAGGGAGGGGGAAGTAAAAAGAATTAAGATGTGTTGTACCAGCTCCCCATAATGGATGTAATAACTATGTACTGCAAATGTGTTAAGAAAAATTTGTTAAATTATTCTTTAAAACAAGAAGTTCAAAGTTATTTTAAGCAGTGTTCACTTTGTTGTTAGGTTTTATACAACCTGACCTAAATGTTGACTCTTCTGAATGTGTTTGCTTTAAAAAAAGAGAACTGTGTTAAAACAATAATTCTTCAGACTCACCTTGCAATTTTGCAGCTGAGTGCTTAACAACTTATTCTTACAGAAGTTCCATCTATTATATAGTAGAATTGTTAGTATATTACTGTCTTACAGGAAGACTAAAATGTAAAGATTAGTAAGGTTCAAGGTAAGGGAAAAACAGCAAAGATCACATATTTTTTTCAATTCCTCATCATTTTGTACATTTTTGCCAGGAAAAGTTGTAGAAAAAACTGTCACTTCAATTAAAAGTCAAAATATGATTCAACACATTTTTTCCAACCTTGCTTTAATTTTTCATGTGTTTTTCACTTGTTTCAACCTATTTTTTTAAATCTTTTTTTCTTCTCTTCTGAAATTCAATGTCCCAGCATGGGGCTTCTGTAGCCAGCTACACATATCTTTTCCCAGGCGCAATTATAATTTTCTGTTGATTGAACACTGTACTAGCCCGATCCTGAATGATATACTGAGAAATACTTCTTTTCCAAATAACTGTTCTTCTATATGCATCTTGTAAATAGTAGTAGTAACACAGAAATGTGAAAAAAAGTTTACAAGTTATCTACACACTATAGAGCATATAATGTTTAAATAGTCAACATTTTCTATAACACAGGTGTCGTTTGTGGGTTAGATGTCTATTTAATATTTTCTTAATGATAATAACTAACATCTGTGCTGAAAAAGTCTTCACCCTGAGGTTCAAAATGGAATGAGTACAATCAAAAGCAGAAAAGAGGCACATACCCCTTTTACTTGAGCGGCATCAGTGGCAAGCCTGGTAGTCAAAGCTCCAGTGCTATTTTTATGATCATCAAACCAGCTCATATCCTGTGGAACAGAAGAGAGTTTACCTTCAACCCTCCAGGAGGAAAACAAAAGATCAGTTTTGTGTATCAGTTATATTCCCTGCAATTGGATTCAAAAGTTTATGTTCAATAGACAAGAAAAAGGCATAATACACAAAAACATCAATACATCATTTCATTTGTTAAAAATTTTTTGAAAGATGGAAGATGGTGGAGCAGTGAACAGTGGAACCAGCCTCTCGGACATTGGGAGATCAGACGCTGGCATATAGTAACTTTGAGAAGAGAAGAAGGAGGGAGGTGGATCACCCAAGTCCCAGGAAAGCTCTGAAAGGAACTGGAGTCCAAGGGGAACCCAGCACAATTTCTAAGTGTTAGAACAGTGAACACCACCAACAAATTTACTGTTTTTATAAAGTGTAGGTTCAAGAAGCAGAAGACATAAATACACACACATATCATCTCAGGTGATAAATTCTATAAAGGAAAACACAGCAAGGCTGTCTACCAAAGTGCTACAATTCACTATAGCAAAGGAGTGAGGGAAGATGCTGCTTTAGAAAACAGGGAGAGGCTGGAGAAGGCCTGTGTGAAGTGACAACTGAGCAAAGACATGAAAGATGATGGGAGACACGAGAATATCCAAGGGGAAGAAAAAAAAGCATGCACAAAGGCTCAAACCTAAGACACACTTGATCTTTCACTAGCAAGAAAGCCTTACCTGCTGTCAAGAGCCAAAAAGGAAACTTTTTGTAAAGCTGTAAAAGCTGCTTCTTCTGGAGAGATTTCTGTCCTCATGTGGTCCACCAAACCTCTCTCCCTACATGTCAGCGGTGAGCCACTGGGCTCAGAGAAGATTATGGAGGGTGAAGCGTAGGAGAGGGCTTCTTGGAGATTGGGTAGTACATGTCATGTATGAACTTTAGACAGCTGTAAAGATTCCAGACTCTACCCTGAGGGATATGGGTGGCAGGTTTTGAGTACAGAGATATGATTTGACTTTTATTTCAGAAAAATGACTCTGGCATTATAGGTGAACCTACCAGACTGGGATGAGGATAAAGGCAATGAAACCAGGTAGGAAGCTATTGCAACAGTAGACACAGAAGAGTCATCAAGGTTTTTTGCCTGAACAAGTGGCAGAGAGATACTGATATTTCTGATATGGGCAAAGAGTAGATAAGAGTGAGTCTTGTGGGTTCAAACTTGAAAATTAGTACTAAAGTGTGAAAGACTTATTAGACATCCAAATAGAGAAGGTGAACAAACAATTAGGTAACTGTAGCTTAGGGCAGAATAAATGAATTGGGCAAAAAACAAATCAACAAAAGCAATGTGGGTTAAAATGTGATAGTCAACATAAAATAGGATTTTTTGTAAAATTATTTATATTTTTAAATATACAAATACAAGATTATTAATTTGAATTAAGAACTGATATTGCAAAAATGTCTGCAGTCCCTGAGAAGTTATCTGAACTGTTGATTTGCATTATAACAATAGCTGTCTTTTTTATCTAGAATATTTGAGAAAGAACGAAGTGCTATAATTGATGATAGCAAATATCAATGTGCTTTTTAGTATTCTCACAGGCTTCAGTGCTTCCCCGGTGGAATGTGACTACCTTGAAGACAGAAACCATTCAAATTTGAAAGCCTTACAATGTTCAGTACTATGCCTTTTAAAGAGAAGGCCCTAAGGTATGTTTGTCCCACTTAACTATTGGTGGAAAAGGCATCCTATAATTTGTTCACTCAGCTCTCAAGACACAGGATCTGTGAGTTGCCCTTGGGCTCGGTGGGGCCACAGGGCACTGGCTGTGGAGCAAAGTAAACTTTGCGCCTAAGTGAAATCTTGGTCATGTATGTGATTTGCCCTGAGATACCAAGGGCGGGATACCCCATCAAACAGTGCCCTCCCTCAGCAGCTTCAGTCCTAGCTCTGCATTATTAGCAATTAGTTCACATTAATATGTCTTTCTAAGAGGTGGTGGAAAGAGTGAGGACAGTGGAACCAAAGACAGCTGGGAAGATGTGAACATCCTGTCGAAATCCTAATAGGGCAAACAGGCTTCTCACCAGGGTTCCAGGATCACATCTGAAGCAGGATCCTACAGCACCATTTCAGTCAATGGCAAGTAATTAGGGATTTTAAAAAGAAAGTTATTTAAAAACACAATATTTTCGGGGCTGGGGATTTAGCTCAGTGGTTTCGCCGCCTGCTTCGCAAGCACAAGGACCCGAGTTCGATTGCCAGTACCAAGAAAAAAAAAAAAAAAAAAAAAAAGGACAATATTTTCATGATGCTAAGCAAAGGTATCCCTTTCAATGGGGCTTCTCTGGGCTATAGTTGCCCAAACTCTATCCCCCTTTCTAAGGAAAACATTCACACTGTCTATTGTGAGGGTCATGAATGTGAGAGTGCAGAATATGAGAAGCATTCCATCAACCTATTATCGGCCTAGTAAAACTGCAGCCGGAATTAGTGCGTTAGTTTACTATTCAAAGACACTGGAAAGTGAGAAATGAGCCATGATGATAAGTTTGGATTTGTGGAATGGAAGAGTACAGAGGGCAACTGTAGTGGGCAAGAAACAGGGGAAAGGAGAAAAGAAAGGGCAAAATTGAGGGGCAGTGAAGATCACTTCTGCCTATGGTGACTGTGTCTGCGGAGAAAAAAAGCTGGAGGTGAATCCAGTCCGGAGACTCCATTTGGGTCCAGCCAGTCCAGGCCCTGTGCTCACCTGCAGTAAACAGACTGCGGGGCCTAAGCCTGCATCTGGAAATGGTTCTGTGCTATCTCTGAGACTGAAGGCAGCCCAATGCAGGAGCTGAGTCCCAGGAAGGTGATAGAACTCCACTATCTGCACCCTGGGAGCCAACAGGAGTCCCACACACTCCAAAGCTCAACCCTCAGCAGACATACCTGTCTCAGGATGGACCTGAAAACCAGGTACCGCAGCCGCTTGGTGAGGATCTCTCCAGCTTTGCCAAATGTGAAGCCCTATAACAAAAAAGAACATGTCACACAGAAGGATTGTAAGAGACTCTGACACCCAAAACACAAAAGGAAGGGGGCCTAAAATCATAGGGCAGGATACAAGACAAAGTCTGAAAGCCTGATTTTCAGAATTGGCTACACTTTTGTGATCATGTGTTCCAGAGCAAAGTGCAAGGGTACACTGGTGTATTTGGAAGACAGCCAGGTTTGAAATTGGCACTGCTGCTCCCAGAGAACTGATGGGCTGTCCAGAGATTTACAGGAAACATATTTCTTTGTTTCCCACTCTCAGACTCACTTATTTCTGCAGTGAACATGGATCTATCACTCAGGAAGCTGATATTTTTCCAAGACGGGGGGGCTATATCATATATCTTCTAATTTGGGACCCTAATTAGAGGGCCCCATTATACAAGGACCTGAAGTGTAGTCTGTGAAAACATAAATTTATGGTCACACCAGCCTTTAAAAGATGGAGAGCATAAAGTTACCAAATACTTTTTTCTTTACAGTACTGGAGATTGAACCAGGGCTGTAGAACTGAGCTATATCCCAAGCACCTTTTCATTTATTTATGCTTTCTATTTTGAATCAGAGTGTTTCTAAGTTGCTCAGAATAGCATTCAACTTGTGATCCTCCTTTCTCACCTTCGAACTCTTAGTGGTTAAGTAAAAAGAAAAATCCAGTGTTCCAGAGCAGAACAGGTTGAGGTACAGGCTCACTCAGAATTCTCTCCACTGTACTTTTCCATCATTTAAGGCTCTAATTGTCTGTGTCTAGGAGGAGGGAATAGAGTTCATGGGAAATAATAAAGTAAGATATGAGTGTGCTGCCAAGCTAGATCACACCTGCAGAGTAAGGAGAACAGAATCCTCACTCTGATGAGTGTGGGGAGACAAAAATGTAATGCTCCTCCTTCCTTGTGGAAGTAGGAAGTAACAGCTGACAGATGAGACTTGCCATGGAACAGCCTGAGGAAGCAGAAGGAAATGGTTGTGTGGTACATCAGAAGAGGAGAGGCCCTGATAATAACCCTGGGCCTGCAGAGAGAAATGAAGCGGGTAGCCAAATCTTCATGGTTTTCTCAAGCACAAGGCTGGACATCACTGTGAGAGGGAAGAAACACATGCAAAGGGCACAACTGAGGAAAGAGCCATTGCTACAATGGTAAAGGAGGACCAATAACTGGAGGCCATATGGGGCCATGGACTGAGCATGATGGGGGACACACAATGTCCACAGACCAGTGCCCTCCCCAGAAAGCTGCAATGCTACATAACCCTCTGCTAATACGTACTGTCCATGCAAGGAGATGGAGGAGAAGGGAAGAATCCCAGATTAAGTGAGGTTAAACCTAAAACTACTAGTGCCTATGTTTACTTGGGATGATCACATGAGAGTTTCTGCTGTTGGATTACCTGGAATGTGATCTGGCTTGTCCACTTCAGGAAAATGACTCTTGTTATTTTTGTTGAGAGATGTTCTTACTCTGACAGTGTACTTTACATACATTATTTCATTAAATCCTTATCACAAGCCTATAATCATCATGTTTCAAAAGAAACAGGTTTATACAGGCTAGTAAGCTTCCATAAGCACAATCACAAGGTGGCAGAGCTGGGATCTAAATAACCTATGAGAATTCTCACCAGAATGGGAACCCAGAGTCTAAGCTTTTATCCTCCACTGAGCTCCCTCTCAGTGTTCCTAAAATAAGTAGTCACCCACCCCAACCTTTTAAGGGACTGGGTTGTGTCTATACTTCTGGGGTCCTGGAATTCATAGATGTTCTCACCTGTATCTGCAGGCAAGACAGGCTGAGTCTCCTAAGCACCATCTGTTATTAATATATTCCTTTCTTCCTTTTGCTTTGCCAGTCCTATTAAAGCTGAAGGTACCAGCTCAAAGACTACCTCCATGTTTTTTAACCAACCAACTACTGAGCAGTCTTTACATCTCAAAATACCTGTGCCATTAATAGTTGGTATAGCAATCTACTATGTAGTTCTTTCTTTCATCCTTTCAAGGTCTTCTTTCAAGGTCAAATGAGAATTTAAATATTTAGTGGAGTCTGTTTTTATCTTTTGATTCTCTTACAATGTCCAGAACAACATCCTCTCCACTAACAAATATGTTAAACAATAATCCTATTCAGTTTTAGCTAAATAAAAGTTACAATGGCTAACCATTCATTCATTTAGAAAGTGATAGGGTGGGGGATTTAGCTCAGTGGTCCCCCCTCCTGCCTGGCAAGCACAAGGTCCTGAGTTCGATCCCTGGTACCAAAACAAAAAAAAGAAAGTGATGTTTACTACTGCCTGAACCTGTTTTGCTTGTTCACATGACCTGTCTTAATCATCTACAGGCAATATTATCCCTATTTTGCAAAAGAAAAAAAAACTGAGGCTCACATAGTTTAGATTGTTTGTTTGGCTAAGGACACAAAACTGGATACTTATACAACTGACACTCAAACCCAGGTCTTACACTTTAGATCTAAACTGTCTCTCAATACACCTGTGTGATGAAGGCTTGGTTCCCAAAGCAGCAATGTGCAGAGGTAGGGCTTTTGGAAAATGATTGTTATCAAAAAGGCTGCAACTTCCTCACTGAGTTAATCCAATCATTGCTTCATAATTTGATGGTATTGTTGGGAAAAACTCCAAGGCAGAAAGAGTCCTTGGAGACTGTATCTACTCCCTGGCCCCCTTCTCTCTGGATCTCTTCTCCCTCTGTTTTCTGGTTGTGAGGAAATGAGGAGATTTCCTCTATTACGTCCTTCCATCATGGTTTTTCTGCTTCCCCTCAGGCCTAAAAGCAATGGACAGAGCTGACCATGGCTTGAAAACTCTGAAAACAAATCCAAAATAAACCATTTTTCCTTTAAGTTGCTATTGTTATGTGCACTGTCACAGGGAAGGCTAACAGACGCTAACACCAAAACCCACAAAGTCTTATCATATTAAACTTTCTGAGCCCTCAATTCCTAGGTAAAAATGAATGATAAATTTTTCAAAAAAGTGTCACCTGCTTAGAGAGTTTTGTTTCTTTTTGTTTTTATAATACAAGAAGACTTGTCTTTGAATATTTAAATTGGCCATCAGTACTTACACCCAAAATTGTTTTCAGAGCTCTCTCAAAGCTATTTTGATACCCCACCTTTCATTTTCAGTCATCTTCTTAGAGCAAACAATCTATTCTGTCTGACTTCATCAATATTTCTAGTTGAGGAGGAGTGACGGGATGAGGTAAGCAAGGAGCCAAAGAACTCAAACAACTGGCTGAGTTCATGGCAAAGTTCATAGAAGTTCATGGCAAAGTTCATGGCAAAGTTCACAGAAGACAATTCTATTTAAAGGAAAAATTATACAAATGTTTGTAAATTCCCCCAAAATGAACAAAGTAAAAATTTAAATATTTACCTGAAGGAAATATGTAATAAAAGAGATAATTCCCAGGACTAGAAATAATAGTGAAAAGAGATGACTATTCTGTCGTTTTGTTTCAGGATCTTCATTTCTTGTGAAGAGCTGTAAGGAAATGTTTAAAGAGTTGTTAGCTCACTCACTAAGAAGTGATTCTCAGTCTGACCTCTTTACCATATGGAATGTTTTTAGGGTGAGGAGAGCTTTAGTGTGCGGAAATCAGGTCTGGCTTTCTTAAAACTTCCCTCAAAGACATCAATCTATATTAGAGTCCAAGAGAGGGACTGTTATTCACAAACTGATCCAATAATTCTGCTCAGGTAACCTTCTGGAGTAATGTGTGATACTCTCCAGTGTAAAGGCAGAAATACACACACTCGTCACTTGGTGAGAAACTATATTACATAGCACTCCATTGTTTTACTATGGGGACATTTCAAACTACCCGAAAGTGTCTGGAGAAAATCTGGTGATGTGGTTTTGGGGAACATAGAGAGGTATTCATTCACTCAGCCCAAGCTTTCCAGAAAGAAGGAGGCTCCTGAAGGAGTACTCCTTGTACAATAGCCAGTAAGCCAGTTCGGTGCTACAACCATCTGCCTGAGCACCATATGTGGAAATGGTTCAAGAAGATGCTTCTTAAAAAAAAGAAGAAGAAGAAGAAGATGCTTCTTAGAAAGGCTAGAAAATGTCATGGGTTCAAGGAAAAAATCTGTATTATAAGAGAGAAATACTCCTAACTCAATCCAGATAATTGCATGCTTTAAAAAATGGAGGGGGGGGGTTTATAAGACATTACATCATTTTTTTCTTTAGTAGTCATGTCAGCAAAGATAATTACTGACAATAAGTAAATTCTTACTTTATACCAGACATTACTCAAGAAAATTTATATATTTTCTTTCTTTTATCTTCTCAACCATCTCTAGAAGTGTGTTTTATTATCATACCATTTTACACAGAGATGAACTGAAGCACAGAGATTAGTTAACTTGCTGAGCATAGCACAACCAGCCAAGGGTGTCTCAAAGATATAAACCTAAGCAATGTGACTCAGAGTCCACTATTTACAATGGGCTGGTTGCCTAATGGATATCTAGGAGCTCATGTGCCATCCCTGGATCAATGACCTCCAGGCTTATTATTTTATGAGGCACCAGAAAAAATATATAAAGTCCATACATTTTTCTGACAAACAGCCAAATCCATTTCTAAATTATCTACTTCTACTTTTTTTTCTTCTGTTGACACTGCTGTCTACCTCCATGCCTGTAAGACACATGTCAGAACACCGATCAACAAACTATGGACCAATGGCCAAATGTTTATACCAAGTATTGGTGGAACACAAAATGTTCGTTTGCTTTCATAGTGTATATGGTATGTTTTGCTCCACAAAAGCATGCAACATTGCTCCACCAGTGTGCAACAGAAAGCACACTGTCTGAAGAACTTAAAGTATGTGTTGTCTTCCCCTATCTAGGAAAAGTCTGCTGCTCCCTGACCTAGAACAAAGTACTTGCTCCACAGAATCAGACATTTTATCTGCTTCTCAGTATTTTTTCAGGACATATAAAACTATCTGACACAAAGAAGACCATGGGAAATATTTCGTTCCATTTTTTTCAGTAAAGTGGCTCAAACCCAGGGTCTTAACACCAGAGACACAAGGTGTCTACAATTGAGATACATTCAACAGTTGAAGAAAGATTTATTGAGAACTTTAAACATGAATGGCAACCTGAAATGACCTAGCCAGGCATGCTTTCATTTTTTTGTTGTAGAATCAAAAGCTAGTGTTTGGCTTATGCTTCTGTGGTAATCAAACTCTCTCTCCACAAAGTTCTCAGCAGCATGGCAAGGATGTTTGAAAAAATCTCTCACTAAGCAGCAAACATGCCTCTCCAGATTGTAACCGTATTCTGAAAATGGCACCACTAAAATCAGGTGGAAGCAACATGTCAACCTCAATCTTTAGGAAGCTGTCTCTTTCTATTTCATTCTTAGGAAATGGGATGAAAATTACACCTTAGGTACACAAGTAGTATGCTTGGCCTGGTCATGTCCCGCCAAGTGAGTCTGCTACAGAACAGCTCATTCTTAAGCCAATCTGACACACACTTAAGGAAAACCCGATGTATAACCATGAGGTGAGGGTTAAGGGTTTTGCGTAGAGCCCAGTGGTGGTGGGGATGGGAAAGTTAGCCCACAAGTTTTATTAACTATTTTTAGGGAGCTGGTAGGCTGAGCCTGTGGAAAGAAACCAGCAGGGTCTTGGAGTAGAACCAGGACATGGAACATTTATAAAATTAGCTTTGCTCTCACTAACCAGACTTCTATTCTTACACCTTGGATCAGGTTGGTTTCATATGAAGGGACATGATTTTTGTGGCTTACATATACTGATACAAATACAACCTGTTCGTTCTTCAATCAGGGTTCACAAGCCAATACCAGAAGTGAACATACAAACTTACCCCTATAATCTTCGAAAATATTACTGCAAATGCTGGTTCCAGGCCTCCATTGATAATGGCACAAAAAACACCCACCACAAAATAAGGCCATTCTGTTATGTTCAGCTTTAGAATCCTCCAAAAGGAAACTGGAGGCACATTTTCATCCTGAAAATATGAAATGTTACAAATAGTTAAAATTGATAAATGCTTTTATGATATATAATTTGTGCATATTTTTAAAATAAATGCATGAAATTGATGGATCAATTGATGGATCTTCAGCTTCAAAAAATGTATTGACAAACTCTGTTAATGTACTTCTTCATTTTGTAAGAAATATTTTTACATATATTTAACCACTGACCTGACATTCAAAAGATGACAAGAATATTTATAAGTAGAGACCAACAGAATAGAAATTTTAATATTTGAAGACCCACTAGGTGTCTTTATAAGTTTTAATTCTAAAAAGCTTCCTATAAATTCTTATTCTTAAATTACAAGTGGATTAGAAACTGTTGACATTTCTGGTTTGAGGACAGTCTTGAGTGTTGGGACAGAAAAATTTTGGAAAATCATTTCTTGTTTCCTTTTTTACCCCAGTAGGCACCCCTAGTTGGGTCCACAATGACCCAACTAGGACAAAGATGGAGGGGGTAGGACATAAAATTCTACATCCCCCTACATACCAGGGCTGCTTCTGTACGAAGCTTTTGGTCTTGTTCTTGTGATTCATTGATACTCTTCCGAGTTGATCTTCTTTTTAGACTGGATCGTGAACCTTTTAAAGACATTGCCAAGACGTCATTTTCATTTTTAGATTCACAAACTTCATTTTCTAATTCATCTCCACTTTCTATTGTCTGAAACAAGAAATATGCACAAGGTGGTTAGACTTAGTTGACCAATGAAACTGATTAATGAACATCAGATGCCATAGAAATGGTAATTTAAGTACAGGACTTATAAAAAGGGATGAAGTTAAACTGCTATTTCTTTTTCTGTAATACCTTTAAAAAGAAAACTACTAATAAGAAAGATTCCCACTGAATATGCTAAAATAACACATCTCTTCTGTGTATCTTATCTAGCCATTTCCTTTCTGTGGGCATTCTGCCTTAGTGAAGTTTGCTTTGGACCACAGCTGTCAACAGAAATATGGTACAAGCCCTTACATGAGCCACATTTCTCAATTGTATTTATCTAGTAGTTATAATAAAAAATGTGAAAAGAGTAAAATTAATTTTACCTATATATTGCACTTAGCCTGATATAGCCAAGATACTATTGATATCAAATGATATTACTGTTTCAACATGTAATCAATATATTAAAAACCCTTGAGATGTTTTGAGTTCTTATATGTAATAAGAGATCAGAATCTGGAGTACATTTGCTACTTACAACATTTTAGTTCAGAGTAACGACAACACAAATGTTCAGTGGCCACATGTTGCCAGTGGCTACTAGTGGGTATCTCACCTTTGTAAAGTATTCTTTATCTTTAACTCCTCTCTTTTCAGGAAAAAAAGAAAGCTAAAACACCGGTGTGTTGCTGAATTCACCAAGTACTTTTTCTTATTTTTCAAGATAAGTTAAGTAACATTTATTTTCCACAGAAAATATAGCAATATTAGCTTATCCTCCCCCTCAAAAAAAGTCAGGGAAATTCTGGCGTTAAACTACACCTGCATTGTGACAAGTCTGTAGTAAACGCCTTTCTCTTTCATGAGTTCATCATGATTTCCCTTCTCCACGATGACTCCGTCATCAAATCCGGCAATGACGTCAGCGTTGCGAACTGTGGACAAGCGATGAGCTATCGCAATGGTGGTCCGGCCTTCTCGGGCCTAATGAGACAGCAATTTGGCTTTTGAGTACATTATCAATTACATGCAAAAACACATTCATTGAACTTCTATGTAAAGAACACTGATGCGTTTAATATTGATAGACTATGGAAGATATAGATGCTAAGTTCAATAAATATATTGTGGTTGGTAATGATTTAAAATGATGTTTTAGCTGGGGATTTAGCTCAGTGGTTTCACTGCCTGCTGTGCAAGGACCCAAGTTCGATCCCTGGTACCAAAAAAGAAATAAATAAAAAATAAAGTGATGTTTTATTATAGTAAAAGTAAACATAAATATTGTATCTAAATATTGACATTATGTACGCCTTCATGTATTTTATTTAATGTCCATCAGCCTAAATTTTCAGTAATAATCGTGGACTTCTACAGAGTAACAAAGCCCTAATGTTCTGACATTGACCAATAAAAACAAACACAGGCCATGTGCTACACTGAAATATGCCACTTGAAATGAGTACCACGTAGATAATCCAGACAGATAACAAATATAAGGCCAAAGAGTCTAGACTTTAGTGTCATACTGACCTGAATTCAAATCTTGATTGAGCTATCCTAGGAATTTATCCAAATCTTTTAACCTGTGTGAGGCGGTTTACTCATATGCAAAACAAGGAAACAACAGTACTCACTTCTTAGGGTAAGTAAATAAAGTAATACTCATAAAGTACTTAGCATTGGGACTTATATATAGAAAATACTTAATAAATGATACTTTGTAATTGGTTAGAAGAATTATGGATCCTCCAATTCTTTGGATATCTTTGAGAAAAAAGGCAGAGTTGAATGTTTGTATGTAAAACTCCCTCATGATGCACCCTGTCAACACAAGCGTAAGACCATCCATCACCTCAAAGCCAGGTCTACATGGTGAGTCTCCTTGGCACAGGGTACCAGGGGTGAGGACTAATCAGTGTACCTGCTCCCGTATGTATGAGGACAACACCTGGAGAGAGAAGGAAACAACCAGACCTGTGACTGTCGACATTAAGTCTAACAGTCCCCTGAACCTCCGACCCATGTACAATTCAGCAAAGACCAGAGGGTTGATCACATTTCCCATCTACCAATGGTAGCAAGGACACACCTTGGTTTGGATGGTAACCACAATTTAGGGTGAATAGACAGGGAAGCCACTGCTGCAGGAAGGACACCTGAAAAATCTATAGACCCTAAAACCACATGGAGAAAACTGTCACTGGCTGGATCCCAAGACTGCAGAGAAAAAGAAGCAACTCTCAAAAACACAAGAATTTTTTCAATTCGGTCTTTTTTTTCTTATTTTTATTTTTCCTTCATTGAGTGTTTTGGAGGGTTGGGGATCCCCCCTCTTTTCCTCTTTTAGTTTCTTTCCTTTTATCTACCCTTTTCAACTTTTTTCTCTTCCTTATCTTTCTTTTGTTTCCTGTATTTTGGTCTCTATCTTTTTTTCTTGTCATTATTTATTTATTTAATATAGTTTATTAGTACATGTGTATAGTACATAATTTTTACATTCATTGTGGGAAATTGGTACATGTACATAACAAATCTTAATTCCTTTTTTCATCCTATTTTTTCTTGTTCACTCTTGTTCTTGTTTGTTCTTTCCTGTAATTGTTCTCTAGTACTACTGATTTCCTTTAACTCCTCAGTAGGGCACTGTATCTTACTATCTCTACTTCTATCTCTACTCCTTCTCATATCCCATTGGTTAATTTCTCAGATTTTACTCTTTCAACTCTGGTTACCCACTCCCTCTACCTTTACTAATATAACTACTAAGCTTTATAGATCTCTAGAGAGCTAGTTAACTTTACACTGTTGAATACTGTTCAGTTGGTAGCAGAGGTAAAGTTGTTCCATTCAGTAGATATTTACTGTAGGTCAAGGGTAGGTTAGTATTTGGTTTGTCTTAGTATTCATGCTATAATTACAGATCTCTTTTCTTTTCTTCTTCTTTTTTTTTTTTTTTTTTGGTACCAGGGATCAAACTCAGGTCCTTGCACTTGCGAGGCAGGCAGTGGAACCACTGAGCTAAATCCCTGGCCACAGATCTCTTTTCTATGGTTAAGGGTGGTATATTATTGGTCCTTAGGGCTTGTCGATATTCATTTGGTCTTTGATGCTATAATTGATGGTCATTTTGTTACTATAGCCAAGGTAACATAGCTGTTTCTACTAATGGGTTTTCACAGAATACCAATATCTGGATTTCCTTGGAGTTATTAATAGTGCTTCAGCCCATTCCTGGAGAACTAGATACTGGGCCAAATTTGCTGCAACCTTCCATTCCCAAGTAAATAAAGGGGGTTGGATACTCAGAAACAGGCAAGACCAGTAGTTAGCTACATTCAGAGGATAAAGCTGAAAAGTAGACACAATTGAAGAGGTCTTGATACTAAACACAAGCTTTCCACTATAATCAATCTGCAAGCCTCAGTGCAAAAATAACAATAACAACAAAATATAGACACCAGAAGAAAAGTCAACAAAATGCTTCCAAAAGCTCCCATCTCCCCCAAAGCTGATCCATGGGGCATCAAAGGAGAGGAACTCAAAAGCCACACAGCCAAATTATTTGAAATGATATGAGGGGAAATAACAAAACAAATCAATAAGGCATTTGGCAAGCTCAAAGAGATATAAGTAAAGAGACATTGGGCCAAATAAACAAAATGATTAAAAAATCTACAGAAGATACTAATAAAAAGCTAGCAGAGCTAAAGAAAATGAAGTAAAACCTGCAAGACCAGCATAGAAAAGAGAGTTGATGAAATGGGTCCAAACAGAAATTAAGGAGATTAAAAATCCTATCAAAGCATGAGTACCAGAAATGAACAATGTTAGAATAGTGTCAGATCTACAAGACAGGTTTGTTGTCAGTGACCAATTAATGGGAAATATCTTAAATACAGCAACGTAACATGAAAAAAATGGACTCAACAGCTCCTAGATGATGCAAAAGAGATTAATCTAAGATTAGTAAAAAACAGAAGATGGCACAAATGACATAAAAAACCTGTATACTGAAATAATAGCAGAAAGCTTTCCAAATATGGGAACACAATTTCACACACAGATAAGTAAAGTACATAGAATCCCAAACAGTCATATTCAAAAAAGACTCTCTCCAAGACACATCAGAGTCAAAATCCGAGAAGTTCAACTCAAGAACAGAATTTTAATAGTTAGAGAGAAGTAGCAAATTGATTACAAAAGTAAACTCATTGGAATTGCAGCAGACTTCTCAACACAAACTTTAAAGGCCAAAGAGCTCAGACTGAAAAGTTTCAAGCCCTAAAAGAAAATAATTTCCAACCCAGGTTAATATATTCTGCAAAACTATCTTTCAAATTTTATGGGGAAATAAGATATTTTCATGATAAAGAGCAACAAAAGAAATCCATCACTGATAATCCACAAGATTTCAGAACACACAATCTTCAGTGTGATCCAGTCCGCACCAAGCACACCAGCAGGGACCAGCCTGAACATGAGGAGCCCTCGCGACTGGCCATGCCCACGGCAGCAATCCACGTGGGCATGCACAGAACCCCCCACCCTCCAGCCTCTTGTTTGTTCCGTTACCTGGTTCCACACTACAAAGACACAGGGGACACCAGACCACTGTACTGGGTAAGTTGGAGGGGTCATCACCTCCCATCAGAACCGGTATTATCTTCAGGGAAAGGGCAGCTGGAACCTGCAGTACAACCTTGCAGAGTTCAACCCTACAGGAGGACAGGGAGCTCAACTTGGAACTTGCAGCTAGAAATCTGCCTGAATTGCACAGGTCTGCAACTGGCTTGCTGAGACTCGCTAACTTATATCTGGACACTGCTGCCCACATTATCTGTTGTGACAGCAGAGATATACCCTGAAGGAGGTCCTTCATTTTTCATTTTTATTTTTTATTTACAAAATTATAATTATTGGGGTTTTTCTGCTCTTATTTTTAATTTTTATTCCTACTGTTTTCAAATTTTTCTTTCTTTCTTTCTTTCTTTTTCTTTTCTCTTTCCTTTCTCTCTCACACTCACTCTCTTGCTGCTGCCCCACATTGTTCTTCACCTCCCTTTTTGTTCCTGTCCTGGCCCTAATTCAGATTTGTTCCTTATTTTTTCTTTTATTCTCTTTTTCCTTCTCTCGCCTATGTCCTCTGGCCCCACTGCGAATCTTCCCCTATCCTTCTACCTATCTATCCCTCCCTTCCCAATACCTTCTAACTCCCCATCCCAAAGGGAAAAGTTGCTATAATGAAGAGCTTATTCACTATAAACATATGTTGGGTAGGTCCTCAATCGTGATATAATTCACAGTTAAAGGTGATAGATTAATTACTTTCACAAACTGTCATTTCCTAAAATGTACTTGATGCTATGGTGTTGCTGATTGTATCACTTGGGCTAAGGTGTTGTGATTGATCAAGTCAGTGCTCCTTTCTTGTATAATGAAAATGACATAGCCTCAGAGTCATTAGACTCAAAACCTAAACACCAGATATATTTGGAAGATACCTCAGCAATCATTCCATAAGGGTTCTAATTACAAGCAACAAAGATAATTACAATAAGTAAATTTCGAAGTACCAACCCAGGAATTAAACCAAGGACAGTACCAAAAACAAAAATGAGAAGATATTTAAGCAAGGCACAAACGCAGGCTTCCACCCCACCAAGGGTAAATTCTGGGGGAAAAGTGGTGGAAAAGTCTGATAATCAACCACCTGGACACCCTGAACTGATAGCACAGGAAGGAACAAAACAGATGAATGAGGCTCTAGAAAAATTCAAAGTAGAAATAACATCCCAGATAACTAAAGAGATGGTGAGCAGGGTGAAAGACATGACTAGAGGCTCTAGAACAGTAACGGATAAAAAAATAGAAGAGCTCGAAACAGGTGCGAAGCCATGAATGCCCAGCATGAGGAAGAAATGGAAACCATGATCGCCTAACATAAAAAAGAAATGGAATCCATGAAACAGGTTCAAACAAATGATCAGGAAATTAAAAACTCCATTGAAAGTATGCACAGCAGATTAAGGGAATCTGAAGATAGAATATCAGATATAGAAGACAGGATTGTGGTTAAGGACCATGAACATAGAGATTTCTTAAAAATAGTAAGGGACCACGAGAAATCAATACAGCAGCTGCTAGATGATGCAAAGAAGAATAACATAAGACTGATAGGAGTCCATGAAAAAACAGGAGAAAGTACAATTGACATAAAAAAAACTGTTCACAGAAGTAATAGCAGAAAACTTCCTAGACAGAGGAAGAGAATTGGACATACAGATAAGTGAGGCATATAAAACTCCAACTAGCCATGATCAAAAAAAATCTACACCTAGACATGTAATAATCAAGATCCCAGAAATCAAACAGAAGAACAAAATCCTACAGTTACAGAAAAGAAACAAATTACCTACAAAGGAAAGCCCATCAGAATCATAGCAGACTTCTCAACGCAAATGCTCAAGTCAAGGAGAGACTGAGTGAAGTATTTCAAGTGCTGAAAGAAAATAACTTTTGACCTACACTGTTGTATCCTGCAAAATTATCTTTCAAAATCGATGGAGGAAATTAGTTACTTACACAACAAAGAAAACATGAGAAATTTCATGAACACCAAACCAGCACTCCAAACAACTCTAAACAATATCCTAGAAAAAACAATGAAGGTCACACCTACATGAGGCCTGACAGAGGGAAGCCACTAGGCAAGGCAAGAAACTAAAGGGAAAGGGGGAAAAATAAGAACTAAAAGAGCCAATAAAAGTAAAACATCATGACAAGGATGAGTCAATATCTATCAATTATAACCATCAATGTTAATGGCCTCAATTCACAAATAAAAAGAAATAGAATGAAAGAATGGATTAAGAAGCAAAATCCAACAATATGCTGTATGCATGAAACACCCCTAACTCAAAAAGAAATTCATAGACTGAAAGTAAAAGGATGGAAAACAGTTCTCCACGTGACAGGAAACCAGAAAAAAGCAGGGGTAGCAATCTTATTTGCAGACAAAGTAGATTTAAAGCCAAAACTAATTAAGAGAGACAAAGACAGTCACTACATCCCTGTGAAGGGAACAATCCAAGAGGAAGAGATGAAAACCCTAAATATATATGCACCAAATACGAATGCCCCCAACTATACAAAACAAATATTAATGGACATGAAAAATCAAATAAGCACTAATACTATTGTAGTGGGGGACCTCAATACCCCACTATCACAAATAGACAGATCATCTAGACAAAAAATTAACAACAAAATTCTAGAACTGAACCAAGCTCTTGAAGAAATAGACTTAATAGATGTTTACAGAGTGTTCCACCCCACAAAATCAGAATACGCATTCTTTTTGGCTACACACAGTCATTCTCCAAAATACACCACATGCTACCTCATAGGATATGTCTAAGTAAACGTAAAAGAACTGAAGTTACCCCCTGTATGTTAACACACCATAGTGCAATAAAATTGGAGGTCAATAACATAAGAAACTGCAAAACTCCCACAAACACATGGAAATTGAATAACACCCTCCTGAACAACCAATAGGTCACACAGAAAATTAAAGAAGAAATTAGACAGTTTCTCCAAGTAAATGATAATGCCAGTACAACATACAGGAATCTATGGGACACAATGAAAGCAGTTCTATGCAGGAAATTCATAGCACTGAATGCCCATATTAGGAAAACAGAGAAAACTGAATTAAATAACCTACTGCAGAACCTCAAACTCCTAGAAAAAGAAGAGTATAACAAATCAAAAGCTCATACAAGAGAGGAAATTATAAACATCAGAGCAGAAATCAATGCAATGGAGACTAAGACAATGATACAAAAAAAATCAATGAATCAAAGAGTTGGTTTTTCAAAAGAATAAATAAAATCAATAAACCTTTAGCCAACCTTATCAAAAAAAGGAAAGAAAAGGCTCAAATCCGTGCAATTAAGAAAAAAAAAGTGAAGTCACAACACACCAAGC
>NW_004624809.1:7159123-7180268 GCF_000247695.1 Heterocephalus glaber
ATACTTACAATGTACCAATAAAAGAATTTAAGAAAAAAAACATACTGAATAGTTTCTGTAGTGTGAGAAACTGAACGTGTTAATAAGGGTTAAAATGGTTAAAATGAATAATTGAAAATTTGAAATAGGAATTAAAGGTCCAAAGAGGTAGGGGTGGTAGGAGAGGAAGGAGAAAGGAAAGAAGGGATAGGAAAAATTATGGGAAAAGAAAAAAAATTGAAATGAAGTCCATGTAAATAGGGAAGGGTGGAGGTGGTGAAGGGAGCACAGGTAATGGGGAAAAAATAAGACCCAAGATGCATCATGTACAGGTACAAGCACCCAATGATAAATGGAAGTGTATTGTATACCTAAAATGTGCCAATGAAAGAATTTAAGAAAAAAAAAGAAATTCATTACCAAGAAATCAGCACTCCAAAAAATTTTCAGATATTCTAGAAAGAGGCATTGAACCTAACAATGACAATAGTTGTAATAGAATGAATTTACCAGGTAGAATGAGCAGTTAAAAAGAAGAGAAAGACAGGGAACAAGAAACAAGAAAATAGGCAGTGACAGATCTAAAATTAGATTGATGAGACAAAGAAGGTCATCAGTACATAGTAGTTAAGGGAGCAATCTCCCAAGAAGAGCTAATGCTCACAAATATCTAGGCACCAGATACTGGAGCACGTATCTCTATAAAACAAATACTGCTGAATATCAAAAACATCAGATAAACCCTAACATAGTGTTTATGTAAACATAGTGAAGGATCCTAACACCCTAGTTTTACAAAGAAATAGATTAATGAAACAAAAAATCAATAAGGGAATATCACAGCTAAACCACACCTTGAACATATGAACTAAAGTATCTACAGAGTACTCCGTCCCACTATGATAGAATATGCATTCTTTTTGTGTGTGTGCCGGGGATCGAACTAGGGACCTTGTGCTTGCAAGGCAGGCGCCGGAACCACTGAGCTAAATCCCCGGGCCAGAATATGCATTCTTTTCTGCAGCACACAGTACTTTCTCCAAAACAGGTCACATACTAGTCTGCAAAGCCTGGTTACATAAATATAAAAGAATTGAAATCACCTCATGTGCACTCTTAGACTGCTGTGAAATAAAATTAGAAATCAATGACAGAAGAAATCATGGAAAATGTAGAGACACCTAGAAAATTAATAACACACTCCTAACCAAGCAATAGGTCACACAAGAAATCAAGGAAGAAATTTGATAATTTCTGGAAGTTAATGACAATGTTTGTACAATTAACCAGAACTTTTAAGACACAATGAATTCAGTCCTAAGAAGGCAGTGCATTGCAGTCAATGCTCACATTAGGAAAACAGAAAACTCAAATAAATAACCTTATGAGGAATCATAAAATACTTAAAAAACAACAACAATCCAGGCTCAAAGCAAAATTAAGCAGGGAAATCATAAAGATTAGAGCAGAAATCAATGAAATTGAGGCTTAAGAGAAACACAAAGAATCAATGAATCAAAGAGCTGGCTCTTCAAAAGAATAACCAAAATAGAGAAGCTATTTGCTAAATTTACCATGAGAAAGACTCACATCAATAAAATTAGAAATAAAAAGTTGAATCACAACAGACACAGTCAAAATCCAGAAGATAATAACTATTATGAAAAATTATAGTTCAACCAATTGTAAAATTTTGAAGAAATGGACAGACTGTTGGTCACACAAATTACCAAAGCTTATTTTTAAAAAAACACAAAATTGCTGAATAACTCAACAACAATCAATGAAATTAAGGCAGTCAGAAATAATCTACCAACTAAAAAATTCTAGAACCTGATGGACTCACAATTGAATTCTACAAAACTTTTAAGAATGTTATGTCACCTATATTCCTCAGGCTCTTCAAAGGAATTAATGGGGATGGAGTGCTCCCCAATTCATTTATGGAAGCCACCCTCATTCTGATTTGAAAAATCAGGTAAAGAACCTACTATAAAAGAAAACTACAGACCAATCTCATTAATGAACATAGATGCAAAAATTCTAATCAAGCTATTAGTGAATAGAATGTAGCATACTATCAGAAAGATCATACACTGTGACCAAATGGGTTTCATCCCAGAGGTGGAAGGATAATTCAACATAGTCAATAAATTCCTCTAAGTCAATAAATGTAATGCATCACATAAACAAAAGCAAACTTAAAAACCACATGACCATATCGATAGATGCAGAAAAGGCTTTCAGTAAAATCCATCACCCTTTCATATAGCAACCTTGAAGAAGATAGCCATAGAAGGACCCTACATGAATTTGATAATAGCTATTAATGACAAACCAATGGTAATGTCATAATAAATAGGGAAAAACTAAAACCTTGCCCTCCAAAATCAAGAACAAGGCTAAGTAATAAAAACGACATGACAACTAAAACAGACATGTAGATCTATGGGATAGAATAGAGGATACAGAAACATTCCCAGACACGTTCAGCTTTTTGATCTCTAACAAAGGGGTGAAAAGTATACAACAAAGGACAAGCAATTGAAAGAACTGGAGGAAAGATAAAAGCCTATTCAACATACGGTGCTGGGAAAACTGGATATCTGTTTGCAGAAGAGTGAAACTGGACCTGTATCTCTCACCGTATACTAAATTAAAATCAAAATAGATCAAAGATCTAACATTAAAACAGAAATACTGAACCTACTGAGAGATAAAATAGGTAAAACACTTGAAGTCATAGGGATGAGAAAGGATTTCCCAAACAGACCCACAACTGCACAAGAACTAACAGCAAGAATTAACAAATGACATTATATCAAATTTAAAAGCTTCTGCATAGCAAAAAAAAAGATCATTTAGTAGACTGAAAAGACATCTTACAGAACAACAACAAAAAAAACTTTCCAGCTATTCTTCAGAGGACTAATACCTAGACTATATAAAGAACTCAAAAAAATTAGGCTACCTAAAATTAAAGACCAATAAAAGAAATGGGCACATGAAATGAACAGACATTGCTCAGAGAAAGAAGTAAAAATGGCCAACATATATATGAAAAATGTTTAACATATCTGGCTACTAGAGAAATACAAACTAAAACAATGCTAAGATTTCATCTTACATCAGAAAGAATGACAATCTTCAAGAAATCAAAAAATAATTGCTAGTGTCTGGTGGGGCATGTAAACAAGTACAACCATTATGGAAATCTGTACGCAGATTTCTCAAAGAACTAAAATAAGAAAATCCACTTGACCCATATCCTTCTTCTAGGTATGTTTCTCGAAGATCTAAAGGCATCATATGACAACAATACTTATATACCAACATTTATAGCAGTACAGCTCATCACAGCTAAATACTGAAAGCTGCATGCATATCCATCAATAGACAAATGGAGGAAGAAAATGTGGTATCTATTTATAATGGAATACTACTCAGTATAGAGAAGGACAAATTCAAGACATTTCTAGGAAAAATATTGCACCTGGAAAATATAATGCTGAGTGAAATAAATCAACACACAAGCTTAAGTAGTATACAGTATCTCTCATTTTAGTAAGGCAAAGGACAAAGAACACAGTAAAGGATGGACTGAACGAGACACTGGGATGGATCTCTTGCAAGTGCGAAAGAGGTCCAAGAGAATAGACAAGAGGAGATGGAGAGGTGAAGAAGAAATAAGTAGAATAAAGATATGCCTTGCAGAGAAGCCTAATAACTACATGAATATAAACATTCTATGTCAAAAATGTGAGATGAGATCAATGATATCAACAAGAACAAAAATTGGGAAAGGGATTTTAGAAAAGAAGAAAAGGAGACAAGAGGAAAGGGGAAGGGGATTTTAAAAAAGAAACAAGCTGTATTATATGCATGTATCCACTCCCCAAGATGACTATAAATTGAACGCGCTACCAACACGTACAAGTAAAAACATAAAATACGAAAATTTAAAACTCCAAATAAAGCTATGATAAAACAGCAGGGTACTGGCAAAAAACAGATATGTAGGTCAATGGAACCAACCCAGCATATTCAACCATTTTACCTTTGACAAAGGAGTTAAAAACATGCACTCGGGAAAGATAGCCTCTTTAAAAAATGGTATTGAAAATAATGTTTTTCCATATGCTAAGACTGACTCTAGACCCACATCTCTCTCCATGTACTAAACTAAAATCCTAATGGATCGAAGAGTTAAATGTAAAAACAGAAACACTTAAGCCGGTAAAACTCTTGAAGTCATACCCTATTTCCCCCAAAATAACACCTACCCAGAAAACAAGTTCTAGCATTTTAGACGCAGGGCATGCTTCTTCTATAACCATGCTAGAAATTATTTTCTGGGTAGGTGTTATTTTCAGGGAAAAACAGTAGGCACAGACAAGGACTATCTGAACAGAACCTCATTGCAGAAGAAAAACAACAAATGGGATGATACCAAATTTAAAAAGTTTCTGCACAGCAAAGGAAAACAACCAATAGAGTGAAAAGAAAATCTAAAGAATGATGAACAATTTTGCCAGCTACTCCTCAGACAGAGGACTAATATCTAGAATACATAAAAAACACAAAGAAATTAGACATCTCCAATAAAAGACCCAATCAAAAAACGGGCAACTGAAATGCATGGACACTTCATAGAAGATGAAGTACACGCAGCCAATAAATACAATGAAGAAATGCTCATCACTGGCTGTCTTGGTTACTTTTCTCATTACTGAAACAAAATACTCAATACCCAAAGTTAAGGGAGAAAAGTTTATTTGGCTCACATTTTGTAGAGATTTCAGTTCATAGCTGGCTCCAAGGTAGGGAGGTATGGCAGACAGGCATTGCAGAGGAGAAACAGGTCATGGAAGGCAGAAGTTAGCAAAGGAAGCAAGCAAGGGACAACCACAGCTCTTTTTATGTCTTATATCTTATCCCTGCTACTTAGGACAGGTAGCTCTCACATCCTTAATCTGAGTGTCCTTGTGCCTAACACTGCACCATGAGTCAATCCCAGGGTCACACACTCTAGATACAACCGCCTCAGAAAAGGCCCTATCTATGACTGCATGAGGCTTTAGGGGGACATCTAGATACAAGCCATAACACTGGCCATTAGAGAAATGCAAATTAAAACAGAACTGAGATACCATCTTATCCCGGGAATAATGGCCATCATCAAGAAATCAATTCCCCGTCTAAGTATCTTCCCAAAATAATTAAGGACATCATGTAACAGTGATAACATGCATACTTATGTTTATAGCAGCACAATTCATAATAGATAAATCTTGGAAGCAACCTATATGTCCATCAACAGATTAATGGATAAAAAATATGGTATTTACAAACAATAGAGTACTACTCTGCCATAAAGGAAAAATAAACGAGTCATTTCTAGGAAAATGGATGAACCTTAAGATCATGATGTTAAATGAAATAAATCAGACACACAAGCTTAAATATCACATGGTTTCTCTAATATAAAAAACTCAAATTATAAGTAAAGACCAAAATAAAAGATAGATAATAGAAGTGGGGAGATAGATCTTTCTCAAATGGGAAAGGGGTCAAGAGTTGGAGGCAGGAGGGAAGAGGGGAGGGAAAGGGGATGAAAAAAGAAATTAAGATGTGTTCTCTCCATTTACCAACTCCACACAAAGAATGTAAACATTATGTACTGCAAACATGTACTAATAAAAAATAAATTTTTAAAAACTCCCTCTTCTCTCCCAAAATTTATATCCTAAAGAAAAATTTTTAAATACAATTTTAAAATTTAGTTTCTTTATGATGAGATACACAGCTCCATTACAGGATAATAAAACAAAAATAAGTAATGAATAAGAAAATGCAATTGTAAAATCACTAATAAGCAAAGCTATGGAAGAAAAAGCAGTTGCATACTAATCTGCCTATAGTTTGGTTCACAGATTGTTTACTAAGCTGCTTTTCCTTCGTTCAACAATTAACTAAACACATGGAGAGAATGCTTAAAGGATATATATATATGTACTTTTAGAAAGGAAAATCATAACAAATATGGGATCATCACTGAAATTTCCTGGTCTACTCATTCTCTGTCCTCACACAGCTGGCTTGGTTACCATTATATGCACAGAACCAAGTACACATGGCTCCACAGACCGAACACTAAATTCTATTGAGTGAATAGGTCTTGGAAACTCAAGGATTATAAAAAGCTCAACCACTGCACATAGTCAAGGACATTTCATGACTCAGGTAGATTTCCAACATCAGACATTCTGCCCCTATTGTGAGGATGCAATACTTCTCATTTCCCAGAGTCTTCAAGTAACATTTATCATCTTATGAATTAAATGTGAAATGTCTGATGGTATTTTTGTCTTTTTGACAATATTATAAATGTTCAAACCTAAAAAAAGGGTTATCTCATAGCTCAGTTTTTAAGATCCAAATGAACATCAATATTTTTTGAGTCTATATTTCTCATTATTGAATTTAAAAGATTTACAGATGTTTTTAGGTGAACATTTATTCATTGCCACCTAAAAAAATTCAGAGAAGCATAGAAACATAACAGTCAAACAAACAAACAAAAATTTGCATCCATGCTGCTTTTATTTTACTCCCTAAGGAGAATCACCTTGAAGCTGCCAGAAATTTATTTTCTAAAGCCAAGATTAAGAACAATTAACAATGGATGTCATTATGCTTAAGACCAGCTTGTGTGAACTGGGGCTCACAGACCTTATCCAGGGCCACCTGGACCACTGCCTCACTCTCCGTGTCCAACGCTGACGTGGCCTCATCCAGCAGCAGGATCTTGGGGTTGCGCACCAGGGCACGTGCTATGGCGATTCTCTGCTTCTGTCCACCACTCAGCTGGGCCCCTCTCTCTCCAACCAGGGTGTCAAATTTCTACAACAGAAAAATCACCAAAGACAGAGAAAAAGAACAAGTTTTTTCACATCACATTTTAAATTGGGAAGTGATCCCATAAACCACCCAAGCATCACAGGTAATAAAATCCCATTCTTTAAAATTTGCAACATATAACCCCAGTTTTTAAAACTGTATCTACTGCTAATTGATACTGCTACATATGAGCTAATCTTGATTTCCATTCTTAGGCTACTCCTCCAATTTGTAGTAGCTTCCTAATTTGATACAGGTTATGTTGGACCAGAGCTCTATGCTTTGCACCTCTTGAATGAACCACTCACATGAGGCAGTTTCATGATGAAGTCATAGGCGTTGGCTTCCTTGACAGCTTTCTGAATCTCATCCATGGTGACATTTTCTCGACCATAGCGGATGTTTTCAGCTATCGTGGTGGCAAACAGAACAGGTTCCTGACTCACCACACCGATAATTTCCCGCAGATACCTCACATTTATGGTCCTGATGTCCTGCCCATCAATAGTGACCTGAAATAAAAAAACGAATGAGATTTCCATACATTTGCAGTTGAGACCACAACACGAGAAGGATCTGCAGCGGTGACTGCTGAGGGCCCAAGTCCCGCTCACCGTGCCCTCGCTGGGGTCATAGAGCCTCTGCAACAGCTGCACCGTTGTGCTCTTCCCACAGCCGCTGTTTCCAACCAGGGCCACGGTCTGCCCACTCTGCACCTTCAGGTTGAGGCCCTTCAAGACCTACCAAGGCAAGGGAGAAGCAGACTTCAAGACAATTCACATATACAGATACAGGCCATGTGAATTAATAGTTCAATTCAATACTGTGCTGCATTTTTCTTTTTTTACAATCTCTTAACATTAGAAACCCTTCATCTAATAAATTGCTTCATCACTGACTAGTCATTTATCACCATACCTTGATTTCTGTTCGAGATGGGTAACTGAAGTGAACATTTTCAAATTCCACATTTCCCTTAATACTGTCTGGTTTGTGCCCATCTGTTGAGAAGCTGTCAATACATGGCTCCTAAAGTGAATAAAATTTTAGATTAGTATGTTACAGTAATTGCTTTTTACTGATACTTTTTAGAAAGCAAGACAAAGTGATTACTGGAAAAATTCTTTAAGACAGATAAATTGCCAGTTCAGACTTACATTATCAATTATTCTGAATATTTCATAAGCTGCTCCTCTTGCATTTGCAAATGCTTGAATGTTCGGAGATGCCTGTCCAATACTAAAAGCCCCAATTAATACAGAAAAGAAGACCTGAGGAATGTGAAGGAAAACCATCAAGTTAGTGTTCACTATAATTTTTTTCATACTTTCTTCCAACATAACTCATTCCATCTTAAAATGGCAAGGCAACAAAAGGATGGGAGATGTTAAGAATATTTTGTTTTATAACTAAGAAAGTAAATTTCAAATGTATCCCATAAAAATGTAAATTAAATGAGGTGATAGATATTAATCAGTTTGATTTAGTCATTCCACATCACACACATAATCAAAACACATTATACTCCATAAATTATAACAATTATGACAAATTATAAGTTGCCAACTGAAAATTATATAAATTTTTTAAATGTAAAGAAGCCTTTTTAATATCTAAATCCTTTCATTTAGTATGTATATAATGAAGAATTAGTCTCATTTTCTCAGTGAAACAATGACATATGGTCTATGAAACCATAATATCTTAATGCAATATGTTTTTATTTCTTCAATGGTTAGAAATTTTAATTAGATCATGAGGAGGGTAAATGAAGCATAAAGATAACTTTGCTTCTATTCAAATTTGAAGAGAACTAATGTCATTGTTCATTTCTTTCTAAATCATCCAGAAATTCTACAGAATAATTTAGCTAGAAGAAACTCTACCAAGCATTTCTATATTCATTGTCTCAATTAGTCCTTACAACAATACTAAAAGTTGGGGCACATGTTTCCTGTCATGTCCACTTGGCAGAAGAGGTAACAGAGAGGTCTGGAAGGTTGAGATTTCAGCCATACAGCTGGAATCTGAACTACATCAGTCTATGCCAAGTTTTGTACTCACAAATCTGGATGCCTCCAGGTTATGAAGATTATTTGCAAATTATTTCACTGTCTTTAAGTAAAAGAAGAAAACATCAAGTGGCAACTCTTCTGTACTTATACAAAGCATTATAATACAGAAAACTTGTAAAGAGACATTCCTTTTCAGAACAGTAACAACTTCTACTTCCATAAATTTTGAGGTAGACTAGCTGCCATTAAAAACTTAAAAGAAAGTTAAACTGTATATTTTACCATTTGTAAAGAATAAATCAGAAAATGCAAGTGCAGTGCTTAGCATCAGATTTGACATAATAATCTCATCAAATGAAAGATCAGGCTAAAGATCTGAAATGTTAATGCTTCTTAGCTACAGAAGAAATTGTGCAAGAGATCTGCAAAACATCAGCAAAACTGCTTACTAGAAGCAGTGAATGTGCTTTTCACCCTTTAACCTAGTAATATATCTTTTTGTATTTTTCAATAATTTTTCAAAACATATTCTTCTAAAGTCAAGCCAATATCACTCATTGGCATTTTTAATGGTGATGGTCTTAGTTACTTTTCTCATTGCTGAGACAAAATACCTGACACCCAAAGATAAAGGAGGGAAGGTTTATTCAGCTTGTAAAGATGTCAGTTCAGAACTGGTTGGCTCCAAGGCAGGGTGTCATAGCAGAGGGACATCATAGAGGAGAAATGGTTCATGGCAGGCAGAAGGCAGAAAGCAGCAAGCTACAAGCAACAACCAACAATAGCAGCCCTCCTTCTGTCCTTTACAATACATCTAGGTTACCCACCCTTAGAGAGGATAGCACATACATTCAGGGTGGGGCAGCCTTAATCCTACCCAGAACTATGCCAAACCAATCAGTGGACCAATTTAATGATTACACACCCCCGAGCCCAGCATCACACACTCCAGATCTCTGGAAAGCCCCACCTATGACCACATGAGGTTTTGGGGGGATATCTACACATAAGCCATAACAGTGACTCATTCCTTTTTACAACTCACATAAAACTCACAGTGAGCACTTGTCCGATGGAATACTCATTTGAGAGGACCAAGGTAGTCCCATACCAGAAGGCCAGAGCATAGGCTGCATAGATCAGCAGGAAAGTAACACCAATAGAAATGTTGGCAGTGATCGCTTTCTTTATCCCAATTCTTTTAGCATCTTCTAAATTATTATTGTACCTGGAAGAAAAACAAAAATTATTAAATATATTCAGATATTTTTATGAACTGTTGTCAATGTAGCATGACATTTTTGAGCAATTATAATATTTCCAGCCCTATGGTATATGAGATGTGATCAAATAGATGGTAAATGTTTAAATTTTTAATAATTTATTATAGTAAAAGATACATTGCCACTAATCGTTCTCAAAATACTCCCTCACACTTTAAACATACTTATCCCATCATTCTTGTCACTTTCTGAAGCAGTTATAGAAGTTTTGGGGGTGTTTATGAAATTTGATTTTAAAAATGGTGAAAGCTGCTGCTACATGCCATCCAATGGAAAGCCAAACTCAAAAAATTTACAGTGGGACCTCATCCACTGGATCTGACACCACAGGACTTCTAACTCTTCTCCCAAAGTCTTAATGACCATGAAAACAAACATTTTGAATCAATTCTGGACAATGAGGCAGCTATAACAGTGTAACCAGCTAAAGACACAAAAAAGGACTTCCAGAAGGGCTTCAGAAAGTGGAGGTACAATGGGATTAGAATGTGCAAAGACAGTGTTTTGAATGGGACTAATGGCAATGAGTCCTTTCTACTATAATTTTTTAATGTAAATACTCACCATAATTTTCTATCACAGCTCATACTTGTCTGTTCTCCTGTTACCCACAGAGTGACCCTATTCTGTTACTACTATTATTATTTCCTTCTCGTAGAGGAAAAAACTGAGACTTTCAGAGAGTAAGTTATTTGTGAGAGAGTCTTCTAAAACTCTTTTCCTGGCCTTTCCAAGAGTGAAGTAAGTGAAGCAACGTTTAGCAAACTTTAAAAACATATATTGTTTAATACACAATGATAACAGAATCATGAAAACAATTTCTTTTCAAAATTTGTGTGCCACTTTCATTACTTAACAAAAGGCAGATAAAATACTAGAAAGTATTAAACAGAAGAAAATCACTTAAATCTCTGAAAGTGGGGGAATCTTTTCGGACAGCTTGTCCCTTCTCCTGCCCCATCTGGCACTGTTGGGAGGACCCACTGTGAGATTATATGTGTGAAAGTGTACTGACAGCTTTGACTTTTGCTATGTAGTATTTTTCTTAAATAAGCCATATGATTAATCTTTTTTCTATAGACATCTATTTTTAAAATTACTAACCTACAAAACATATTTGGCTTAAAAAATACAATAGTCCATAATTATAGACCAGTATCCCTTTCTTTTATCTTTTCTCCTTATTGCTAATGCAGCCTTCTCAACTTCTGTCATGCCGTGGTAGCTCACTGCTTATGCAAAAGGATCTGGCCTAGTGGCTGAGAAAGGCAAAATTTCAGTACACCCACAGCCTTGTAACTCGTTTACAGCACATAGGTTATGAAGAACACTCTTTTTGAGACTTCTTAGGAAAAACATGAAGAATTACACAAAGGGGGGGGGGTCACGAAAAGCAAGCAAAGAAAAGAAAAAGGAAAAACCAATGTGAGAATCCACTGGCTCATTTTCTTTCTCTAGTTCTAATGACTTTATTCCCACCTGATAATTCAAGTAATTCCAAACCCTCCATGAGCAAATAATTCTTGATGCTAAAGCTAAAGGGGATGGTATCTGTAGCTTGACCTCTCCTTCAAAGGAACAGACTATTTTTCTCAAGAAAGGAATATGGAGATAAGCTAATACAGCCTAGAGAACTCTGCAAATACAGCCATAGTAAAATTATTAGAGACACAGGACAGATTATACTTGAGCCTTAAATCTGTCTTAATCCACTTTATCTTGAACTCCCTAAAGAAATTGAAGACTTGCCTTGCACAAAGGAGCTCAAAATTATTGACATGAAAGAACTTAATGCCACAGATAATTCACATTTTGAAGTTCTTCATCCATTAAATGTATGGTGGCATAAACATTATATTAACTTTCTTACAGTTTAGCTTATTCATACTCTATCAGGGTTCAAATCCTTCCTAGGTATGAACATGCATTCTTTCTGGCTTTCGTGACTATTTTTTTTTAACTGGCTGCTCTACCACAATTAAAAAGCATATATAAAGTAAAATTTATATAGCAATCATAACCCCTGAGAATGAAATTTAAACAGAACATTTTGGTGATAAAATATGTAAATTCTCAACTTGCCAGTTATACTCTGAACAAAAACATTATTTTTAAGAAAGATGTTTAGGTGTGGAGATATGATTGGGTAAGTGCACATAAGCCCCAGCCACAAGCCTGCCCAGACAACAGGAGCATGGGCCCACAGGCCCCAGCCAGGTATGTGTGTGTGTGTGTGTGTGTGTGTGTGTGTGTGTGTGTGTGTCCCATTTTAGGGGCTGAGCCAAGGGAAAAGGCGCACATAGCATAAATTATATGTCATTACACTAAGAAACTTTAATGCTTATGATTCGTATTTATCATCTACTGATTTCAGGTTTTTCTCAGGCTAACATCAAAACCATTTCTCCGATATGATGTTGTACTATGCAGCCAGAAGTAGCATTTGCACAGGAAGAACAATAGCAAAGAAGATAATCACTTAGATACCATAAAAGATAAATGAAAATAAAAGTTTAGGGGAGCAAGCAGACACAAACGATATTTCTTTTACACAGGCTTTTTGGTTAGTTTTTCAAAAACAATGTTACTCTTATAAAGCCAGATTTCAAAATCATTCATTCATTTAAAGCTTCAGTATGAAAATGATAAAGTAGAAGTTTCTAAATAGGACAAAAGTAATATAACAAAACATTTGTTTTTAGTTAATATATTTATTACAGAAGGTCTCTAGTCATTATTGCTATGAAAAAGTTTTCAGGAAATTTCACAAAATTCTTTAAGCAATTAGTATTAGTTTTTTCTTTTTATGGAGTGACACTTTGTTAATTTATGAAATATTTACAGCATTTACAAAATTCAAGAGAATGCCTAATAAAATTTCTTATACTTAAAAAATTTATACATTATACCACTATATTTTAGATGTCTTATTTGGTAGACCAATTAAGCTATGACATAAAATAATTTACAAAGATATATTTAATCTCAATTCATTGAAAACAAAACCATGTTAGCTATAAATCGTCCTTTACAAATCATTGTAAAACACATTGTTTTAACTCTAGCCTTAGCTTTTACAAATATATTTACTAAATGAATTAGTTCAATATCAAATACAACTGTGCATTTAAAATTTTATTTAATACTGCAAAATAAAACAACCTAAAAAAGCAAACTTCCAGGTACTTCAAGTAAAAATTTGTAGAACCAGGGACAGGGATTTAGCTCAGTGGTGCAACACCTGCACAAGGTGCTGAGTTTGATCCCAGGTACAGCAAAAAAAAAAAGAAAGAAAAAAGAAAAAAAGAAAGAAAAGAAAAGAAAAGAAAAAAGAAAAAAACACAAAAATTTGTAGAACCAGTTTTTATGCAAGTTTTGGGGGAGGGAAACCCAACACCATTTAAAATGAAATACATAACAAAATACTTTCAAAGACACTCAACAAATGTACATCCAGGGCATTTATTTCAAAGTATGATGCTCTAGCAGTAGCTGACACATCCGAGGTTAACCCTACGTTTTGGCAGATCAGCTGCACTGACTACACCATGTTTGTGCAAACATTCACCAAAGCAGGAGGAGGAAGCCAACATTTGCACAGTGCTAAATATCAAACAGTGCTATACATGGGGCTTGCCATAACCTGAAAACAATTCAGAGTTTTGGGCAAGCTCATGAAAGTCTAGAAAGTAGAACTGGCAACATGAAGAAAAATCAAATCATATACTAGTCCCATCAGTTTAATATAAAAATATGCTTCTCTTGAAAATTAGGGGGAAACCTTTTACATTCCAAAATTTCAAAATAATTAAAAACTCACCTACAGAGACAGCTATTTCTCCTTAAGTCACCACTTAGGATGATATGAAAGTTGGCAATTATTTAACACCTTGCTTCTGGAGAATGCCGAGGAAGCTGAGCTTAATTTGGTTTTGGCAGTAACACCCACATTTCACATCTGGATTTATTTCAGAGAATCCAAAGCAACTACTGTATTACAAGCATCATGAGGAAAACCCCCGTGACAAACATTTTCCGCCTCTGATTTAAAATAATGCTATTGCAATTAAGCCAAAAAATACATATCATATACATAGATTTCTATAGAGATAAATTAAATTTTATCTTTCGAAAACTACTTTCTAAAGGTGTTAGGATTTTCCAGAACCTCCTTTTGGGGCCTTTCTTCTGATTGCCATGGGGACAACGTAGTTTTCTTATAACAGGTATTCTAGAAGGCACATATTCAAGAGTTTAAGATAAGGTTAGTTCAAGTTCTACATGGAGGCACATATTTTAATCCACTATGTACAGATGCCCACAATTGTTTCCTTTATTTTGAGCTCAAATGAAGTGCTAGGGTTCCCACTCAGAAGTGAGTTTGCACATGGGACATCATTTGTGAAGGGGAGTTTGGGGGCTCTGAAAGCTTGGCAGAGTTGCATGCTGCAGCTCCTCCAGCCACTTGATGTAGTCGTCATGCAAGGCCAAGAGCTCCATGTAGCGCTGCTCCATGGGATTTGGCTGTTGTTGCTTGATTCTGGGGTTCCATCTAATACAGTTACTCACCCAGAGTTCCCTGTGATTCATACTGGCAACTGGATACAAAGCTCAATTGATTTCTTTTGTATAGAAGGGGTTTTTCAATTTCTCTTTGTTGCTATTGATCATTGACCATAAAAACCTGTTTTTTCTGGGACTTTCTGTCTTTCTAGAGCAGATTCACAGTTGAATAAAAAAGTACCAAATCGGCAGCTATACAGATGATCCAAAATTGTAATCAAAAAGCATTCCTTGAATTCAAAAGCTGTAGGGAACTGTTTTGACATACACAATCAATAAACTGGAGAAAAATAGATCAGTCAGCATCAGTGTGGTTTTTATCACCATGACCTGTTCTAGATGCAAATTTATGTCCAAAACTTGTCCATTCTTTTTGTACCAGGATTTCAAAGCCTTCAATACTTCTGTAGAAGCTGTCCAACATCAGCATGGCCAGGGAGGTCAGCTGGGTGGTCCTATCCCAGCCGTCATTGCAGTGCATGAGTACAGAGCTCTTCCCAGAAGAAACTTTGTCTGCAACTTGAATGGCTCCTGTCAGCACCAGCTTGCTATGTTCTAACTGATGAGTAGACTCCAAACTGGACAACCAAAGAGATTCTTCTACATTAGGATAAACAATGTCATTCACTTTTTTAAAAGATTCCCACATAACATGAATATTATTTATGTCTAAGAAGGACAGTTTGGCATTGTGACATGCATCATCACTTTCATATCCTCCTCCTGTTGCCTTGTTGGCCACCTCATTTACATTGAGTCTTGCATCATAGATGGTGAGTTTAGAAATCTGTCTATTAGTCTCCCTGATGAGGTTGAGATATTTCCCATCATCTTTATTTCGTTTTCCACTCATACCAACAAGAGGCTGACTGCACTGCACTATGACTGTCTTATTTTCAGGATGAATCCATGATAGCACTGGGATTCAGTTTTGGTATCTGAAGGTGGCAACTCTCCTGAGGTCTTCATCTGAAGCATGGTAGGGAAACACCAGGAGGACCTGGTACATGTCACAGAGCTTGTAGCACTTGTTGATGAAAGTTTTTCTCCAGTGGTGGTTGGGCAGGCCCTGCCTCTAGTACTCTTCAACTGGATTATAAACAGTCCACCCATCCACATTAAACTTCTCGTCATTTAAAAATGCAAATAGTGGCAGACTGTGGGCCAGAGGCAAGGCATAGTGCATGAGGGTCTTGCACCTGTCTCTCATACTGTGGCCTTCCTGTTTCAGTGGGAACCTCAGGTTTCTGATATCTTCACAAGTAGTATCTTGACCATAGGAATTTTCTCTTCTATTTGTCATGCTTCCCGTTTTTCCAATTCTTGAGACCACACCCAGAGGGACATCAAGTATTAGAGCAGAATGAGTTTCCAAACTTCTTAAATAAAGACAATAATTTGTGATTAAACTCTTCCCTTAATGGGGCCATTGAAAGGGCATATACAAATAATTTCCTTGTCAGTAATCAGCGTTTCTCCTGGGAGACGAGGAACAGACTCACTGAGATCGTGATGGAGCCCATCTGGAGATGTCCTCTTAAAAGATTCATTCTCCATCGAGTGTGAATTATACTTAGTCGACACAGAGGCCATACTGGAAACTCTCGGGCTCTGGGTGACTCCCCCATTGCCAGGCTACTCAGCTCCCCGGCCCTGCTCCACCCCCTCCAGGGTCTGTCCAAAACATTATTTTTAAAATACAGTAATTTCCTTACAGAAAGACAAAATTGTTGAAGATGGGAAAGGGGATTGGGAGAGGAAGGAGACACAGGGTAGGAAGGGAGAGTAAAACGATAAAACAATGATTGAAGATATGCTACATACATACACCAATTCCCCAAAAGAAATGTAACTATGATGTGCTGCAAACATACACTAATAGAATATTCTTTTTAATTAGACGAAAATATTTGTCAGTCATTCAAGTCATTACTTAAAAGGGCAAAGACAAATAGGTTAAGCAAAAGAAATAAGTACTATACTATGACAAATGACACAAGATAAAAATATTCTTAAAATATGGAAAACAAAACTATTCCATTAAGCTAAATTCATTTATAATTCCAATTAATTTTCATTCCAAGAGATCCAGCTCTCTTTTGCACCTGCTATTTTAAAACAAAACATCAAACTGAGTCTTGGTTGCTTATCCTCACGGTAGCAGAGAAGAATGGAAGAACTCCTAAAGAAAACTGAAAGATTGCTCTTGGTCTAAAAAGACTTTCCAGTTTTACTCCAAATTAAATCCCAAACCTCTGTCTTGGTCCCCCCTCTCCTGCCTCCACTTTCGATCGGGCCACCATCGCCTCTCTCCTCCAGACAATTGCACCAGCCCTCTACGCCTCTCCCCAACCTCACGCTCTTTCTCACGCATCACCAGCGCACTTATAGACAGAGCAATGATATTAAAATATAACATGAATGGTCATTCTACTTCCCTGTGCCCTTGGAATGAAACCCTAACACTTCTCCAAGGCCTCAAGCCCCCACACTCTGGCCCCTGCTCGCCCCAATGTCCCTTCTCTACACTGGACTCCAGTCACACAAACCTGTGATATTTTCCAGGATGTACTGAAGTCTTTGCCACCTCAGCAAATGTGAATGACTCCTTCTGACCATCCAATCCCTATCCCAGCAATGGGAGGATTTTCTCAGCTCTCAGCTCTCAGGACAGATAAAATCTCCTCAAAGTGGCCTCCCTTACCACCATATGCAAGCTTTCCCTCCTCACCCTCATCAGCACACTCTTTCATTTTATCAGGACACTTGTTAAAATGTGTAATTTATTGCAACTCTAAATGTACCCCTATGGCTCTCTTAGGCTATGTCATATCTCCAAATAATATTTACTCCACCTGGTGTATTACATACTAGTTTATTTGTAGCTAGCTGTCTGTACCCTTCCCCTCCTCTGGTTAGAATTTAAGCTCCATGAAATACAGGCTTTATGTGATGTGATGCATTCCTGGTCATTAAGCCAAACTTCCCATTTTATTAGTGGAATATATTTCAAATAAACAGCAATATCCTGGGCAAAAATCTAAATAGAACAGGAACAAAAGAGTACTCCAAGCAAATATACACAATGTGAAAGTAATTCCATGACTTTTCTCTTATAAACACAGCTGTGGTCCAGAAACAGCACACTGCCCTGGTCATGGGTCCTGTTCTGATCACTCAACTTCTCATCTTTCCAGAGGTAACCATTATTCTCACTTATAAAAATTTTCTGGCTTATCCTTTGGCCTTAACACACAACGTGTAACTTCATACACAATAGTTTTTCCTGTTTTCAAGAAATATATATTCATAACATGAAAATGTGTCAGAATATTATCACAGTAGATGCTGAATTTTAAAGATAATCCCTGCTGTTCAGAAATCACTGGATCTAGTGAACGGTAAACGTTCAATAAATTATTATTAACACTCTCAGAAATCTAACAGAAGAGATGAGTCACATGGATAGTACTAAACAATGCATCACAAAATAGATTTCCAATTTTTGTACAGCTGTGCCTTTTGGTTGTATTTTTATCTTCCAAATGATGGAACACATTTCAACTAAGTAGGAGCCTGGACAAGAAGGGAAATAATTCACAGATTAAAATGACCCCGGGGATAATATATAAAATATTCATTCAATATATGCAAATCAATAATTAGCTTAGGGCTGGGGGCGGGGGCGGGGGCGGGGGCGGGGGCGGGCGGTGCTCAGTGGCACCGCACTTGCCTGGCAAGCACAAGGTTCTAAGTTCCATCCTGAGTACCAAAAAAGAATTAGGTTAATCATCAGAGATATAAAATACATTTTGGCCTTAGGAAATTATTTTTATGCTGTAGCCTAGAAAATTCTTTGAATTAGCAGATATAAGAAGTGTGCAATTTGGGCTGGGGATTTAGCTCAGTGGTTCTACCACCTGCCTGTCAAGTGCAAGGACCCAAGTTCGATCCCTGGTACCAAAAAAAAAGAAGTGTACAACAAAATTGACTTCTCCAGAATATCAGTAATGATATAAGGGGTTCATTTAAGAAAACATTTATGTTGGAAAACAATCTTCTAATTCACACTGTCAGTTTGTCAGGTATATGAGATGACAGAGAATGTAATATTTCTAGCAACGTTAAAAAAGGAGCTCAAACCTTTCAAGTTCTTTGTTCTGTCCTCCAAATGCAATCACAGTTCTAATGGCTGCTAAGACTTCTTCAGCCACGGCTCCCGCTTTCGCATATGCAGAGAGTTCTTTGTCAGTAAATGAAGACAATACCTGTTTTAAAACACAATTTCAGATCATTTAAACACTTTAACTTTTTATCTTTTATAAAGTAAAAATATATATATATACACAAATATATATATACAAATATATATATATACAAACGTTGCCAGCATATTAATGCATGTCAAGTACCAAATCTTTCTTCAAGTTGTCTTTGGTAATCAAGTTCTATATTTTGGCATAACCCTATAAGGCATCTCAAATTCATTTTGGATAGACATGGTATATAATAAATCAGTTAACTACATATTTCATTTTCCCACTGAACACCTTGTAGATCTTCATCTGAATAAATATAACTGGAACATTTAAGAGATTTTAAATTTCAGAAAAGAAAATATACACCATGCTATAATCATAAACAAGCACTATATCAACAAAATATGGTGTGCACTAATCATACCAATTGTTAGTGATACTCTAGTTCAAAAGAGTTACGGTGGGAGGCTAGAAGAATACAAGGGCCTAAGTAACTTCAAAAGGGTTTCACAGGCCAGGATAAGCACAAAGTTTCCTCTGCTGGTGCTCTTGGGAATAACAATATTTTCAGCCATCAGGCAGGTCTTTCCTTTCCGGATGCTCTTTGATCATTCTGTTTAGTTCCTGAGCATTTATTTGGTAGACAGAACATTACTGGTTGCTTTTTTTTAAAGTGTAAGTCCTCATTTATTGCTATCAACTGCACAATGAAATAGGTATTATTTCCCATACTTTATCATGAGGAAATGGAAGCAGAAAAGGTTGAATAATTTGCTAATAAGTAAAATATACAGAATTCAAGTCTAAGTGCTGAATTAACAATCACTAGACGAACTCAAAAGACTAACATAAGAATGTGAAGTGGCCCACCATCTAAATATGTACTGCACACAACTAATTTATAATAAAAAACTGATTGAACAGTATTAGTCTTTTGATATATAATTCATAAATGTTGATCTTTTCAATGTTGTTTTGATTATAAACATTGCATTTCTTCCTTAACTGTGTATGAAAATAAAGGTAGTTATGATGATGCAGGAATTGGTAGATGAAGGCAAATGAAATAAATAAAAGCAAATAGACTTTTTTTTTGCAGTGCTGGGGGTTGAACCTAAGGCCTTGCAAATACTAGGCAAGTGATTTAACACTAAGCTACTTCCCTAGCCCCAAATGGACATTTATTAATGATGTTCTCTGAGCAGACATTATGCTGAGTGTATCTGTTCTCTCTGGTACCCAAAACAATATCCCACTAATTCACTGGACCTTCCCAACTTCTCAAAGCCGTCATCCTAGGACTGCACCACCACACTTTCCTGAATCTTTCACAGCACTGGGTGTGACTTAGAACACTAAGTGCCATGCTCGAGCATAGAATGAGCAAAATACAGAAGGCTCATGTGACACGTTTCAGCAATGGTTCTCTGCTTCTCCCGGAGTCTCAAGGTGCCACAACTGCCCACTTATAGACAGCTAACAACAGGAGAATTATCATGACACATTTTTTAATTAGGAGTTTGAATGTATGCTGTTTTAACTTATTGTTAACATATCAAGTACCATACTGACTTCAACAAATCTAACTCCTTTTTCCTTCTATGAACTTTCAAATCTATAAGCACATAGAATATAATAGAATCTTCATTGTGCTTTTTTTTCAAGAGACTTTCTTTTAAAAGAAATACACTCTCAAAATTATTCTTAGAGATATGAAAAGCCAACTTCTACAATTCTCCCCCAACATGAAATAATAGAAATTCATTACTACAATTACCCAGATAAACTGTATAAATTATTACCAACCCATCCCTTTTCCAAAGGCTGGTAATTTCTTACTAAAGCCTAAAAGGCACACATATAAGGTTATTTTTACAAGTTCAAAGTTGTATAATATTGGCAATTTTGTATTATTGAAACTAATATATTCTGAAGAAATACTAATGACTATTAGAATATATCTGCCCATATTTTAATCTCAACTTTCCATTTCTAAAGGTAAGCTTTTATCATTTCATATTTATATTTTAAAACTTCAGTTTCTATGTTTTTCATTAGTTTGCAAAAAAAAAAATTTATCTGGTACTCTGTAGCTTTTCAGAACTTAATTATTACTCATAGATTTTTATAGATTCCTTGGGATTTT
>NW_004624809.1:7199444-7219294 GCF_000247695.1 Heterocephalus glaber
TTTTCTAAAATGGAGTACTACTCAGCCATAAAAAATGAGAAATTAGAGACATTTATAGCTAAGTGGATGCACATTGAGACAATACTCTTAAGTGAAATGAACAGGACACTCGTGTAAACATCAAATAGTTTCTCTAGTGTGAGTAACTGAAAGTGTAAATAAGGACTAAAAGGTATAATAGATAATATGAAATAGGAAGAAAAGGGGCAAAGGGGAAGGGAAAGTGGGAGGGGTAGGGGAAAGGAAAGAAGGGAATGGAATTAATAGGAGAAAATAGAAAAATGGAAAAAAAGTCTTTATAAATAGGGAGGGATGGAGGGTTTGAAGGGAGGGCAGGGGAAGGGAGAAAATTAAGAACCAAGAGAGTTTATGTAAAGGTGCAAATTTCAAATGATGAATGTCATTATATTGTATACCTAAAATGTACCAATAAAATAATATTTAAAAATAAAAATTTTGTTTATTCTTGCCTAGAGGCTGCCAAGCTCCAAGCAGTCATACAAATGGAATCAATGACAAATGTGCTAGACTTCTTTTACCAGGATCCACCAGATCGAACTTGTAAACAGTTCACAACCGGCTAAACTATACAATATGATTTCTGTGTTGGATTCTGAAGTCCCCTGAACCTTCTCCTTATCTTCTTTGTGGGAGGCTATTACTAGTTCTTCCTGGTGAAAACCTTTGTTGGCTATAGTCATAGTAGTCCTGCTGACCTTATAATTTGGCCCATGTATTCTTAACTATTTCTTTGGCTTTGTCTCCTTCAGACTCAAAGCTACACAGCTACCAAGATGACAAAGCCCAGCACCTATCAAAGGCCTTTAGATAGACCCTCTGAATAGGACTTCTGACTGCTGGTCACAACTACGACCCTCTCAGCTGGAAGTAGCCAGAACGGTCTTCGCCCTTTGCCTCCTCAAAGCAGTTAGGGGTACTTCTTCACAGGGCAGGAATATTGTAGATAGTTAAGTTAAATAGATATCTTCTAGGCAGTTAGACAGGGGCTCCCTTAAGGTGCCAGCCTTCCAGGAGCCAACACAGCAAGGAGTCAACATGGACAACAATTGAGGCACATTCACTGGTTAGCATTATAAAGAGGAGGGACTACTTCCCCTGGGGATAGATAGCAGTGATTGATATTCTAAATGGAAAAACTCCTTGTATGTGTCTTATTTTCCCATTTGATCCCCATTTAATCAATATTATCTGGGTGACTGTACTTGTAATCTTATTGGTTGGTCGTGGTTTTGTCCCGCCTCATGCCCACCTTATAAATTGCCATTGGGTCTTATAGCTTTGTCCCACTTTGTACCCGCCTCACCACATGGCTTTGCTGTATAAAACATCTTTGAAAAGTGGGGTGAGTGGGCAACCCACTTTCTGATCCCCCTTCTGTCTCTCTTAGGCAAAAGCTTTTTTTCCACCCAATAAATTTTTCTTACGCTTAAAAAAACACAATGAGCACTGACATTCAGAATGGTTCCAATTTGGGGACATTTCAGGTATTGGATTTTTCACATTACGGTTGCTCAACCTGTACAAGCTTTTTCAATTCTAAAGATTTGGCAATGGTGGTTTCTGTGTTTAGAGGCATTTTCTTACAGATCAAGAAGTTAAACAGGGCCGGGGATTTAGCTCAGTGGTTCTGCCATCTGCCTCACAAGTGCAAGGGCCCAAGTTTGATCCCCGGTACCGAAAAAAAAAAAAAAAAGTTAAACAAAAATTCAAGGTCAAAATTGGCTTCTGTGAATTCATGTATATAATTATACCACATACATAGCTTCCTTCATTTTAAAAAAAGCAACTTTATTGCCAAGCTTCTTTTAGTTCTATTTCAACAATGTTAAAGTATACCTGTCAAAGCAAAGACTGGTCACACAGGTCCTTTGACAGAGGTAATCTTTGCTAGTCAAAGAGTGGAATAAAGACATTATCTTCTTTACACCTCTTCTGATCTATATTTATTTTTCTCTAATCAACCTTCGCTAACTGAAAGTTACTGGTCCCAGTGACAGTAAACTCTTCTATGAGGACCTCTCAAAATTCTTACCTCAAGATGTACTCTCACAAAATCAAAACTCTCAAGCTGAAATGACCTTAGACAATACAGTCCAGGAACATTTATCTGTATAACTTTCAAAGGCTACTGCTGAAACCTATGCTAAGAAAGACTACATTTGAATAATATCTTAAAATTAATCTTGTTTTTTGGTTAGAAAAGCTAGAAACTCTCTTGGGTTGTGAAGCAATACCAGCCAAATTACTAGAATGGAAAGTTAGATATAGATGAGTTTAAGGCAGGGGGTTTAGCTCCATGGTTCTGCTGCCTGCCTCACAAGCGCAAGGTCCTGAGTTTGATCCCCAGTACCAAACAAACAAACAAACAAACAATGAAAAAAAAGAGTCAATAAAATATTTGTTAGACTCTTGACTATTTTGTCTTCCAGCACCCAAAATCTAATCATCCTGTTTCTTATGCTTTGTGTTCCCCATCTCCCCACATGCTGTTTTTTCCCCAGAATTCTATTCCTGCTCCCAGGGTGACTTTAACCACTTTTATAGCGTCCATGGTCCCAAATCTGCATCTAGAGCTACTGAATTCCTGTCCTTCTTCATAGTTAATACTATGGTTCAGGTTTCCATCATCTCAGCTTCTGCTCTAACAAAAGCCTCTGGCTCCTCTTCTTACTCCAAGTAGCTCTTTGTTTTTTCACCAGATTTTAACTTTGGAATCAACCCTAAAATCTTATCACTCCCATTTGTAATTGTCAATGACAGCTCACATTACAAAAAGTACAAAATTCATAACATGTCGTATTGATCATTTTGCAATTTTGCCACAATGCATGTGACAGGATAATATTTTTGAAACATCAAACAATGGTTTTCCAGATGTTTCCTCTATCCCCACACCTTCCTTCTCACTCCAGTGGCCACAGCATTCTGCCATAGCTGTCACAGCAGAGAGCTACTGTAGCATAAAAGGAAATGATAAATGTAAATGTATTATATACCTAAAATGTACCAATAAATACATATATATATTAAAAAAGGAAATGGTGTGGAGGTTTCTTCTTGGCTTTTGTGTGCTCAAAGCCTACTCCCTTATGGGTGGAGAGGAACCTCGGCATGCAAAAATATTTTGCTTAAGTTTCATATTGCTAAGCTCCACCTTTTTAGACTGCAAACTATTTTCCTCATGCTGAGAAGACACTCAGTTGAGAAGTGACAACAGCATGAGCAGGGGAAGGTCCAGGAAAGGGAAGCCTCTTGTTACGATTTATATCTGGATGTCCTGCCAAATCTCATGGGCTCACAGACAAGGTTTGTGGAAGGTGACTGGACTACGGGGGCACTACAGCTAGCTGGGTGTTGGCAGTGGCAGTGACTGGGTGTGGGCGTCACCTGAAAGGGTATATCTCCCTAGTGGGCTCCTTCCTCCTCACTCTGCTTCCCCGGGGTGAACAGCTTTCTTCCACCCAGGACCTTCCACGACGCAGCCAACAATGCAAAGACTGAAACTTCTAAAACGTTAGCCAAAATAAACCTCACTTCCTTTAAGTTTCTGGTGTCAGGTATTGTGTCCCAGCCACAAGAAAGCATCTAAGACACCTGTTTTTTGTTACGTAAGCAGACCCTGGAGTGGGACCTCAGAAAAGGAATTTTTACATAGTGTGTGGAGAAGACAGCCATAGGATAGCAACCCAGAGCCTCCTTGAGTCAAGAGAGATGCAAAAGATACAGAATAATCCCAAGGTTCCTGAGAACAGGTAACACAGTATGTGATAAAATGACTGTGCAGAAGATGATCCTGAGCCCCTGGCCATCTCTCACATCTGGAATTACACTGGCCTCCCTGATAAACTCTAGGGAGAAGTAAAAACTACCTTTAAAAAACTGAGACTGGATTTCCACCACATTTGCTAATGATGGACTCAAAATTGAAATGATGTTATATAAAAGTGACATTTTTTTGTACGGGTGGATTCTGACATGACACACTACACAGCTTTCCAGCCTACATTCCCACTGCTCTACCCCATCTTCTTTAACTTTCTCTTTTTCCATGGAGCACCATCTCAAAGCTCACGGAGGGGCTGGCTGTTCCCTAACTATTCTATCCACTCTCTTCCTCCAACACTTCATTCACTTCTCTCTCTGCCTGAATGTCCTTCGCCAGATTTTTTCACCTGGAAAACACTCCTCCTCCATAAATGTGGTAAAACCTGACCTTTCCCAAGTGGCTTATCCTTAGGAGAGTGACTCACCTTGTCACAGATTTCCATACTAATTAACACATGATTCTAATAACCAAATCAATCCTAGAATAGAAATAGGATTGCTTGCATCTGTCTCCTCTTACTCTCACCATTGTGGGCTCTGAGAAAACTGAGCTGTTTATCTGTGTATCCTCAATGCCTCAGCCCATTCTCTGTGCTGCAACCCAGCCTGTCCCAAAGACCAACAAATAGTTCACAGAGACACCACACATACCAGGCTATTTATCAAGATATTCCATCTAAGCATTCTTCTATTCTGTATATAAATGTCTCACAAAAGATTTAAAAAAGACTCACTGAACCATTCTTAGTAAGGAAGGCCTTAAAAGGAACTAAACTGTGAGTAAACACTCCAGACTCCTCAGGGTTTATGTTATTTTACATTTTAATCTGACCTGTGCATCTCAGTGTGTTCACTAATTTTAACTACTGAGTTCTTATGAAAAGAATAAATAAAAAGTATGTGATTGGTGATATTTTCCCTGGCTGACCGAGGTTAGGTTAAAAGGGTAATTTTCAAACCATCTTCCCCAGGGCCTTAAAGCTGACTGTTGTAGACAGTGATGCTGTCACCTACAGTGAGAGTTACTTTTTCAAATCTCATTAGATTTTTGTTTCAATAGGAAATTCTTTCGCTGTCAGGCTCCAGTCCTCACGTAACAAGGTAATAATATTGAAATGTCTAGCAAGATTTTCCCCTAAGTGCTTCCTTTTTTCCCTATGTCCTTTCCTCCATGCAAAAGGCTGAAATAAACCAAGTGAGCCTCAAATGAACATGAAATAAATGAAGGGAGCCACAAATGAGCAAGATGATTTTAGAGTAGTAACTAAGTAGCAGGATTCCTAGCCAGGAACTCAGCTCTGTCATCCAGCAAGCAAACTCCCAGTGGCCACACTGTATCACTTTCTAGGTGTGGATCATCTGCAAAATGATGGATCTGGGACAAATAGTGTCTAGTTTTCTTACAAAATTCTATGATTCGGTCCTGCGGTTATTCAACCCATTTTTTAAGCACCTGAAATGGGTCAGATGCTACATGTCTTTATTTTGCTTGTTTTTGCTATCTTTACAATGGATTGTAGAGACCATATTTTCAGTAACCTACTTTTTTGGCTACTTTTTACAGCAGTCTACAAAAAATCCCCACCCCAAACTCTTACTGTGCTCCACATTACTCACAACACAAGAACTAGTTTACATTCTAACTCAAAGTTTAAAAATTAATTGCTGGGCCGGGGATTTAGCTCAGTGATTTCACCACCTGCTGTGCAAGTGCAAGGACCCGAATTCCATCCCTGTAACCAAAAACTAAAAAATTTAAAAAATAAATAAATAAAAATTAAAAATAAAAATTAATTGCTAAAATAAAACAATATGCTTTGAAATATTTTAACATTTTTGATAAAAAAAATTTTTACAGTTTATTTTTAAGAATTTTTCCAGTGAAATGGTTAATGGTAAAGGAAAGCTTGAGCAAATGAAGAAAACTGTTGAAAATTTTTTATTGTGGAAATTTTTGTGATTCAGGGCTTCAATATTAGCTTACAATCTTGTGTGACTGTGTTCAGGATGCTGTCATCAGTGACAGAGATGACAATATTCTCTTTGTTTACAACACCAGTCTTCAAACATATACAAGATCTACACATGATTTATGCGTTCATAGTTTAAGCATCAGAACAAACATACAAGTTGAACATTTCTATTCCAAAAATCCAAAGCCCAAAGTTCTCCCAATTTCAAAACTTTTTGAGAGCTAACATGATGCCACTGGTAGAAAATTCAAATGCATAAAACTGTTTAATACACAAAAAATTATTAAACATATTTTATAAAGTTGCCTTCAGGCTATATTTATGTTATATATGAAATATAAATAAGTTTCTAGTTTAAACTTCAGTGTCATCCCAAAAATAATTTATTGCATCTATGTAAATATTCCAAAATTTGGAAAATTCCAAAATCCAAAATGCATTTGATAAGGGATACTAAACTATATACTATATGCTATACTATTCTGAGAGCTGGCTTTTCACAAATAGTTACCACGTTCTTCTTGAGTTTTCAAGCAATAAAAGTAAAAATTATAAATACAAAGAAAAATTACTTCCATTGTCATACACAGGAGGTTGGTATGTTATTATATATATATTCATCTGCATTCACAGAATTGAAGTAGTTCTACTCATAGTAAATAATGCATCTTCAATATCATAAAGAAATGGTTCCCAGGTCCCATGAACAAGTATCAAATGTTCTACAGATACCCCAAATGGGCACAAATGCTTATGTGCATATTTCTGAGAATTCATAGCAGTTATCAGAGTCTTAGAAGACCAAATATCACTGTAAGCTATGTGATATCACTATATTTTTAATGGTATTCTCAAACAGACATCTTCAACATTTTTACCACCTGAATGTAAACTGAGTTATAGGTCTTTGAGTAGTTTACTTTAAGTCACTTATCCTTGATCAGAGATATTCTGAAGATTGAAGCTCAGAGCCATTGATCTATCTCTCCCCACTTGAAAGCGTGTGTGTTATGCTCAAATCATTTCAGTAGTTCATCTACTTCTCAGAGGGCGATTGTATGTTTCCTTTATCAGCCAAGTGTTTTGCTTCCTACCTCATGAGAAACCTGAAGTGCACTACTGCCTCTTACCCACAATTTCACTTTCCATAGCTTCAGTTATCTGTGCTCAACAATAGTATTGTATCATCTCACCAAAAGGAGGCAAAGGACAATACAATAAAATATTTTCAGAGAGAAAGAGATGAAAAGGTGAAAGAGAATGGGTGAGCCCAAATGCCCATTTACAGAATTTTGAATACAGTACACTAGTATATTTGTTTTATTTTATTATTATTTTTTGTTGTTAATCTTTCTGTGCCTGATTTATGTATTAGAATTTAGCACAGGCATGTATGTACAGAAAGAAAATGTAGTTCAGTTCTCTCCAAGGTCTCAGGCATCTCATCCATCTCAGGACATATCTCCGGCAGGTAAATGGGAACTGTGGTAATCAGATGAAAACTTCCACAGTTCTCATCTGCTCGCCACCCCTCATGGATTCAGACACACAAATACTCTATCTTCCCAACTTTCAGAGTAGATGAACTTTTACAGTAGATATACTCTTTGCTCTTCTCTAAAGTAAATCCTTCCTCCTGAGCTTCAGATCCTGCACTTTCTCAAGGGCGTCACTCCAAAAACCCTCTTTCCTCTTTCCTTCAAACATCATCTATCCCTTTGTCCTCTCTTTTGGATTATTTTCACTAACACACAAAGAAGTCATTATTTCTCTCATCCTAAAACACACACACAGACAGACACACACACACACACACACACACACACAATTTCTATTGGCCTCATTTCTCCATTCCAGCATTGACTTCTAGACAGTTCAACCCATGACAATGTGCAAAACTAAATTTCTGGTATTACTGCTTAAACCTAGGGTCCCTCTATATTTCCCAACTCATTTGATAGTAACAGTATTCCTCCAGTTTCTCAGACTGAACTCTTAAAATTATTGTGGAATCTTCACTCACACCCATCTACAGTCTGTTAGGGAATCTTTTTTTTTTATTAGTACATGTTTGCAGTACATGCCATAAACATGAGCTGAGATTAACAACATAATAAGAATGTTATATTTGACAATATAACAAGAATGTCAGAGAATCTTATAACTGGTTGCAGTTTATCTTCCAAGGTCCTGACCAGATTACTTATTTCCCTCTGAAACTTTCTAGGATATTTCTAATTTCATAGAGCTCTCTTCTTTTCTACGTACATCTGCCAGCATTTCTCCTGGGTATTTTAATGCTTGTGAGCATTATCTTCTTAAATTCATGACAAACATGAGCTGGAGCTCAGACTCTCCTCCTCCCACAGTACTAAACACACTAGTGCTTACTTAAACATAACATCTGAAGTCTTTTTCTGCATAATTTCAATAAAATCAGCACAGCAAATAGCACTTACTTTGATTGGTATTGTTTGATGAAATACTGTTTCCTGCATTTGAAAAGCTGTCTGTCATATCCCCAAACACCATCATCAGCAGGGGAAGCGCAGCTCCATGGATAGCAGCAGCCAAAGTTCCCAGCACCATGTAAAATCTGTCAAGCCTATCTGCATAGCGAAACTTAGAAAAGAAAATACAGCATAGGTACAACCAGTACAGTTTCACAGATGGTTTGCTCTATCTTTAAAATATATCCAAAATACAAATATTTTCACATTATCATGCTACCACTGCAATCTAAGCCACCCTTTGCCTTTGGTAAACTACTTCAATAGCCCAATTAGAAATGAACATTCTACTCTACTAAGTTCTGAACTAATTCTCCATATGGAACTCAGTCTGTCTTTATTTCTTATTTGATGTTCAATGAGAATTCTAAAAGTCTTTAATGAGAGTATGGTAGAAACATGGTACATGTATTTGCTGCCCTGGTTTCTAAGAATAGAAGTCACTTTCCATCTTACAGGAACGAACTTGACGTCACAGGCTCCTCTTGGGACACAACTGAGGAAAACTTTTGTCACTTCAAGAAAGTATCTTGGCTTAAAGATCTGATGCCCAATGGATTTAGCATAAACATAAAATGATTTTAATACAATCAGGCCTTAATGAGAGGAAGAAGGGGAAAAATGAGTTGGATACATGCCAAGGAACACTCTTCCTGAGAAGTTAGAATCTGGCCAGAATGAGTGACCAGTGCAGATCTCCTAACTTCTTTAGTTGCAAGCAAGTCATAAGAAGGACGAAAAGGTTTCTCTGAATTCAAAAAGTGATGGGGCAAGAGCACAGTAAAAAGAATGGATTCCGAGCCACCTGGGAACAATTTAGTCCTTCTCTTATGTGACTCAGTGATATCGAGGAAGAAGTCCAGCAGCAAGGACACTCTATAGGACAACTGGTACGGTCTATCAACAAGGCAACTGTATTCAAAATGAGGATGAGACTGTTGTGTACTCAGGAGACAAAATAGCCAAAAGACATCATTGACTGCATTCTGTTTTGAACAAATCAATTGCAAATAACACGTTTTGGAGATAAAATGAAAAACCTAAATATAAATGGAGCCTTATGTATCATTAAGAAATTATTCTTCATTTTGTTGAATACGATCATCCCAGTATGTTTCAAAGGACAATGTTTGGCAGCAAAAATTTTCAAATACCAAATGAAGTAGTTAGACGTGAAATAAATAATTTCAGATGTAACATTTGGCAAAACGTTACTTATTAGCTATAAACAATGGGTATATTAGGGTGAATTTTACTATTATCCTCTTATATGTTTGGAATTTTTATCATAAAACTTGGTGAAGAGAAGATGGTCACAATCAGGCAAAGGCATGTCCCTTCATCCCATCTTGACAGGCATGAGCTAAGAGGAAATGTGGGTATAATGAAGCTGCCAGAGATGAAGACAAAATGTGGAAAGAGCCAGAACTTCATACTTTTTCATAACTGGAAGCAAGACTAATTTCTGGACAGAAAGGTTGAGAAGACTTGAGGAAAGTGCTAATATAATGGTGAATAGGATGAAAGTGGCAATCAAATGCCATAGCTCTGTAGTTTGTTAGGAAATGATTTTGGAGGAAAAATAATATCTCTTAATAACCTTCAGCTTCAGTTTCTGCATTTACAATACAAGGGAAATACTGATACATATAGGAAACTTTACATAGTTCTTATGAGGTTAAAATGAGTCTTGATACAGAGAATTACTATTGTTGGTTTTGCAAACAATAATTAATAAGACTTTTCAAGTTCATACAGTCAAGAAGACAGAAAAAAGTTTTAACTCAGGTGAAATGTAAGATACACATATAAATGAAATATAATTGGAACCCTTTTTCAAAAGGGGAATGAAAAATATTTCATTAGATGTTAATAGGAGGGAGACAGAAGGTGAACCAAAGCCACACAAAAGGAAGGTTAATCAGTAATGAAAGCCAAGGAAAAAGCATTCCCAGGGCAGAGAGGTACAGGGTACTGGTGGGAAAGGGATTTACGTAACGTTCAGTATGCTAAATGCCAATATGATCTTACTGAGGTGCCCAGTGAGGAAGTGGAAGTCAGTAAACTCAATTCTTCATTCAACATTTAAAAAGTATCTGAGGAGCACCAAATAAGGCATTAGGTTGGTTCTGGGCACTGACAACAACAGTGACTAAGAAAAGTTCCCTGTCCTCCTAAGACTTAATTCTAACGTTAACAGTAAGAGAGGAAATAGACATATGCAGTATCTAGGTACCTATTATAAGTTGCAAGTACTATTCCAGGCACACAAGGTACACACCTCCTACCCTCATGTAGCTTACATGTGGAGAGAAGACAAACATGAGCAAGAAATCAAACAGTGGCTAAGTATCAAAATGAAATATCACACAGGGTCATGTTCCAGAGAGCTCGGCAGAGGCAGCTGGTTTAGGCTGGCTCGTCAAGGAATGTCTGGATGAGAATGGACCTCAAGGACAGGAAGATGCAAGCTGTCCTGTGATGGTCTGAGGACAGGGCATTCCAGGAAGGAAGAGCACATACAAAACTTCTTAGTTGGAAATGATTTTGGTGTGTGTGAGAATCACACAGAAGAAACACTGTGGCAAGGGCAGAGTAGGGGGAGGACTTGCCTGTGGTAAAGTCACAGATTAGACAGAGATCGGGTTATGTGGGATAAGGCACAGCTTTAGAAAGGAGATTGGGTTTTACTCTCAATTTCGCATGTAGTGAAAAGCAAAGCCAGCCCGACATGTGGAAGAAGGGACTGAGTGATGTCTCGTGGGTCCTATGGGAAGATGTTTAGAACTGTGAAAGTAGAGTAGGGCTACTAGGAGGAAAGAGATTGACGAGTAAAGCCTTGGCCAGGTACAGGAAGCAGAACAATAACATCACACACACACACACACACACATACACTGAAAAAAACAAAAAGAAGCAGATCACCATCCTAATTTCAGGAACCTGTAACTACGCTTTTTTTTATGATAAAAGAGACTACAGATGTTAAAGGTCTTGGGATGTGGAGATCATCTGGGGTTATATAGGTTGGCCCAGTGGAATATCACAAGTTGCTTCCAAGAAGAAGATAGAGCTCAGAGGCTTCAGGATATGTGACAGCTGAAGTTAGAGGCTGCAGTGATACAAAGAGGGACCACAGGCCTAGGGATGGAGGTGCCTTCTAGAAGCTCGAAAAGGGAAGGAAACAGATTCTCCTCTCCTCCAGAAGGAATGAAATCCTGCTGGCACCTTGATTTTAGCCCAGTAAGAAGTCTGACTCTAGAACCATAAGGTAGTAAGTTTGTATTAGTTAGTGGGTATTTTGCTATTGCATCAAAATCAAATGACAAGAGAATTTCAAAAGAAGGATAATAAACAAGAATGTTATGGCTGGAAAAACGAGAAGTTCTGGTCATTTGAGTGTAAGACTTCATAGAGAAAGCTGTCTGTGAGGATAAACCCAAGGGCCTCACAGACTAAAAATGAATATGGCTGAAGCTGCTGCACCTGAAAAGGTCAACAAATGTTGAGTTTCAGACTACAAAAAGACTAAATAACTGGGGAAGAACAATCATAGCATAGTGAATACAATCACATGCAAAAGTCCTCAATGAAGGAGGCATAATGAGAGAACTCTCCTCAACATGGATAGAAAACTGTGTAATTCTGCACAGTGAAATTCAAATGAGAAAGGGAATGTTACATGAGATCAATACAATTTTAAAGTGGCTCTGTAAAACTAGAGAAATGTCAATACCATCACTAATTCTTGATAAGGAGTCCAGGGACTTCAACTTCACAGGCAAAAGTAACACAAACAAAAAGCCAAACCACTAAGAGAAAAATCAGGACCCTAAAATCACAGAAGGTAACAGAAGAAATAATATGGTGGACAGGGTCAAGGGCTGCTGAATGGTCAAGACAGAACTTTTAAATGTCCACTGAATTTCAAGAGTGGTGTGGACAGAAGCAAAATTCCGTAATTTGAAAGCTGGAAGGTGACACAAAAGACATGAAGCTTAGGCAACTCGTGTGTAAAGGGTCTGGGTGGGGGCCTCCAAGAGGAAGTCAGGAAAATGAGAGACTTAACCAGTCAGCACTGATGGCAGAGTGGGAAGGTGAAGACACAGAAGAGAAAGAAAGATGATGATGATATCAGACCCTTGAGAAGACAGATGAGGGCAATGTGCAAGTGAGTGCCTTGTTTTTAAAACCGAGTGTTCCCTCTGTTTCAACAGAAAAAAACTGCAGAAGGAACAGATCCAAAACAAGGTAGGTTTGTATTACTACAGTTGTAAAGATCAAGGAGTGGTTCTTCATGTAACAATAAAAGTCACTCTAGGTAGGAGGACCAGGAATGTGCACAGGTAGATACATGAAGATGGCAAAGTCCTCCACGAACACTGATCAGAAGACAACGGCATCAACAAAGGATTCTTCAATTCCAGTCAACAACAGTTTAAGCAATCATAAGCTGTTATAAACAAATACAGGTATTCAAAGCAACAAAGTGCGGCCAGGCAAAGTCTGGGCCTGGGCTTGCCTATTTATTAGTTATGTGACTCTGACTTTGATTCCATTTCTAAACTCTGAACCTGTTTCCTCATCAGGAACACAAGGATAACATTAGCTCCTAAGTGATAGGATTATCATGAGGATAAATCAAATTATGTATGTAGGGTACTTAACTATCTAATACTTAACATTGATAACTATTATCTACTTGAGGAATACTGATGCTTCAGTAAGATATGTACTGTAGAGAGCTTGGGTTGAATCTGCAGCACAATTCTGGCAAGCATGGATAATCTTTGAGGAGTTTGTTTTGTGCAGGAACTTCAGCCCAACTTTTATATTTCTTAATCTTATTTCTACTTTTCCAATTTCTTCACTTGCTTTCAAGTTTATTCTACTTTTGTGTTTCTACAAATGCTTACATGAAACCTAATATAAATAAAAACTAGTAAAAAAAGTTTGATTCTATTTCTTCTTGGGAAAGAAGAAATACCTTGGGAAAACTAAAGTCTGAGTAAAACTAAGTTACCAGACATTGTGTGCAGGAAGGAGTCCTGCTGTGTTCAGAAAGACCTCCGTATAAGGTTAACCCTTGGCTGGCGTCTAGGACTTCGTCTTGGGGATGGTCACCACCAGTCTCATTGATAAAGGTGGCCAAACTACTTGTACAAGCTGTAGTTTATGTTGAATATCTTCCTTCTTTCTGGCTGTAGAATTTTGGTACATGCTGGAAAGCTACAAATAATGAAAACTAATGCACAGGACTGGAGGTGAAACAGCACGTATGAGGTTTAATTCCCAACACCAAAAAAAAAGAAAAAAAAGGGGGGCGGGGAATAGATACAAAAACAAACAAAAAACTAAACTATAGAAGATGAAAATGTCTTGGTATCAAAAGAACAAAACTAAAATTAAATTTAGGGGTAAATTCAATTTTAACATAAAAGTTTCTTTCCACAAGAATGTAAAAATGAAACCTTAAACCAAAATTGTGACTCAGTTTTGTGACTCATATAGTCTTTCAGTAAATGACTGTCTAGTCTCATCTCCCTAAAATCCCAAAGCAAGTAGAGACAGAATAAAAGAACATCAGCAATAGCAACTGTAGTACATGAAGGTGAGGAGGGTGTAGGCAGCCACAGAGTTCAGTGCAAAAGTCCTGTGAGTGTGTTTCCTACTCATAGCTATGTTTATTTTCAAATATTAAGATCCATTTTCAGGACAGTCCTCCCATGCCCATTTTGAAAAGTGCTTGCTGCACAATTTATAAATTATAAAGGGCTATAAAACTTAACTGGTTCAGTAGTTTCCATATCCCAGTACCTGGGATAGTTCACCTCCACAGTTAAGTTCACCTAACTTTGTGTCTTAGAAAAAAAGAAGTAAAGATCCAAGAGGAAAGAGATAATCAATTACAAACATATCCCAAAATTCCTATTTAATTCCAAGATCAAAGAAAAGATTCTAAATAATCCCCATGAAACCAGAAAATGTAATGAAGAATTATGTTAAGGTTTTCAAGTTCTAGATTTTAGCTATTCAGCAAGGAGGAATAATGGCATATGCTAAGTCACAGTAACAAATAGTCCACTGCTATATTTTATTATTATTATTATTATCTGCTCTTGGGACTTTGACTTCAAACCTGCCAGGATTACAGATCCATAAAAGATGCACACAATATAGCTTGCTCTATCCCAATGGCAAGCAATTGTACTTGGTCTATCCCAGTAGCAAAGACCATCATTCAGTGAATTGTTTGTGCAAGCAACAGATCTCTGGCAACATAACTAAGACTGAAATCTACTCCAGCAAGGGTGGCTGCAGATATTCCATTTACATGGCAAATTATGATGAGCATTTCTCTGAAAATAAGCTAAATCCAACCAATTCATTTTGCCTCTCATTACCAGATTCTCTAAGAAATACCTCTTTTCTAGGGGAAGAAAAGTTAACTTTTCAAAGTATTTTGAATAGTGAACAAATCCAAAACTCACCATGGCAAATGCACTGACAGTTGGTTTCTTTTCCTTCTTCTTTTTACTAAAAAAACACATTAAAGGAATTACACAAAACTTTTTAAAATTACACAATTTTAAAAATTGCTAAATTAGTTTTCAGCGCTTATATTTGGTGACAATTGGATCAAAAATATGCTTATATTACTCAGTAAAAAAAAAGCTTCATAGTATAATTTATAAAGTTTAAATATAAATATGTTTACATGTATCTTAGATATCTACATATGGTTATCACTGGATGTTGGGATTTCTACTAAAAAAAAATGTTCTTCCCTGTCTTTGCCTAACTCCTAGTTCTCTATGATGAACACACATACATCCTTCACAATTAAAAAAGAATCCATACTAAAATAAGTGTTCCTCTTTTTACTTAAATAGAAAATCACTCATTTCCTCTGAAATAAATTTTCTTAATTAATATCTGAGTAATTCCAAAAGTAGTCTATGATATGTGAAAAGGCCATTCTTAGGCATTAAAAGGCCAGCTATTATTCTGAGTCCAGATTCAAGTAACTCTAACTCAATACTAAAGCTCTCTACTGTATGCAGCTGCCAGCTCAGATGTGAGAACAAACCAATCAGAACAAAACAGCCTCAATTTCATATATAGAAAAGAAAAACTCTTAGAAAATAGCATTATTTTTGCTAAGATTTTTAAGTTCAAAATTTAAATTCATCTCTGTCTTTGTTCTTTACCATAAGTAAGATCAGAAGAAGCAAAGACTCCTACAGACAAAGTCCAAAGTTTCCTCATATCTGGCTTTGTAGTGGTGTTGGACAAGAATACAGGAGCATCTTCATATTTGGCCCCAAACTAATACCAGGGAAGGCATGATGTCAGTGCCCCTGGCGACAGACAAGAGGATGAAATACCTATAAATAGCTGAGTTTTTAGCACTGAGGTTTTCAGTTTTTTATTCTCTAAAATTGATGCTGCTTTGGAGAATGTATACTATCAATAATATTTATAATATTCCAAGAATGTATAGTATCAATAATATTTATAATATTCCAAGCAGTAGCAGTAGCTAAGAATTTTCCACACATAATTCATAAACAACTCAGGCAAAACTCCGTCCTTTTTTTTTTTTTTTTTGGTACCGGGGATCAAACTGGGGTCCTTGCACTTGGCAAGGTAGGCAGCAAAACCACTGAGCTAAATCCCCGGCCCTCTCTGTCCTTCTTTTAGAGATAAGAGAACCACAGAAGAGTGAGAAAAGTTAGCTGACTCGTCCAAGGTCTCACTACTGGAATGGAACCAAAATTTAAACTGCAAAGTCTGTCTCCACCACCAAATCGTTAAGCCGAGACCTCGAACTTCTGAGACACTGCACTGCATGGGGATACACGTGCACAGGAACCCTCCCCCTACCATTCAGCGCCATCAGCAGGAAACAGTTGACAGAGGCAAGTCGCTCATGAAACATCATTTTAATGAAGAACGTTGGTATGAACACAGATACTCCAGATTGCATAATCTATTAGCAAAGCCAAATGCTTTCTACAAGCCCATGTTAAAATGCATAGTTTTAAGAACAGATTAAAATCAATGGTGATGAGCACAGTTTAGTAATAACTATTTAACATTTTAAAAATTTATACTTTGAAGTCTTTAGGCCATAGTAGTAACAATGCAGGATCAAACAATTTTGTTTGCCATTTCTCTCCATATATCTTCAATACTTTGTACTTATCCAACTGTGATTTAAGAACATATTTCTTCTGCCTCGTAAGTGCAAGGTCCCAAGTTCGATCCCCGTAACCAAAACAAAACAAAACAAAACGAACATATTTCTTAAGCTACCATGTTTTGAAAAAAGTTAAAAACAAAAATTAGTGGTGCGTGCCTGTAATCTCAGCACTCTGGGAAGCTGAGGCAGGAGGAGCACAAGTTTGAGGATTGGGAATATAGCTCAGTGCAAAAATCATTGGTTCAGTCTCCGGCAATGGGGGGGGGGGGGAAGTAAGGTACCCTTGTGTTTAGGATTTCAGAATCATTATTTTCTTAAAGCTCAAACTGTCCCAAACTTGACTAGTGGAGGTCCCCTGCAAGTCCCTGCTCCTCTTGTGTGTTTTGATTACTCTATCGAACTCCCCTTCAGGGTACTACAACATATCCGGACTCACTTTGTATTTTCCCTGCCCCAAAACCCAGCTCAAAGTCGCTTTTTTTTATGGGGTGCTCCTTTGTTTCAGTGAGGAATGGCATTCAGAAACCCACATCTGGTAATAAGAGTGCTTATTTCTACAGTCCTTTCAATTGACTGAAAATGAACAATTAAAAAATCACGAGTTCATATTGAGGTTTCCAATTCAAATTTCACATTACTTTTTAAATATTTGATTTATACATTTATATTTTTTCACTTATGCTGGAAAGCTTAGTCTTACTAATATTACTATACTTACTTGTTTTATCTTACAATTTACATTACAGTTTTTTACTATTAATGAACATACTGAGTGAAGTTTAAAATTTCCCATATAGGCAGAGCACCATGAACAAAAATGTGCTTGAAAGAACTATTTCTTCTCTGTGGTCACATTCCATTTTATATACACATAGTTATTCCGTTACAACTACAAAAGGTAAAAACAACCCAAATGTAGTGTTGGCTTTCCGTCTTCTTCTGCCATGCCACAAGCCTGCAACGTTCATATGCTTATTAATCACAAGCAAGATGGTGGACCCACGCAAAGCCCAAGCAGAATATGTCTCAAGTGCGTGCGACACGAACAAAACAAAATTTTTAAAAAGATGGTGTGGCCAATGGCCTGTCTGGAGGTGGACATCTGTGGCGGAGCCTCACCAAGACCCAGGGCGCCAAGGACCTTCTGCTCTAAGCCGGCACTGCTTTCAAAGGGTGCTAAAATTAGAATCACCACTATCACCCATTATTTATTTCAGACCTGGAGACTAAACACAAATTGCCTGTCTCTCGAACTGTAAAAGTAAAGCAAGCCTGTAAAGTAAAGTAAAGCTACCTTTTCTCGCCCATCTTCAACTTCTTCCCTGCTCCTCCACTGGGTTCCTCTGCACCGCACCGTACACCGCGGCGCCCTAGGAGTCTCCACAGCCAAAGGCGCAGCACTGGACGAGGTCAGAGGTGCGGGGGGGCGCTCGGGCCAGCTCTCCTCGCCCCGCCCCGCGGCGGCCTCCGGCGGCGCCAGGCCGGCCAGAGCAGCCCAGCCGCAGCGCTCTGCGCGCGCCAGCCCGTCCCGCCGGGAGGGTTTCCTCGCCGCCGCCCTCCAGAGCCTTCGGCCCCGCAGTTCCGGTAGTCGGAAAGCCAGATCCTTCCGGCCCGGCCCGCGCCCACCCCGGGCTCGCGGAGCGCACGGGCGGGACCCGGCCGCAGTCTGGGGGGAGCTGGGTCCGCGCGGGCGGGCGGTGGGCGGCGGCCTCAGCTCCGCTGCCTGCCGCCTTCAGCCCTCCTCGCCCGCCCGGAGGGAAGCTCTGCATCAGCCTGGCCACGCGGAACGCAACCGATGCCCAAGTTACGCAACAGGTGGATTTCTAGGAGTGTCTTGGCCTCTGTGCTTCCGGCAGGGGCGCTGGGACACTCGGGCGCACTTACGGACCCATCCCCACAGTCCTTGGGTGAAGAGCGTGGGTACACAACGGGCCTCGGGCGGACAGCGAAAGGGACACTTCCCGGCCCAGAAAACAGCATCGCACCTTTCCTAGTCTGTCAATTTCCCTTCCCTGCAACACTTTCAAACGGACAGGGAGAGATTTTTTTCTGCCCCAAGCTTCCTTCAGTGTGCCTGACAGTTTGGGATAGATCACATCACCTCTTCTGAGATAAACGATGACTACAAAGGAAGACTTTCGCATACGTTTACACGAACATGAGTATTTCAGAAAAGAAAGACTATTTAAAAGTGTGTAGTGTTTTAAACGTTAGCTGATAAATCAATGTCTGTGTTTTCCCCAGACTATTTCAAGATCCTTACTTTAATTTGAATTGTTAAACATTGTAGCATATTGTTTTAATTGTAATTTCTTTATTTACTACTAATATTTTGTGATGTCCAATATTTTCTAGAAAATAATCAAGTAAATGTAATCTTCACAATTCAGATTCATGAAGCAATATTAACTCACACCAGAGCTTTTTATGCTTCTTTGAAACATAGAAGAAAATGTTGCTTATAACTTTTAGTCTTCATTCTCTGGGTTACACATGTTGCTGCTCAGCTTGCTGCAGACATGTAGAAGAATGAAATATCCTTTACTGCATAACATAAGGCTGTTTCCTCTACTTTTTATAACTAGCATACTTCAAAGCCATACTTTCCTTTCTTTTACTCCAAATTCCCCTTGACTTGTCTTTTCTTTCTTTGCTATATAATCAAGTTTCTTTTCCTTTGCAACGCTGTTTTTTTAATAGGTTACTACTTTTTCTCTGCTCCGATTAAATAGCACATGTACATCATCTGTTCACAGCATACAGGTTTACCAACCTGTGCCCATTCGCCTGTGACGCTCCAAGCAAAGTTTCATCTTCATGCATGCATTTCTACTCACGCCTCTGCTCTGTGTCCACTTGGTTCCCTTATTTCCCTGTGATGATTAATTATGATTATCAACTTGATTGGGTTAAGATAAGTCATCAGATTATTATTTTTCCCTTTTTATTTTATTTTTAAATTAATTTTATTGGTACATTTTAGGTATAGAGTATAATGGCATTCATCATTGGAAATTTGCACCTTAATCTCTCTTGGTTCTTATTTTTCCCCCTTCCCCTGCCCTCCCTACAACCCCTACATCCCTCCCTATTTACATACCTAGTTTCCATTTTTTCATTTTCTCCTAATAATTCCATTCCCTTCTTTCCTTTCCCCTACCCCTTCCACTTCCCCTTTCCCTTTGCCCCTTTTCTTCCTATTTCATATTATCTATTATAAATTTTAGCCCTTATTTACACTTTCAGTTTCTCACACTAGAGAAACTATTTGGTATTTACACATGTGTGTCCTATTTATTTCACTTAAGAGTATGG
>NW_004624809.1:7240796-7257569 GCF_000247695.1 Heterocephalus glaber
GATTTTTGTAATATGCTTTCTATATCCTTTTAAAGTCTGTAAAATCTGTGGTAATGTCTCCTAGATCTTGATATTGTAATTTTTAAAATGTATAATTGATATTGTGTAATACGAATAAAGGGCCTAAGGGGGTAGGGGAGGTGGGAGGGGTGGGAGAAAGGAAAGAAGGGAAAGAAAAATATGAGAAAGGGGAAAAAAATGGAAACAAAGTCTTTGCAAATGGGGAAGGGTAGAGGGGGTGAAGGGAGGGCAGGGGAAGGGGAAAAAAATAAGATCCAAGATACTCATGTAATGGTACAAGATCCCAATGATGAATGCAACTGTATTTTATACCTAAAATGTACCAATAAACTTAATGGGGAAAAAATATAAAGTGAGTCAATGAGTCAAAAGATGGTTTTAAAAATATATAAACAAAATTGACAGTATCATTAGGGATTCTTATAAACAACTATATGGTAATACATTGGAAAATTTAGAGAAAATGGATAACTTTCTAGAAACACATAATCTAACAAAATTGAGCCATCTATGGACATTAAAAACTTGACTGGAACAAAACTATGTAAACTAGATTGAATGAGCAATACAGTCTTCCAACAAAACAATGCCCAGGGTCAGATAGCTTCCCTACTGAATTTTACTACCCTTTAAAGTACTAGTACCAATTCTTTTAAAACTATTTCAAAAAATTAAAAGGAAGAGAGCTATATCAAAATCATCCTATGGGGTAAGAATTACCCTACTACTAACACAGGACAAAACAGAAAATAGTAGACCAATATTCCTGATAAAAACAAGGCTAAAATCATCATCAAAATACTAAAAAATCAAGTCCAAGAGCATATCAAAAAGACCATCCATCATGGTCAAATTGTATTTATTCCTGGGATACAAGGATGGTTCAGCTCATGCAGATCAATTAAATGTGAGTCATCACACATCCTATGATTCAAGGGCAAGAATCATAGGATCATCTCAATAGATGCAGAAGAAAATGTTAAAAAAAAATTCAATATCCCTTCATGATAAAATCCTGAAGAATTGAGGTATTGAAAGATTATGCACCAATATACTGAAGCCTAGATGTTTACCCAATGCATTAGTTACTTTTTTCTCATTGCTGAGACAAAATACTAGACACCCAAAGTTAAAGGAGGAGGGGTTTATTTGGGTTACAGTTGAAGAGGTTTCAGTCCATAATCAGCCAACTCCAAGGTAGGGATGACAAACAGGCATGGCAGAGCAGAAACAACATGACACACACAAGGCAGCAAATGTAACCAGAGAGTTAACAGCATCTCCCTGTCCCTTTTATCTTATTTAGACTACTTAGGGTGGGTAGCACTCACACCCTTTTTCCTAGTGCTCTTGAGCCTAGTATTGCATCATGAATCAATTATGCCTTTACACACTCTAGATCAAGCCTATGACCACATGAGGCTTTGGGGAGACATCTAGACAAACCATAACACTCACTGTCATCATACTTAACAGGAAAAAGCTGAAAGTATTTTTCTTTTTGTACCAGGGATCCAGGTTGGGACCTTGCACTTGTGAGGCAGGCATTGGAACCACTGAGCTAAATCCCTGGCCCCTGAAAGTATTTTCTTTAAGACCTGGAAGATGACAAATATGTGTTCTCTCACCACTCTTGTTCAATATAGTGCTAAATGTTTTGACTAGAATAATTAAGGAGGAAAAAATAAATAAAAGGCATACAAAAAGGAAGGGAAGAAGTAAATCCTGTGTGCAGATGATATATTCTATGTATAGGAAAATGTTTATAGTGGCACAGTTTGTAATAGCTAAAACTTGGGAACAGCCCAATTGCCCATCAACTGGAGACTGGATAAAGAAGATGTGGGGTTTTTTATAAAATGGAGTACTACTCAGCCATAAAAATGAGAAACTAGAGACATTTATAGCTAACTGGATGCACATTGAGGCCATATTCTTAAGTGAAATAAATAGGACATGCATGTGTAAATACCAAATAGTTTCTCTGGTGTGAAAAACTAAAAGTGTAAATAAGAATCAAACTGTATAATTGATATTGTGAAATAGGAAGAAAATGTCTAAAGGAGTAGGGGATGTGGCAGGGATTGGAGAAAGGAAAGAAGAGAAAAGAAAAAAATATGAGAAAAGGAAAAAATGGAAACAAAGTCTTTGTAAATAGGAAAGGGTGGAGGGAGTGAAGGGAGGGCAGGGGAAGGGGAAAAAATAAGAACCAAGATACATCATGTAAAGGTACAAATTCCCAATCCTGAATGTCAGCATGCTGTACACTTCCAACAAATCTACTGAACTGGGACATTTGTCACTGTTACCGCCTTTTGAAGTCTGGCTAACAGGTATGGAGGGAGAGCACAAAGAACAGCAGCATCTCACTGTGACATCAGCTGTCAGCCGGGGGCCTTGAACTTGTGTCCCTGTCTTCATCTGTCAGTGAGGAGCAGGATGGCCCTCAGGGTCTCAAGCCCTCCTGGAACTGTTTTCATCACAGGTCAACAGGAGACAATGCTCACACTGTTTAAGATGTTCTTTCTTTTTCTAGCCTTTACACTGCTCAGAACTCATTCTCATAAAGACACATCCCTTCAATTGCACCTTAGAAATCACAAATGTGCAATCTCACATATTTGTCACCGAATCTTACACAAATTATCTAAATTCAAAGATAAAAGCAAACATTTCATAAGACATTAAGTCAGTTTTCAATATTCGTCCAAAAGATATTAGAAAAGTTAATAAAATAGACTTTAAAATAAAGCTTCTTTAAAAAATTAAAGTAGTATTCTAAGCCAGGCATGGTGGTGTTCAGAAGACTGAGGCAGGAAGATCTTGACTTTAAGGTCAGACTGGTCCACACATGGAGATTCTGTCTCAACCAAAAAAGTAATATTCTCTGATCCAGACAATACAAGAAGATTGAACTATTTTTACCATAAGCCACTTAAAATGACAGGAAAATATCCAGATAATTTCTGTTAGAATATTTTATTTCTTTTGCACAATTTTTTGTACTGAGGATTGAACCCAGGACTTTCACAATGAGCTACATCCCCAACCTTTAAAAATTGTTATGTGATTTCAAGACAGAGTCCCACTAAGTCACTTAAGATACCCAGGCTGAGTTTCAACTTGTGATCCTCCTGGCTCAGCTTCCCAGGGTACTGGGATTATAGACCTGTGCCAACAAGCCTGATTTTTAAAAATATATTCAATAAATAATGTATGCACATCTTAGAATTCCAAAAATACAAGGAGCTAGAGAGAAAAATGTAACTTCTGTCATACTCCCCAATGAAAATACGTGTTCAGATTAGAAATATTTTTAATTATAAGTGTTCAGAGAATTAGAGGTTTTCTGGATTATGAAAACTTGAACAAACTACAGGAGTGTGTGCAGAAAAAACAGATTTTATGATGAATTTCAGTGTAATGGTTTAACAAACACTTTCTGTGCATCATTTTCTAAGGCAGAAGTATCTTGTCATGAATTTGTAAATATCATTTTTTTCAGTATACAAACCGATAAAGTGAGAGGTTGAGTCCCACACTGCATGGTGACTAAAACAATATAATCACTTCACAATATAGTCATTTAATTTAATGTGTAATGAAGCAATTAGGGAAAGCTTTATTTATTCCAAGAGTTTCAGAGATTTAGTGGTCACCAGAAGGAAGGAGACTCTCCATGTAAATAGGATAGAGCAAGGTTTCTCCCAGAAAACATCACGTACTAAATACTTTTGGAAAAAGGAAAAAAAAATGAACAAGCCTTTTTAAAAATTTATTTAATTTTTGTATTATTCTGTTTGCAATACCCATTGAATGTACACCTTGTGGGGAGTTAGTACATTCATGCATCAACTCTTAACCCCTTGTGTTTCCTTCTCCTCCTCTCCCTCCCCTCTCCTCCTGTCCTGTCTCCCCTTCCCATCTCCAAAAGGTCCACCTCCCTGTTTCCCATTGTCTATTTTTAAATTACTTCCAGTGTCAGGAAAGGCCTCCCTCTGAAAATGCAATAGTTCTGACATTTGAGTAATGTACAGAGGCCTGCCACTGCAGATCAGAAGGAGCCTGCGAATGCCAGGAATTTCAAGAAGACCTGAGATGAGACAGGCAGCAGCATGAACACGACATCCTGTTGTGCAAGACGCCCTCTCCGAGGTCACCTGCGGGGCCATGACAGGAGTTATAACCAGAGGCAAGGATGGAGTCCATTCTAGTTGTGATAAGAAGCCATCAGGAGGCTTTAACTAGGGGTCAGCATGACCTGATTTGTATTTTTGAGAGATTAGTGTGGCTTTGGTAAAGAGAATATATAATATTGGTGAACAGGGATGGATGGGAATGTCAGGAGACTATCTCTGGGTGAATCTGACAGGATTGTTTCTTTCTGTATGTCTTTGGGGAAGATACTTGATCTGTCTGAACTTTGAGTTTTCTTATGAGTCCAGTGCAGTTACAGAGAGCATTGAGATGATGTATGAAGAGCTCTTATTATCATGGAATAAATGCTAACATAAGAATCATCAGCAGATGAGGACTGATTTTCGATATTATATTGACCAGTTGGTGCTGTGACCACCACTTTCGCTATGAGCCTCTGTTCCTCTAAGAACATCACTGAATTAGAGCATTGGTCATATTCCTGATCTTCACTCAAGAACCTGCCAGATTCACCCTTGTCCACAGCTATCAGCAACCTCTTCCTCACCCCTGATGGAACTCAAGTCTTGTATCTGACCTCAGATTCAATGATGCTAACCTTGGGTAGCCATAAATCAGCTTAGGATCCATCATGGGACTTCCTGTAAATAATCTAAGACTCCTTTCTCGGGCAGTTCAAACACCTCATTAAATAATGACACTACCAAACACTCATTATTTCCTTCTTTTACATTTCCCCCTAGATTTTGCCATTTTTTTCTTCCAGTAAAGAGTCACACTATAGGGGGAAATATCCCCAAAGTATATTTTTAATGGAGTTACTGAACTTTAATGGAGTTCCAGGCTGGGGCCAAGGTTACCTGTTCCAGATTATAACCTTATCAGGTTGCCAGCTCCATCCTGTAGAGAGCTCAAACAGACACCCACACAAGATCTATATTTTATTGTTCTTCATTTCTTGCCTTAATAAATATCAAGACACTGGATGGTAAGCACTAAACCTGGTCCAAAGGATTTTCCCAGAAGACAACAGGGTATATAGTCTGAGGAGATGCAGGCATGTAGAGGACAGAGTATCTGAGGGGAGGAACAACTCCTGGCACCTGCCTCATCATTCACACTGCTGAGGCCCCTGGGTCAGAGACAACCTCGGTCACCTGGGTCTCCTGAGAGCCAGAGCCACACTCACCTAACTCTGGGGACCTGGAATGTCCACTGCTAGATGTTTCCCTGCCTAGACCTCAGGACCAGTTTCAAGGCCAGCCCTATTCTGACCTCTTGTTTCTGCTACGACCCAGATCATGTGATATTGGATCACTGATATCTGCCACCAGGGGACTTGTTTCAGTTCTAGCTCACAGGATCATAACTGTCTGAGTTTGAATCCTGGCTCCAGACTTACCAGCTCTCAGGCACTGGAGCTGGACAATAAAAAAGAAAACCTACAGCCATAAAGAATGAGAAACTAGTCATTTATAGCTAAATGGATGCATATTGAGGCCATACTCTTAAGTGAAATAAATAGGACACATGTGTAAATACCGAATAGTTTGTAAATAAGCATTAAAAGGATTAATAACTAATAATTGATACTTTGAAATAGGAAAAGGTCCAAAGAGGTAGGGGTGGTGGGAGGAGATGTGGAAAGGAAAGAATGGAAAGGAAAAATTATGAGAAAAGAAAAAAAAAAGGAAACAAAGTCTATGTAAATAGGGAAGGGTGGAGGGGTGAAGGGCACACGGGTAATGGGGGAAAAATAAGAACCAAGATACATCATGTACAGGTACAAACACCCAATGATAAATGTAAATGTATTGTATACCTAAAATGTACCAATAAAAAAATTTAACCAAAAAAAAAAAAAAAAAGCTACCCTAACTCACAAGGTCATGATAAGGAGTAAAGCCTCTGCAGGAAACACCTTGAATGCCCCATAGATATTTGTTTAAAAATCAGGAAAAAATAAGTTTTCAGCAAAATAAGTAGCAGGGGATGGAGAAATCAAGGAAGGATGACGGGAGGGGTCATGATTAAAGTGAAAGATGGCAGTCCTTTATACCACACAGAATAAATACCCATAGGGTTCCCCATACTGAGCCTCCCCCATCATGGGTAATAAAATTGTCCTGCTTTCTGCAATAGAGATGGATTTAACTTTACTTAAAAGGAACAAAGAGGGAGAAAGAAAAGACAGAGGAGAAAGCAAAGAAGGAAAGAACAAAAAGAAAAAGGGGAGAGCAGAGAGAGAGAAGAGTGTGACTAGAAGGGCACACAAAGCTACAGTTCCTAACCTATGCAACAGGCATAAAAACACTGCCTTGAATAACGGTTAGAAAATCATTCTTAGAGCACAATAAGTACAGGAATAACAAAAGCCCAAGGACATGAATATTTTCCTCTGCTTGGGTGGCCATTAGACTTCGCTGGACTCACCTTTCCAGAAACTTCCAGCTCTTCCTTATCTCTGAGCGCATTCCCGGGCAACATTTTCATCTCAACAACTCCAGCTGTGGCAATGATGGGCACAATGGCCAAGAGTAAAAGTGTCAACTGCCAGCCATAGATGAAGGAAATAATAATTCCTGTCCCGAGATTTGCTACATTCTGGGCAACTACAGCAAGCCTGGAACCTATAGCCTGAAACACATTAGAAACACATTTTTATATTAGATTTAAAACCCACTCTTGGGGCCTGAGATTTAGCTCAGTGGTCCCAGCGCTGGCCTCATAAGCACAAGGACCCGAGTTCGATCCCCGGTACCGAAAAAAAAACAAACAACAAAAAAAACCCATTCTAATATATTCACGAGGATTATGGTAATTCACTTTCCTGAAAATCTATTATTACCATCTCAGTTATAAAATAAAAATGAAGATTTACTTGAAGGAAGTTTACTGCGTTTTTTTTGTTTGTTTTTTGTTTTATTTTGGGGTACCAGGGATTGAACTCAGGACCTTGAGCTTGCAAGGCAGGCATGGTACCACTGAGCTAAATACCCAGCCCCATTTACTGGGTTTCTAAAATGAGGATTTCCATGATTTCAAAATAAACACTGAAAGTGGAAGATGAATAATACAGAGTTCACTGTACATTTCTCTCTTCTGATGTTTTTAAACAAAGAAAATCTTTATTACTCAGAGGATGATCACTAAAGCAAGCTCTGCTACTTAGAAACATGAGTCTATTATATTAACATATAATGTTAATATATTAATTTCCAAGGGAAAACTGGAAATTTCCAATGTTAGTCATACAACTATTTATAATTTAAGGCTACAAGGTTCCATTAAGGATATTCAAATATTTTGGGGGATATTTGAAATGCTTCCTATGTTTAATTTGACCTCCAATGGATTTGGGATGAATACATATAATTGAAATTATCAAATTTCATTTACAAGCTTCAGTTTAAATGCCAGAGTGAGCCTGACAATGGCCTTTAGCAGTGGCCAGTGACTGTCAAATTTAAAGCCAGATGTCAATTTTGAGTCATTTGTAGGAAAACGGATGCACCTTGAGGCCATAATGTTAAGTGAAATAAATCAGATACAGAAGCTTAAATATCATATGGTTCCCCAAACTATACATAAATTAAACAGCAAAATAAAAGATAGATAATGTGAAACAGATAGAAAAATCTTTTGCAAATGGGTAGGGGATCAAGAGATGAAGGGAGGGGGAAGAATGGAGGTTAAGGGGATGAAAAAAGAATTAAGATGTGTTATGTGCATGTACCAACTTCCAAAATTGAATATTCATCATACACTTGATCTTAGCCAAAAGGCTGAGAAGTGATCAAATACTCATTGTATACTGCAAACGTGGACAGATAAAAATTTTTTAAAGGCACTGCATAAAACAATTTTAAAAAACAGAAATCAATCTATAAAGCCAATTCCATCCACCACTCTGCATTTTACCCCACCACATCCCTTCTACCCTGAAAATAATACGTCCTGAACCCACCCCAATTCCTGCTCTGCCCCCAGGCCTGCTTTATCTGGAAATGGGCCATGCTCCTTTGCTCTCCCAAAATTTCTGCTGTTCAAGTGGAACTGGTCTCAGATAAACACGATAGAGTGCAGTTTAGGATAGCCAGTCTGATGACCATGACCTTGTAAAAATCTCTCCCAAGTAAAAACATCAGGAAGTACATTAATAACCAAAGATATCTATTCTGAATTCTGGGGAAGAATCCTTCATAACTCCCTACATCAATGCCCCCAAAATCACATATCTTTCTGAGATAGTCATTAGACTAACACTTAGAGGGGAAAAGGTGCTACAACCACCATTAGCCTTTTATATACCTTAAACTCCACAACAGGCAACTGCACCAGGGCTGAAAGAGACAGCAAAAATAATAAAGCACATTTATTTTTATTGGATACAATTATAGAGCTTATATTGAAGGGATGCTTTGCAAAATTTGGCACAAGTCAGCGTACAATGATGTTCAGCGCCATCTCTCTGACCTGCACCTTTTCCATGTGAAGCTCAAAGGATGCAGCCTGGAGAATTTGCACCGCAAGGATAGTATAGGCTGGTCCTGTCCTCAGCTTCTACAAGTCTTTCTTCTAATTAATTTCCTGCCATTAACCTTCATACATACAGATGTATACATACAGAGCTTTGGATGGCAGTCAAGGACCAAAGAAATAAGATAGATCAAAGATGATTGATTTGTTTTAATATGCAAAAGAGCTGAACTTAAAATATCCAGGACTTTATGCTGCAGGGAGATCAATGCCTTAGGTTTTGACTGACGCTGCATTGGTGATGGCTGCTTACTCTGAAGCCTGACATTCACTGGCTCACATCTATTCCTACAGGGCTCTGAGGACCAATCACTTGTCCCATGCCTTCCACTCCTGCTATTTCTTCCTCAAAACGCCATCACAGCACTGAAACTGTAATTTAAAGTTTTTGTGCTAATTGCACTAAAAGCTTACATCCTGAGTTTCCTTTTGAATCTAAGAGTATCTGTGATAGAAAGAATATCCATGACATTAAAATCCACCCTAACCCCAGCCCTGTCTCACAAAAAGAATAATTGAATGTGCAGCTGCTCTTGGTTTATATGGGACTCTCCTTGGTCTTTCACATTTCACAGCTCTAGACCACATGTCAAATGACATTAAAGGGCTCAAAATAACACAGGAAATTATATTGAGTTATGTTTTATTCTGGGCTATGGTTAGCAGAATTAAGATACTTCAATAATTTTCAAATACATCTGAGAAGAGGTTTTATTGATGTGGAAGTTAAATTTGAACAAATAATTAACCTAGACACACAAATATCACTTACTACATTCACAGAAATTTGACATGACCCCGCTGTAGGTAGCACAAATGTGTGACAGCATGGCCAGCATCAAACACTTTTACATAAAAAAACTAACCACATTGCTTCCCTCTGTGGAAGAGTCAGGGAAGTACATACACATATGTATCCATATCAGTGTGCTACTTGCACACATACACACCGAATGTCCACATTATTTACACACATATAGACACCTATTCATTCTTCACCTTAAACAGCCAAGCCAGGGGCGTCAACAGGACATAACTATCCTCTCTCTGACAAGCTGTGATGAAAAGACTAGGATTTCCTAGTTCAGTGATTATCACCAACATGGTTGACCTCATTAACACTTTAGCTACTGTTTTATATTCTGGGAAACAGCTCTGCCTTTGAGTGGTTCACACAAAAACTAAAACTAGAATTTCCATTTGACCCAGTTACTCCCCTTCTACTGATCTTCATGAAAAGATTAAAGACATCACATTACAGTGATACATGCACACCATGTTTATAGCAACACTATTCATAATAACTGAATGTTGGAAGTGACCCATATACCATTAACAGATGAATGGACAAAGAAAATGTGGTATCTATACATAATGAAATACTACTCAGCTCTAAAGAAGGATAAACTTGGGGCTGGGAATTTAGCTCAGTAGTTCTGCTGCCTGCCTCACAAGCACAAGGCCTGAGTTCGACACCCAGTACCAAAAAAAAAAAAAGGATAAATTTAAGACATTTGTAGGAAAACAGATGTACTTGGAAAATAAAATGTTGAGTGAAATAAATCAGACACACAAGCCTTAAACACTGTATGGCATCTCTCATTTAAGCAAGGCAAAGTACAATCAGAGAACAAAATAAAGGATGGACAGAAGGAAATGAGGGGATAGGAATGTTGAAGATGGGAAGGGTCCAGGAGGCTGAGGAAAAGGGAAGAAGTGAAGGAAACGGGAAGTAAGCAGACTTAAGATGTGCCACGTATAGGTACCAAATACCACAATGAATGTGAACATTATGTGTCACACACCTGGGCTAAGAATAACAATAAGAACAAGAATGAAAATGGAAAAAGAGGATTTAACACTGAGGTAGAGAGGTGGGTGTGAAGGGGGTTAAATAAAAGAACCAAGCTGCATTACATACATGTATCTACTCCGAAGATGATTGTAAACTTCTTGTACTGCAAACATGTACTAATAAAATATAAACAAAAAATTAAAGAGACCTGTAAAATTTTTATAAAGAGAGACAGAAATGGAGGGAGGAGAGGAGAGAGGGAATGAAAAAAAGATTAAGATGTGTTCTGTATGTGTGCCAACTCCTCACAAGGAGTATAAACATTGTATATTGCAAACATGGACTAATACTTTAAAAAGAAGAAAACAAGGTATGCATTGTTGATAATGATGGGGACAGCAAAGGTGCAGGTTGAGATGTCTTTGAGGAAATAAGTGAAAAGCAGAAGGTCGGCACCCACGAGCGGCTAGACTCGAGGACAGGGTGAAGGGCCGCACCAATGACACCGTGTTAAGAAAAGATTCTCCACAAATATTATAAACACAGGACAGTGCTGTAGTGTAAGACAAGTCTTAACTCCACAGGAACTTAGGAAGTGGGAAGAAGTACAGCGACACGGAGCACCAAGCTATCTGTTCAGAGTTCTGCTGCAAAGAGCAGCAGAGTTCATATCCCTGGTAGGATTGTCTCCAGCACACCATATGGGATATAGGTCTTTCTGTGACTATCAAAGCACACAGACATATATGGCAGGGTCCCGGTGTACACCCTAAAGTTAGGGCAGCAAAGATTAGTGAATACAGGCCTTAGGAGCCTGCAAGACTGAGCTTATCCACACTGGTCACCATCCTAGCGAAATGGACTTCCCGAGATAATTTACTGATTCTCTAAATAATTAGAATACAAGTTAATACTTTCCTGTCCTCCTCCACCTACCACCTCATCCCTCTGCCTCATTTAGCAGTCTTTTCACCTCATGTCCAGCTGTGCCTGCTTTCTCTTCCCATCCTTTGAGCCCCCTTCCACCGAGCTTCTTTTCCCAGCACACACCAGAAACTGCTCTTGTTGGTATCGTAAGCACCTCCAAGTCACTACAGCATGTGAATTGTTCAAGCGTGTTACAAGCTTATCTTCTGTATCCTAGTTTGCTCCCTCTTTAAAATGCTTTCTCAGTTTTGTTTCCCCGACACTTCCTCCCTCCCTCATTGGCTGCTCTTTTACACTGATCTTTGCTGTTTCACTCTCATGACTCGACTTCAGACTCAAGGCTGGTTGTTATCCACACACACTTCCTTGGCTGTCCTATCCAGTGTCATGCCTTTAAAAGCCACCACTGCACTGAAAAATCTCCAAATGTATACTGTATTTCCAGACAACACTTTTCTGCTATGACTTCCCCAGACATACAAAAACACTCGCATCTTTGACATCTGTCTCCATGGGGATTTTTACTGTGAGGATCACAAACTTACCATGTCCTAAGAATGTTCAAGTCTCCCTCAAACTTACTGATCTAACAGGCTTCCCAATGTCAATAAAAAACAATTCCACTTTTTTAGTTGTGCAAGTCAAAAATTTTACAATCATCCTTAAATCCCTTTTCTCTCTTATCCCTTATTGAAGCCAACCAAGAAATTCTATAGGCTGTACCTTTAAACTATATCCAGAATGAACTACGTGTTGCTACAGTCAGTAAGATGCACCAATCCCAGTATCATCCCCCTCCTGGGTTACTGCAATGAACTCTCTGCCTATATTGATGTCTCCATCAGTATCTTCACACAGCAGTCAGAGTGGTCCTTTAAAAATTCCAGATGTGTCACTGCTTTGGTCAAAACCTACAATGGCGAACCATCCAATTCCAGACACAATGCTGCCCGTGATCATTACAACTCTTTTGTCTTCACTCACTGTAATCTATCCGCTATACGTGGAAACAAAGGCTAGGGTGCCCAGCCTCAGGGCTTCTGCGCTTGCTGATCTTCTCCAGAACATACCAAGATGGCACCTTTCCTCTTCCAGGCTTCCTGCCTGTATTGCTCTGTTAGTGTGGCCTCTCTTCCTCAACAACCAACCGGCCAGCCTCTATCCCACACCCTCCTAGCATTTTTCCAGAGCACTTTTCTGGCAATCTGGCAAACCACGTAGACTTTATCAGGGTAAAAACTCTGAGCTTTTCTAGAGAGTACAAAGTGATTTCAAGCAGAGTCTATCGTGTTGTATTAGTTTTTGTACAGCTTGATCTAAGTCTTGCTTTTCCTTGGTGTGTTTGCTTTAGGCAAAAAAGTGTGGAAAACAACGTTTCTTAAGATTAATACTGCCAGGTTGCAGCTCTCTGTGTGCTCCCATATTCATAATCTAATTAGTTCTTATAGAAGCCTCATCTATTACACAGAAGAAATGTCAGTATAATGCTGCCTCACAGGACAACTAAAATACAGAGATTGACATGGTTCATGATGGGGGAAGACAGCAGAAATCACATTGTTTCTCAAAATTTCACGTCATTTTGTAGATTTTAGCCATGAAAATTTGTAACTGTAGAAGAAATTGTCACTTGAGCTAAAAATGAAAATCTGATCATTTAATGGTTTAAAGTTATTCCTCCTACACTTGCTTTTGTGCTTTTCATTTCATGTGCTTTTCATTTGTTTCAACCTATTTTTAGGAATATTTTCTTCTTCCCCTTCTGAACGATAATGCCCCTAAATTTTTGGACAGCATCTATACTCATCCTTCTTCAATAGCAATTACAATTTTCTATTGATTGAGCACTGATGCAGTGCTCCTGAATAATATGTTGAAAATCCTTCCCTACTGAAAACATATTCTTTTTCTTATATCTTTATAGTTACTGTACAGTAAAAAATGGTTAGAAAACATTCTTTCTATTCATCATGATATATTTATGACTTTGATGTCTATTTTCTTGATGATAATAAATAAAACCCGTAACAAGAAAAACCAATGCCATGCTGAAGTTCAAATGGAAATTAATACAATCACAAACAGGAAGGAGGCACCTACCCCTTTCACTTGAGCAGCGTCACTGGCGAGCCTGGTAGTCAATGCTCCGGTGGTGTTTTTAGGGTCACTGAACCAGCCCACATCCTGTGGCACAAGAGAGATTTTATCATATTAAAACTCTGTTTATGAGACTCACAGCTCTAGGTGGAAAATGACGTGGTCACTTTTACCTATCACTTATATCCCCTGCATTTGACTTTCAGGATTTGCTATTTCATACCTTACAAAGAGAATTAATACACAAGGCATCAATACATTTTTTTATCTCTCAAGTGTTTTCTTGGTCAGAAGAAACAAAAATGGATACTACAGGGCTGGGATTTAGCTCAGGGGTTCTGCTACCTGTCTCACAAGCACAAGGTCCCAAGTTTGATCCCTGGTACCAACAAACAAACAAACAAACAAACAAAAAAAGATACTACACACTGGTGAAGGAAACATTTCCAGAAAGATAACAACTGTAAATATGTATGTACTGAATGTTCGCATAAACAACATCATAAAACAAAAACTACTAGATATAAAAAGACAGGTGGACACCAATGCCACAATAGTGGAAGACTTTTCAATATGCCAGTCTCACAAATAGACATTTCAGCTACACAACAAAAAAACAAAGAAGTATCAGATTTAAATCACACCATTGAACCAAAGCTTTAACAGGTATCTACACAGTATTTCATCTAATAAAAACAGAATATACATCTTTCTCAGCAGCATGTGAAAGTTTTTCAAAAATAGTATGTTAGGCATATGTAAAGCATGCTTAAATAAATACAAAAGAACTGTTAATAATCCCCTTTTTTCTATTGGATCATAGTGAAATGAAACCAGAAATCAACAGCAAAAAAACCCCAGAAACTACACAAACACATGGAAATTAAATAATACATTATTAATAATCAATGGATCAAAGAAGAAATCGGGGAAAAAAATCAAAAATTTCTTGACTCAAGTAAGAATAAAAACATATCAAAATGACAAGTAAAATAAATCAAAATCTATGGGACACAATGAAAGCATTAGTAAGCAGGGACTTTATGGCTGAGAATATCTACATTAAAAGAATACAGCAACCCCAAACACATAGCCTAATGATGCATCTCACTATCCTAGAAAAAGAACAATACAAATCCAAAACTAGTAGAAGGGAAGAAATGATGATCAGAGCAGAAATTAATGAGACAAGATTGATGAACTCCTAGCTAAACTTGCTAAAAGAAGGAAAGAAAAACCCCTTATCCAAGCAAAGAGAAATGAAGGTGAAATTAAAATGGACACCACTGAAATACAGAGGACCATAAGAAACTATTTTGAAAACTTGTATTCTAATATGTTAGAGACCTTAGAAGATCCATATAAATTGTCAGAATTGAACCAAAAAGATATAAATCACCTGAATGGACCAATAGCGGGCAATGAAATAAAGGTGGTATTAAAAACCCTACCAACTAAGAAAAGCCCAGGACTTGATGGTTTCACTGCAGACTTCTACCAAAAAGTCAGGGAACATCTAAGGCCAACACAACTCAAACACTTCCATGCAACTGAAAGAGAAGGAGAACTGCCAAACTCATTCCTGGAATCAAGACTGCCTCATGCCAAAACCAGACAAGGTCTTGACAAAAACAGAAAACTACAGGGCTGGGGATTTAGCTCAGTGGTTCTGCCACCTGCCTTGCAAGTGCAAGGACCTGAGTTCGATTCCCAGTATGAAAAAAAAGAGAGAGAGGGAAAAAAAACACTACAGCCCAATTTCTTTAATGAACATAGATACAAGAATCCTAAACCAGACACCATCAAAAAACATGCAACAAATCCTGAAAAAGATCACACATCATGACAAAGTTGGCTTCATTGCACAGACACAAGAGTGCAATCAATAAATGCAACACATCACATACACAGAAACAAGGACAAAAATCACATGATCATTTCAGTAATCCAGAAAAAGTCCTGGACAAAAATACATTTCATCATGCTAAAAACCCTGATGAAAATAGGTACAGAAAGAACTTGTCTCAGTGTGCTAAGTCACTCCTGACAAAACCACTGTCAACATCATTTCCAGAAAAATGGAAATCATGTCTGCTGAAATCAGGAACAAGACAAGGAGGTCTTGTCACCACTCCTGTTCAATATATTACTTCAAAATTTAGCCAGAGAAATTAAGCAAGATAAAGAAATAAATGGGATATGTATGGGAAAGGAAGAAGTCAAATGATTCTTATTTGTAGGTGACATGATCCTTTGTATAGAAGACCCAAAAACTTCACCAATAGACTCCTAGAACTAATAAATTCAGCAAAGTAGCAGGATACAAAATGATGCACAAAAATCAATAACATCTCTGTACATAAACAATGAAAGAAAGAAATCAGGAAAACAATCTCATTCCCAATAGCGTTAAGAAAAATTAAACACCAACCATTAACCTAACCAAGGAAGTGAAAGGCCTCTATAAGAAAAACTGTACTACTCTGATAAAAGAGATTGAGGAGGACATCAGAAAACAGAAAGACACCTCTTCTTCCTGGATAGGCAAAACTAATATTGTCAAAATGGCCATATTACCAAAATGATATATAGATTTAACACAATCCCAATTAAAATAACAAAAGCATTCCTCACAGAACTAGAAAAAACAATCCTAAAATTTATATAGAACTAAAGAATACCCAGGATACCAAAAGCAATCCTGAGCAACAAGAGCAAAGCAGGGGTACCTGCAAAAAACATAGGGGGATCAGTGGAACAGAATACAGGATGCAGAAACACCCCAGGCATTTCCAGCCATCTAATCTTTAAAAGGGACGAAAACATACTCTGGAGAAAAAAACAGCCTCTTTAACACATGGTGCTGGAAAAACTGCTCATTCATATGCAGAAGAATGAATCTAGAGCCCTATGTCTCACCCTGTATAAAATCAAATCAAAATGTATCGAAGACCTAGATATAAAAACAGAAATATGTTGGAAGATAACCCAAATTTTGATTAATCTGTTGGAAGATAAAATAGGTAAAACTCTTGAAGACATGGCATAGACAAGGAGTTTCTGAACAGAGCCCCTTTGTACAAGAAATGACACCAACAATGAACAAATGGTGTTACATTGAATTTATTTATTTATTTTTATTAAATTCTTTTATTGGTACATTGTAGGTATACAACACAATTACATTTCTCATTGGGAATTGTACCTTTACATAATGCATCTTGGTTCTTATTTTT
>NW_004624809.1:7261819-7272616 GCF_000247695.1 Heterocephalus glaber
TTTGAAAGATAGTTTTGCAGGGTACATCAATCTGGGTTGGAGGCTGTTTTCTTTTAGGGCTTGAAATACATCACTCCAAGCTCTTCTTGCCTTCAAGGATTGCACTGAGAAGTCTGCTGTGATTCTGATGGCCTTTCCTTTGTATGTGATTTGTTTATTTTCTCTTACTGCTTGTAGAATTTTGTTCTTTTGGGTTTCTGGAATCTTAACTATTATATGCCTATGTATAGGTGTTTTTCATCATGGCCAGTTAGAGTCCTATATGCCTCACTTATCTGTATATCAGGTTCTTTTTCCCTGTTTGGTAAGTTTTCTGCCATCACTTCTGTGAAGTTTTTTTATGTCGTCTGCACTCTCTCCTGTTTCTTCATTGACTCCAATCAGTCTTATGTTATTCTTCTTTGCATCGTCTAGTAGCTGCTGGATTGATGTCTTATGGTCCCTTATAATTTTAAAGAAATTTTTCTTTTCCTGGTCACTAATTGCCATCTTATCTTCTGTATCTGAGATTCTGTCCTCACATTGTCTCATTCTGCTGTGTAAACTTTCAATGGAGTTTTGAATTTCCTAGAAATCTGTGCGCATCTCTTTTATCAATTCTATTTGTTTCCTATGTTGGGATTCCATCATGTTCCTCAGCTCCTCTATTTTTTTATCTGGGTCCTCTCTAGATTTATTAGTCATGTTGTGCACTAGGGCACAATCTCTGCTGTTATCTGAGAAATTATTTCTGATTTCATTTTTTGCAGATCCTCTTTTGTTGCCAGTTCAATGAGTCCAGGTGGTTGAGTATCAGTGTTTCATCTCATTTCTCTTTGGGGTTGGTTTAGGTGATCTGGAAGTCTGGTTTTGAGACTTGTTTATGTGTCTTCTCATTTCATGGGGGGCTGGTTGCTGACATATGCGAAGCTCACCTCCTCTGAGCTGGTAGGGTGGTGGTACGGTGGCCCAGAAGCCTCCTCATCCTCCTCCTGGGCACTGGGAGTGGTTCACCACTGCACTGGGAGTGCAGGTGGTGGGGGGTACTGGGGCTGGAAGCCCCTCCTGGCTGATGGGAGTGGCTCACCTAGTCTGCACTGTGGGGGGTGGTATGGCAGCCCAGAAACCTCCTCCTGGGCACTGGGAGTGGCTCATCCCCTCTTCATGGGGGGCAGGGGTGGTGGTGGTGATGCAACCATATTTTAAAAAGCTATATTCAACTTTTCTAACTTCCATGTGTATTGTATTCTATAGTTCACAATGCATACATAACTATTAAGGCTTACATCTTATGCAACACATACTTCTGTTTAAAAATATTTGAAAAAAAAGTCTACACCATAACCTACTTGAAACCTAACATTAGTATTGTTTCTCCTTAAAATTTCAATTTCTCATTACAATAATGCACAATTATAAACATATCTACAAAGGAATTAATACAGTAAAGGTTAATACAATAATTGTAAGGAAATGTCTAATTACACTGTCATGTCTTCCTCCAGATGGCAGAAGCTCACTGTGATGTTGTCTTCACCTAGAACACTGCAAAATAATCATGTATCATTCATGGCTTCTTCACCTCCATTAAAAACAAGCATATAGGGCTGGGGATTTAGCTCAGTGGTTCCGCCACCTGCCTCACAAGCACAAGGACCTGAGTTCCAGACATGGTACCTAAAAAAAAAAAGAGGATCAGAGGGCTGAGGTTTAGCTCAGTGGTTCCGCCACCTGCCTCACAAGTGCAAGGTCCCGAATTCAATCCCCAGTACCAAAATAAATAAATAAACTAGGATTAGAGGTCCCATTTGACCCAGCTATTCCTCTACTGGGTATCTTCCCAAAAGAAATAAAAGCATCATACCACAGTGATATATGAGCACCCATGTTTATAGCGGCACAGTTTGTAATAGCTAAAACTTGGAAACAGCCCAATTCCCCATCAACTGAAGACTGGATAAAGAAGATGTGGTTTTTTTATAAAATGGAGTACTACTCAGCCATAAAGAATAAGAAATTAGAGACATTTATAGCTAAGTGGATGCACATTGAGGACATACTCTTAAGTAAAATAAACAGGACATACATGTGTATGTGGCAAATAAGTTTCTCAGGTATTAGAAACAGAAAGTGTAAATAAGGATTAAAATGAATAATTAAAAATATGAAATAGGAAGAAAAGGTACAAAGGGATAGGGGAACAGGGAGAGGTAAGGGAAAGGAAAGAAGGGAAAGGAAAAAATATGAGATAGGAAATAAATGGAAACAAAGCCTTTGCAAATAGGGAAGGGTGGAAGGGGTGAAGGAAGGGCAGGGAATGGGGATAAAATAAGAACCAAAATACATCGTGTAAATGTAAGTACCCAATGAGAAATGTAAATGTATTGTATACCTAAAATGTACCAATAAAAGAACTTAAGAGAGAAAAAAAAGATTTCTGGACAGGAATTTTGGAGAACACAAACTTTCACACCAGAGCACTGCCTGTTCTCACACAGGTGTTCTGGATAAACCTGGCCATAACTGCCACCTTGACTTAGACAGTGCTTGTTTCCTTTTTTCTTTTTGGTACCGGGGATCAAACTCAGGTCCGTGTGCTTGCACAGGTAGGTGGTGAAACCACTGAGCTAAATCCCCAGCCCACTGCTTGTTTCTTTTTAAGAATAAAAGCCAATTCATGTCTGTGTGATAGGAATAAACTGTAATACAAATTTTAATGCTATTATTACAAAAGAATGGTGGATATGATACAAGCTTAGATTACTGAGGCCCATCAGATTTCAGCTCTGGTAGCTAAACAGACCCATATGATGGTCTGTTCTCCCTAGACAGGTCAACATTAAACAGCTGTTTAAATAACCTGTAATTTTCTTACTGATACATAAGTTCAGCAGCTTTCCCTTCACTGTATGCAGAAGCACACCATGACTATTATAATAACACCTCTGACAGTCTTACAGCAATGTTTGTGTTTGTACTTCTGACAAAGTGGGTAGGGTCAGAATGGGCAGAAATGTGCACATTAGGCCTGCTGAGCTACCAGGGAGCACTCAAAGAGCCTCTGATTCCACTATAAACCAGGAAAAGAGCTAACTCTACACAATGGTGCCCAGCACATGGTATATAGAAAACAGTGAATTTAGAAACCACTGAGGACCTCCTTTTGTGCATGGTATAAAAGAAAGATGCCAGTTCAAAAGCAGTGCAGTATCTTCCTGCAGGTGCCTCTGAATGTCACGAAGGGAGGTAATAAGTGCATAAGAATTTTACACAGCTAAAACATACTAATATGGCTGGGGATTTAGCTCAGTGGTGCCGCATCTGCCTCCCAAGTGCAAGGTCGAGTTCAATCCCCACTACCAAAAAAAAAAAATACTATACATTCTTCTGCCCCAACTCTCTGACCCAATTCACAAAACTGAAGTAGTTCTACTCAGAGTAAACAATGTATTCTGTAGTTCCCAAAAGCCATGGAAAAGTATCAAATGTTCCATCTACACCTCAAATTGGTATGAATAGTAATGTGCATGATTCTGGGGGGGGGAGATTTATAGTAATCAATGGAGACTTAAAAGTCCAAAAGGTGAAGTGTTATTGCAAGCTATCAGTGTACTTTCAAGGGTATTCTCAAACAGGCAGTTTCAGCATTTTTCATAGTTTTAACCCCAAAGTGCAAACTGACTTGTGGGCCTTTGTCAATCTAGACTTCACTAGAGGTGTCCTGAAGATTTAAGCCCAAAGCCTTTAATTAATCTCCCCACGTTGAGAATATGTGTGGTACACACAAATTATTTAATAGTACATTCACTTTCCCACTCTCTTACATAGCTATTTTACATCTCTCTCCTTTATCAGCCAAATGCCTTGCTTCCTACATCACTGAGAAAACTGAAGTGCAGTAGTGTCCACACCCCCAGTTTCTCTCTCCATGGTTTCAGTTTCTTGTTGTCAACCATGGCATTGTATGGTCTCCCATCACTACAATTGGGAGAGGACAATACCATATGGCATTATGAGAGATAGAGATCCTGTGCAAGCACATGTTCACGTAACTTATAGTAGACTAAATTATTACATTGGTGTTATTTTATTACTAATTATTGTTAATCTCACTGTGCACTATTTATACTATATATTAAACTATCATACATATGCATATAAAGGAAAAATACAGTATATAGAGAATTCAGTGCCATTCATAGCTTCAGGTACATACCAAGGGTCTTGAAATATATTATTTGCAGGTAAGTGAGAATGATTATCATCAAAGCTAAACTTCCAGGCTGTCATCTCCTTATCTACCTAGTTTTGGACTCTGACAATCAAATATTCTCTTCCTATTTGTTAAAGTATAGGAACTGTTCTCACTTCTATCTAAACCAAACACTTCCTCCTGGGCAATGGATTTCATGCTTCCTCAAGGACATAACTCTAATAAGATTTTTCCCTTTCTGTTCAAACAGCATTTATTACTTTCTCCACTCTTCTGAATTAGTTCAGTTAACAAACACACAACTTCCACCCTAAAATACACACACACGCACACACACTTCTCTTAGACCCATTTCTCCCTTCCTGCCTAATCCATTGTCTGAATCCATTGTCTACAGAATTTGGGGGAAAAGGCACTTTACAATTAAAGTATAACTATAGCTGTCTAAGGCCCAATGTCGCCTTGCCCAGGAGCTGGCTATGACATGCCAAAACAGAACTCCAATTTTGGCTCTGGTCACAGATGAGACCTCATCGGTCCCGTGATGTTGTGATACTCAAGGACAAGATTACATCAGCTAAAGACATCCTGGTGCCTTGAGAACCAAGTAGTAAGAAAAAGAGAGGGACAAATTTTTTTATCAGCTTAACACATCCCACCTATTATTGTAATAATGCTCTCCTTACTGCCTTCATCAACATAAGATCCTCACCTACCTAAGATCTTCTGCATAAGATCTAAATTGACAAAGGATTACTGCCACCCCCTAAGCCACCTGATACTCTCTCCAATTATTGTGTGTACCCAATAAATAGTGGCTAACCTGGAGAGTCTTTGTCTTTGCCCATTATGAGGCACTAACCTCCCAGCTCCCATATACATTAAAATTATGCAAGTCTCTGTTGTCTTTTTTTTCTTTACCTCTCGCTGTCCCCCCCAGGCAATGGGAGGATTGATCACTCTCCAATAATCCATGACAATATCCAAAACTGAATTGCTGATATTCTCTGCCCACACCTAGTTTCCCTCCATCTTTCTCATCTCAGTTGACAGTAATAGCAACCTATCCAGCTTCTCAGGCTAAAAATGTAGAATCACCCTGGATCCCTCTCTTCTACTCATATCCAGCCTGTCAGGGAATCTTGTAACTGATCTCAGTTTCTCACAAAGTCCTGATTGATTTTTATCTCCTCCTGAAGTTTTTTTATGGTGCTTCAGACATCACAGAATTCTCTGCTCTTCTACTCATCTCTGTCAGCATTTCCACTGGCCATTCTAATGCTTGTGAGTACTATCTTTTCGAATTCCTGACAAGCATAAGCTACACTCAGACCCTCTACCTCCCAGATCACTAAACACAATAGTGCCCATTCAGTGATATCATCCTGTTTTCCTGCATGCTTCTAATAAAAGCACCACAAACAATACTTACTTTGACTATATTTTCCCACACTTGCAAAGCTGTCCATCATGTCTCCAAACACCAGCAACATGAGAGGGAGCATAGCTCCATGGATAACACCAGCCAGAGTTCCCAGCACCATGTATATCCTGTCCAGCCAATTTGAATAGTGAAACTAAGAAGAAAATAAAATAGAGCACAGGCACAGTTAGCAGTTTTCTAGATGGTTTCTTCTGCCTTCAAATCATATCCCAAATACAAATATTTTGCAGACTACTACTGCCCACACTCAAGTCTAAGCTACCCCTCTATCTTTGCTAAACTATTGCAATAGCACAATTAGAAAAGAGCATTTGATTCTTCACTCTTTTTGGTTTTTTTTGGTTGGTGGGTTGGTAGGTACTGGGGATCAAACTCAGGACCTTGCGCTGGTCTGGCCCACTAAGCTAAATCCCTGGACTTTGATTCTTCTATTGAGTTCTGGCTTACTTCTTCATGCTGTACTCTGTCTTCTTATGAGGTCAAATGAGACTGTAAGAGAAATATACTATTGTTCTGTTTTGTAAGAAAAGATACTTTTCATCTCACAAGAAAAAAACAAATGTCACAGGCCACTCAAAGGAAACTACTAACATAATATTTTGTAATTTTTACTTGGTTTAACTTAGCAAGGGAAGAAAAAAGATATATATCAATATAATTTAAATGAAAATGGTGAAATCACAACAGACACCACCAAAATCTAGAAGAATACTAGTAACTACTTCAAATATCTGTACTCCAATAAGATTGAGAATCTAGAAGACATGGATAGATTGCTAGATATGTATGAACTACAAGAGCTGAACCAAGAATATATTAAAACCTTGAACAGTCCAATTGCAAGCAACAAAATGTGAGGCAGTAATAAAAAATGTACCAACTAAGAAAAGCCCAATAATGAACCTCCAAGAAAGAAATTAGGACAACAATACCATTCAAAATACCATCTAGAATCTAGAAAAATTCAATACCTAGGTGTAGGGAACTGGGAAAGGGGACATTACTAGAACCTCTGCAGTGAGTCCTAGTCTCCTGCGAGCCATGGCAGTACACGGCGAATTACAGGAAAGGTAGAAAAATGAGACTGAGAAGAAGCTGAGCTTCGGGTCTGATCAGTGCTGCTCTGGGCAGCAAAGACGAAAGCACCCAGCTTACCACACCTTTTATGCAGTACATCAGGAGAAACAAATGTAACAGATGACTTGCAGAGAGTTCAGTACATCCTGCATAAATAAGATGGTAACAGTACAAGAACAATGAGGAACTGAGTAGATGTTTGTTCCTCCCAGGATGTTTTCCACTCCCAGGATGTTTCTTGTCCTGGAGAATCACAGCATCACCGGATCATTGAGGTCTCAGTTGTGACGGGAGGCCAAAATGGAGTTATGTCTTGGAATTCCATAGCTGGGCTGTAGGCAAGAGAACTAGGCTAACCAATGATTTTACCCTAAAATTATGTAGCGTTGCTCCTGACACCTAGGTATTAACTGAAGCAACAAAGTGAAAGATCTCTATAATGAAAGCTAGAGTTCTCTGAAAAAGGAAATCAAAGAGGATATCAGAAAATGGAAAGAAAACTCATCTTCCCAGATAATCAGAACAAATATCGTCAAAATAGTCACTTTCCCAAAACTTATACATAGATTTAATGCAATCCCAATCAAAATGCCAGCAGCATTCCCCACAGAACTAGAAAAAATAATCCCAAAATTTCTATAGAATCAGAGGAGACACAGCATCACAAAAGCAATCCTGAGAAATGAGCAGAGCAAGAGGCATCACAATCTCAGATCTCAAGCTATATTACAAAGCTACAATGATTGAAAAAAAAACACAGATATGTGGATCAATGAAACAACAGAAGATGCAGAAACAATCCCAGGCACATCCAGTCATCTGATCCTTGACAAAGGGGCCAAAAACATATGCCAGAAAAAAGATAGACTCTTTAACTAATGGTGCCAGGAAAACTGGCTGTCCACATGCAGAAAATTGAATCTAGACTCCTATCTCTCACCATGTACTAAACTAAAATCAAAACTGATCAAAAACTTAAATAGTAAAACAAACACTTCAAGTGATAGAAGCTAAAATAGATAAAAGTCTTAAAGACATAGGCGAAATAGGCAAGGTCTTTCTAAACAGAACCCCAATTGAACAAGAAACAACATCAAAAATCAATAAATATGATTATACCAAACTAAAACTTCTACAAAACAAAGGAAACAACACAGTAAAGAGAAAACCTACAGAATGGAAAAAAAAATTTGCCAGCTATTCCTTGGACAGAGGACTAGTAATAGCTAGAATATATGAAGGATTAAAAAAAATCAAACCCCCTCCAAATAAAAGACTCAAGAAAATGGGCAACTGACATGAATAAACATTCCTCCAAAGAAGTACAAATGGCCAACAAATACATAAAAAATGTTCAACATCTCTGGCCAGTAAATAAATACAAATTACAACAACACTGAGATTCCATCTTATTTGTATTAACAAGTAGACTGCAGAGTTGGAAATCCAATCCCCAGCATCGAAACAAAACAGTGAGACAAAAAACATACAAGAGTAAACTAAACTATAGAAGACAGAAAGAACCTGGTTTCAAAGTCAACAAACTGAAAACATAGTTTGGGATAAATCCAAGTATAACATAAGTTCTTAGATGAAATTTAAAACAGAAACTGTCATTTTGTTACTCGAGTAGTTAGTCTTAAGAATTACTAAGCATTCAGTCTCATCTTCTAAAATTTCTAAATGCATTTAGAGATAGAAAGTAAAGAGCCAACTGGGCAAGGTGATGCATGCCTGTAATCCCAGCACTCACAAGGCTAGGGCAGGAAGATTGCTGTTAGTTCGTGGCCACTCTAGTCTACATATCGAAACCCTGTCTCAAAAAACTGAAAAGAGAGAGAGAAGAAAAGAAGGAAGGAGGGAGGGAAGGGAGAGAGAAATAAAGAAGGAAATAAGGAAAGAAGAAAGAAAGGAGGGAGGGAGGGAGATAATAAGGAGCCACATCAAGAGAAACTGTAGCATATGTATGTGAACATGATAAGACATAAGCACAGTATCCTCAGTACAAAACTATTAATACTTTGGGGAAGATATCTAGGAGGGAAATAGCTGAGTCAAGGAAAATTCCCACTTTTAGCTTTTAAGGAATAATCTCCATAGTGCAATCCATACTGGTTGTACTGATAGGGAAAAGTTTTAGATAACTTAATAGATTGAATATTAAGGTAGTTGTAGAAGCAAAATAAATAATGTGTTCTTTTAAGATTTGCTTTTCCCATAACTCCTTGTTTAGGGTAACAGTTATCTGACTCTTTAACCAGTAACTTCATTAACCTAACAAAGTTACCATGCCAGGGTGAATTCACAATGTATATGTGTCTATCTTGTGTCTGTGACTTGTAAATAGAAACTGGAATTGTATTTACACATCAAAGACCACTAGGGATGAGATAATGGTTAAAAAGGATATAAAAAGGGAAACTCTAAACAAAAGGGTGCCCAGAGACTAACCAGACCTGTTTCTGGCATTCCCGAGAAGAAATTTTATTGTTTTATCTGAATTCTGTGTCTCCGTGTATTTCTTTCTGAGATTTCTGCAACAGTACTAGTTTGAATTCCCATGAACAACACAGAAAGTTTGCTATTTCCCCAAAATCACACAGTATTTGTTGTTTTTTGAGTCCTTAATACCCATTCTTAATGGAGTAAGGTGGAATCTCAATGTTGTTTTGATTTGCAATCTCTGATGGCCAAAGGTGAAGATTTTTTCATGTAATTATTGGGCATTCATACTCTTCACTTCAGTTGCCCATTATTTGATTGGGTCTTTAATTTTGGGAGGTTTGATTTTTTAAATTTTTCATGTGCTCTAGATATTAATCCTCTGTCCAAGGAATAAGCTGGAAAATATTTTTCCCATTCTGTGGACTGTCTCTTCACTCTGTTGTTTTCTTTGGTGTGCAGTGAAGTTTTTCAAGCCTTAAAAGAAAACAACTTTCAACTTTGATTAATGTATCCTGAAAAAAATTTCTTTCAAAACTGACAGAAAATAAAGACTTTCCATAACAAACAGTACCTAAAGAAATTCATGACCACCTAATCAATATTGCTGAAAGTATTCAAAGGTATCCTAGACAAGAGAAAAACCAAAATCAAAAACAAAAAAAAACCTTAAAAAACCAAAAATCACTAACGGGGCCAAGGAAATAATTCATCTAATTGGGTGAATTGTTAAGCAAAAGTGAAAAAAATAAAAGAATCCATAATTCCATAATAGAAAAATAACACCACACTTCGGTTATCTGCCCTTGCTAAAAACTCTTTGACTGCATCCCTGAAGGAGTCACTATCTAGCCAACACACTCTGAGGTCCCTAGGACCCAGCAGTTTTTGCTGGGAATGGGAGGGTTCCAGCAGCTTGTAGGAGATCCTGCAGTCACAAAACCCTCTGGTGTTTGGGGAATGCCAGGGTCTTTTCTCCTCCCCTGGGTCATGTCAGTCACAGCTGCTGCCTAACCTCTGTAAGTCACTGAGCCACTGGCCTGAAGCCACTTTCTGGTTCCAGGTCCCACAGGACCATGTCCTTGTTTATTACTTTCCCAAGGGGCCCGCTGGCCCTAACTCATTCACTGCCCTCTGAATAATTCTCTAGCTTTCACTTTCTCTAGTGCCCTGATCTGCAAATATTTCTCCTAGTTGGCTCCTCTCTCAGGGAGAAGGGAGCCAGGATAAGCATGCATTTAATGGTACAGCAGTTGTCAGGCTAGGAGACCATCACATTAGTCCAGCTCCCTAAAGGACAGCTCCCTCCCTCAAGCTGTGAAAGCCCCTCCCAAGATGAGCTGTTTGCTGGGCCTGGGGTATAACCAGTGCCACGGTTGAGGGGCAGCCCAGCTTCCCTTTCCAAATACCTCTGACATGGATTCACCTGGTATGCTTCTCCTTCAGGTTGCCCTCCTCTATTTGCATCTGTGATGTCCTCTCCCCACTACCAGACTCCATTTCCAGTGGACTTCTTCAGAGCATGGTGTCCCATCCCGCGGGTAAGTCAACGGAGACCCTAGAGGGGGAGTGAGAATGACAAAGGACAGGGGACACGAGAGATGGAGACAAGACAGGTTTCTGATCAAGTCTCGTTTATTGC
>NW_004624809.1:7283403-7299275 GCF_000247695.1 Heterocephalus glaber
GTGAGCAGAGACTGCTTCCAAAGGCTGCCTTGCACCACTGAAGACCCTAAGGGCAACAACCACTCCACCCTCATCATTTTTTCTCAGCTGGAGGCTAGAAACAAGCTGCCACGTGAACTATGTAAATGATGAAAGCCGGGCGAATTACGAAAGCACAACAAACCTTTTCTTGCCCAGCTTACAGGAGCTCTTCCCTGCTCCTCCCCCGCGTTCCCCATCAAGATCCATGGCGACTTACGGAAAAACCACAGCCTGTCAGCCAAAGTACACCCGGAGGAGGCCGGCGGGGGGGAGCGTGCGCTCCCGGACTCTGCACCGCTGAAGCCGGGACCAACACGGCGGTGGCGGTGGTGCTGTGTGTGTCGGGGGTCCTGTGGCTGGGCCTCCGCGTACAGGCGAAGGGACCCCACCCCCACCCCGCTCCTGCCCGGCGGACGCCCCAGCCTCGCCCCCAGCTCCCAGGCCAGGTCTCCGGCCCGCGTGGACCTCGCTCGGGGCAGCGGGACCCAGTGTCCGTTGCTCGCGCCGAAATCTACCCGCCCGGTCTACTCCGGGAGCTTCTGCTTCTCGGGCGCCTGGAGAAGTGACCCCGCGGGGGCCTCAGGACGTCCGCAGCCCCGCCATGCAGGACGCCCTTCTTCCACGGGGACTACATTGCGGAGCCCGACCGGCCGCAGAACTCCGGAATCCGGTCCCTAAATGCATGAGCCCTAACTCCGGCGACCCGGGGGGACCCCCAAAGTCGTATGCTTTGGGGGCAGAGCGCGACTGCAGTGCCAGTCCGGCAGAGGAGAGCAGCGACCAGCGCTCTAAGGAGCCGGGGTGAGAATGTGCCTGGGTTTGTAGCCTACGAGTGATGCAAACAAGAGTGAATCACACCCAGGCGTGGTCGGGCGGCTGGGCGCGGTCTCGCGGGGCTGCTTCCGGCCAGGGACCTTATTGCTGAGGTTGTGAAGGGTTTGGCTTTCCAGGGGCGCCCTGGATTCTTTGGCTCTTCTTCGAAGGGTGCATGAATCATCAGGAATCAGGTCTATACCTGTCCACGGAAGTCTCCAACTTTAAGGGTTTATGTGTGGATGCGCTATTGGCTTCCAGAGACTGGAAGGGCTAAGGGAACTGTTTTCTGACATCACATCTCATACAGTTCATAAAGCAACATCCATTTTATACTTAAATCTTACTTATCAACACCTCTAAAAATGCACTGAGAAATGTTTGCGCTTTGCGCAGCAGGTGGCCAAACCACTGAGTTAAATCCCTGGCCCATAACATGCCAATTTTTTTCCCTCCCGGTTCTAATTGGTTTCAGCAATGGTTCACTGTTTAAACGGTTACGCTGTAAACCAGCTGGGCAAATGTACAAGCTTTCGTCTTAATCCCATTCATTTTTACTTCTTTTCATGCTTCTACTCTGTTTCCACTATATCCCATTATCCCACGATTAGTTTATGCAGTCCTGTTACATTTTATGTACCCTTCTGAATGGCCTGAAATCCTCTGTAAAGTAGTGGGGCATGGTTTTAAAAGTATTATATCATGCTGACCATTTTATTTCTCCAGTTTTAGGCATCAAGTTGTTCCGGAATCCTAGAAAGAAATGCATGGAGACACAGAATTTGGGTAAAATAACAAAAGGCTTTAATTGCAAGCAAGTGGGACCACCAGAAAACTGGTCTGCTCAGTTCCACCCCACCCCCCACCCCCACCCTGCGTTCCTTGTCCATCACCTTTTATACTTTTGTCAGTCATTATCTCATCCCTAATGGTCTTTGTTAAGTAAATAAAGTTCCAATTCCTGTTTAATGGTTAGACACAGGTGGTGTCTGTCACTGATGACAGTCCTAAACACATGACAGTTACAGTGCATATATCACAAGTTTGTTCAAGGATTCCACTTTGTTCTTCAGAGCTAAGATGTTATCTATAGTGGAGCCACAGATCAAAGGAGCTATATAACCTTCACTTTAAACAACAAAAGCAATGGGCTAAGGCAAGCTTTTAAAGGGATACACCACCTATTTTGCTTCTACAACTACTTTAAATAGTTAATCTACTAAACTTACTTTAAAACTTCCCTATCAAAGTGAAGATCTATGTCAAGGACCCATCTAGGTTAAGGATCACAATAGCCAGAGATTTTTAAATAAGTTTTAAATAAAGCATTCCATTGTTTTTTGAGTTTCTTCATCCCAATGACTTGAAAATATGAATATAAACTATGATAAAGCTAAGACAATGGCTAATCCTGCCTATGCTACTTCCACACCATAGTCCTTGGCTTATTTTAAGACATTTGTGTTGCATTACTGCCCACCACTCTTGCTAGACTGCTCTTAGTACTTTCTCCTCAGCTTCATCAATCTCCAGTGAAATTCAATCACCACCCCCCTTTCCAAGTTGTCACACAGCATCATCCAAGCAGCTACTCCTACTCCTTGAAGCGTTTGTCTCCACAGCCTGCATTTTTCCACCCTCCACCCTCAGTAGTCACTTCACCTGTAGTGGCAAAGCAGAACAGCTGGGTGCTATCACCAAGTGTTACGACTCTTAGGCACACCTGAGTGTTACAGCTCAGCATCTGTAGCTACCACAGTTTGAAGACTCAAAAATAGGAAGGTCACTCAAAGATAAGAAGAAAATCCTTTCATTATGCCAACGGCTCAGTGGAGTTACCACTCTGAAGTCTGAGCCCTTGATTAAAAATGGGAGCCTTCTTATATAGGGGTCTAGGGATAGGCCTGCAAGGTCATGGAAGCAAAGGAGGTGGAGTTACAGAACGTTTCTGAAAGGCATAGTGGGCAAGGATGCTCACAGAAACAGAGGGGAGAAGCTAACAGAACATTCCTGAGAGGTCAGAAGTTAAAAGTTAGAAAAACATTGTTACATTTCTGGACCAAACATTCTGTGGGCAACGTGCAGGCAAGGCAAGGGCCTGTCTAATTGTATAGTATTACTCTATCTTCTCAATGATGAAGACTGGGCCTCTGCTGCACTCTATCCTATATATGTTGGGTGGAATAATGATAGTAGTAAAATTAATGTTTAACAATTTTTACTAGTACACATGTACAGTACACAGGGTTTGCAACCATCTTAGGAAATACATATTTAGTTCTTCTTATTCCCCTTCTCTTCCCTTCCTTTCCTACTCTCTCCATCTCTAGACTCTCTTCTCCCAATGTTTTTCATGCATATTTGTGATGCATAATGACTTCATTGGTTGTGGGCAGCTGGTATGTGTACATAACACATCGCAATTCTTTTTCTGTGTCCTTTCCTCCTGTGCTCCCCATGCTCCATCTCTTGGGCTCCCTTCCAATTTGCAAAAGATCTAGCTACCTGTTTCCTATTATCTATTTTGCTCTTTAATTTATTTATACTTTGCATTTCACACATAAGAAAAATCATATTTAAGCTTGTGTGTCTGATTTATTTCATGTAACATTATGGTTTCAAGGTACATCCATTTTCCTACAAACTACTCAAATGTATTCTTCTTCCTGGCAGAGTATACTTCACTGGGTATAAATGCCACATTTTCTTTATCCAGTCATCTGTTGAGGGACATATAGGCACTGGTCATGTAACTCTCCCAAGAGATTCAAGGAGATTAATTAATTTAATTTTCATAAGCACCCCATGAAGTGACGAGTGTTACTGTTATTCCCATTTTAGAGTGAGAGAAAATGAAGTTTTTACTGATTCACCAAAGTCAAACAGCCTGTTAGCAGCTGACTCAGGATTTGAAAGCAGACCATTGCTCATGACCACACTCTTAATACTGTACAACACTACTACCTGCCTTTTCAGCCCCATGAGACATTTCCTCTTACAGGTCCATCTTAGAAAAGCTTCAGGGGCTCCCTGCCACAAACTACATCATAGCTAAGAATTCTCTTACCTCTTAAGAACTACAACACATTGCTTCTCTGCAACCATCAACTTTATCCCCATTACTTCCTTACACTGTCTCTCCAATGCCTCTGTGTTTATTCCATTCCAGCCAAACTCACTATGCCTCTCAGGTGACTGACTGATCTTTTCTCATTTTGTGCCTTTCCACATATAAATCTTTAAATTAATTTACCCAACTTCTCATTTTTTATTACTTTGCTCCATTAAACAAGCCTCAAACCTGGAAAAACAAATGCAAGCACTTTCTTGGCTGTTCTTCCTGTGTATGTTTAAACAAACTACTTAACTAAATTTTTGTCCCTCAGCTATATCTTTGAAAAAGAATATATTCTTATGCAAACTTACAATGCTTGTGATATTAAGTGATTTATGTATTTAAAAGTCTTGTAGGGTGACTAAAACACCCCAAACACTAGACAATGGCCACAATAACTGTATATTAGCAATAAACCTTGTTTTCCATCTATTTTTACCTTCCTTGACATTCTTCAGAACTGAAACATGTATATGCATTTACTTATCAATAAATGTTTAATCAGTTATTCTGATTAACACTGCAGGACACAAAAAGATATCCACACTTTCTATAGCAGAACAAAAAAAAGGTTGAAGAAAAATATAATAGTGAAGATAACAAATAAATATGGTAGTATTTCATAATTCTGCACTTCTCCAAGTGTCAGTCATCCTGAATGTTACAATAACTTTATAAATGTTCTCTCTGCTTCTACTTTGACCTCCCTCTTAACAGATTCCCTCTTCCCAACAGGATTTTCTTCAGAGTAAAACAACTAAAATCCTGTCACTATCCCTTGGCTCCCCCCTCACTCAGAGCCAAATGCAAAGTCCTTCCAATCATGGGGAAGACTCTGCATAATCTGGGCCTCCTTATCCCTGACCTCACCCCTGTCACTCTTTCCCACCTTGATTCTGCTCCAGCCTCAGCAGCCTTCATTCTGTTCTCTGAACACCCACCCCAGGCCCTTGGTGCTTAACTGTCATCAGCCTGCAACTCTCTTCCCTTAGTTAGGTGTACAGAGGGACTCAGTTCTTCATTTTTTCCCAGATCTTTACTCAAATGTCACGCTATTTTGTTCATAGCACGTAGGAACAGTGGTGCATGGTGTGTGCTCAATAAATGTGTTAGGTAAATGAATGAAAAAATGAATGTGCAGTTTGAATGAGCAAAATGTGGAGCAAATATAAAATTAGATAGAAACTTTTGGCTCTGAGAGAACATTGCTTTTATTTTCTACGCTGCTGAAAAACATTTAAAATGCTTGAAGTTATGTTTCTTGAGATGTTATCTATAAACCCAGTCTTTCCTCAGCCAATGCCACAAATATTTAGTGGGGGCCAGAAGTATGCTAAACATTTGTGAACTCTGTTTATACATGGCTTAAACTTTTTATCTCACCTTTAGAAAGACTTTAGATCATCTGTAGAATTTCTGCTGCACCAGATGGGATCTAAGGCCATTATGGCTGGGGTGGTTCCATGTTTTATTTGCTTCTTTGCTGTTGTAGTGGTTAGGACTGTGCTTTTTTCAATGATAAAAAGCCTGGAAATATTACTGTCAGACTAGTTGCCTTTTTTGCCTTGAACCTGTTTCTCTCCAAATTATTCTCTATTGGAACACAATTTCTACCTAACCTCAAGCAAAACTACTGTGTATTCTACAATCTACCAAACACCTCAGTCTTAAATGGAAACAGAAGTTTCCACACATTTCCCATAAACAGTGTGTTTCTTCCAGCACCTTATAGTGTTAGATATTACAGGTAAAAGGCCCATTAGTATTTTAGCAATGTTCATTAACTCTTATCTTCTGCCCTCTTAAACAATGTACAAAATACCATTTGGTTTGTTTTGTTTTGGTTTGGTTTTTGGAGATACAGAGTTCACCATCTTTCCCACATTGCCCAGCCCACCCAGGACAAGTTCAGGGGACAACAAGATAGAGGAAGTCAGAAGCCACCCACCTGAATTTTCTGAAATAATAGCAGTAGATTGAAAAACAGATGCATGAGGCTATAGAGAAAATAATCTCTAAGGTTAAAAAAATGATGATCAAAATGAATTGTATAGTCAATTAATCTAAAGTAAACACTGATAAAAAAAAATAGAGGACCTTAGGAAAATAACAGAAACCATAAATGCCCAACATAGGAAAAAATACTGGAATCCATGAAACAGATTCAAACAGATATCCAGGAGATTAAAAATTCCATTGAAAGTACGCATAACTGACTGTATGAAGTGGAGAAGAGAATATCAGATCTACAAGACAGGATTATGGTTAGCCACCACAAAAAGAAAGATATCTTAAAAATCACAGGGGGCCATGAAAAATCAATCCAAGAGCTGCAAGAGAATGAAAAGAAGAACAACATAAGACTGGTCAGAGTCAATGAGAAAGCCAAAGACAGAGTAAATGCCATAAAAAACCAATTCACAGAAGAAACCATGGAAAAAGAATTTAACATACAAGTAAGTGAGACATATAGAATTTCAATTAGCCATGATGGAAATAAATCTACACAAAGGCATATAATTGTCAAGATTCCAGAAATCCCAAAGAAGAACATAATATTAAAAGCTGTTAGAGAAAAGAAGGAAAAAACCTATAAAGGAAAGTCCTTCAGAATCATAGCAGACTTCTCGATGCAAACACTTAAGTCAAGGAGAGCTTGGAGTGAATATTTCAGGTCCTGAAAGAAAACAACCTCCAACCCAGATTGAGGTACCCTGAAAAACTATCTTTCAAAATCCATGAAGAAAAAAGATACTTCCATAACAAAGAACAACTGAAGAAATTCATGACCACCAAACCAGCCCTACAATAAGTTTTGAAGGATATTTAGATAGCAATAAGGAAGACAACAATTCCAAGAACACCAATAGAAGGAAGCCACCAGGTAGGGCAAGCAAATAAACAGAGGGGAAAGACAGCAAGCCAAAAGCAGGAAAATAATATGGCAAAAATAAGTAAATACATATCAGTTATAACCATCAATGTAAATGGTCTCAATTCACCAATCAAAGGAAACAGACTGGTAGAATGTGTTTCTTGTGCATCCCACAAGAAACACATTTCACTCAAAAAGAACTTCATAGGCTGAAAGTCAAAGGCTGGAAAACAATACTCCATGAGACAGGAACTGGAAAAAATCAGGGGCAGCTATTTTATTTGCAGACAATGTGAACTTCAAGCTAATACTGATCAAAAGAGAAAAAGATCATTACATACTTGTTAAGGGAAAACTCCAAGAAAAAGAGATAATAATCATGAATATATATGTACCAAATACTGGTGCACCCAACTATATAATACAAATATTAATGGACATGAATAATCTAATAAACACTAATACAATTGTAATGGGGGACCTTAATACCTGACTGCCCAAAATAGATCAACTAGACAAAAAATCAACAAAGAAATGTCAAAACTGAATCAAACCTGTGAACAAATCGACTTAGTGGATGTCTACAGTGTCTTCCACCCCACAACATTAAAATACACATTCTTCTCAGCTGTGTATGGGACATTCTCCAAAATAGACCACATACTAACCCATAGAACATACTTAAATAGGTAAAAAGGAATTGAAATCATCCCAAATGTATTATCTCACCATAGTGCAATGAAATCAGAAATCAATAGCAAAATGAATATTAAAACTTCCACAAGCATATTCAAATTAAATATCCCCCTCCTAGGGGCCAGGGATTTAGCTCAGGGTTTCTGCTGCCTGCTTCGCAAGTGCAAGGACCTGAGTTAGATCCCCAGTACCAAAAAAAAACACAACTCTCCTATACAATAAATGAGTCACAGAGGAAATTAAACAGTATCTGCAATTAAATAATAATGCTGATACAACATACCAGAACCTATAAGATGTAATGAAAGTAGTCCTAAAAAGGAAATTTATAGTGGTGAATTCTCATATCAGGAAGACAGAATGAGCTCAACTAAACAGCCTAATGTTGAACTTCAAATGTCAAGAAAAATACAACAAGTCAAGCACAAGCCTCATACAGGAGAGGAAATTATAAGGATCAGAGCACAAATTAATGCAAATGGGACTGAAAAATACAAAAAAAAATGAAAGAATTGAAGAGTTGGTTCTTTGAAAGAAAAAATAAAATTAACAAACCCTTATCCAACCTTATCAAAAAAGGAAAGAAAAGACTCAAATTCATACAATAAGAAATATAAGTGGTGAAACCTCAATGAATCCGATGGAAATCCAGAAGATCATCAGTATCTACTTCAAGGAGCTGTACTCTGATAAGGTAGAAAACACAGAACATATGGACAGATTCCTAGACACATATGGATGACCAAAGCTGAGGCAAGATATAAATTCTAAATAAACCAACATCAGTCAATGAAATTGCAGATGTAATTAAAAACTTAGCAACAAATAAAAGTCCAAGTCTTGAGGGATTCACTGCTGAATTCTACAAGAAATTTAGAAAAGATCTAGTGCCACTACTCTTCAAACTCTTTAATAAAATTGAAAGGGAGGGCTGAGTATTTAGCTCAATGGTTCCGCTGCCTCCCCTGAAAGCCCAAGGATCCAAGTTCAATCCCTTGTACCAAGAAAAACAAACAAACAACAAAAAAAAAAAAAATGAAAGGGAAACAATATTTCCAGAATCATTCCTGGAAGCAAGTATTATCCTGATACCAAAATCAGATACCAACTAAAACATAGAACTACAGGCCAATCTCTGTAATGATCATAGACACAAAAATCCTCAATAAGGTACTGGCAAACAGAATGAAACAAATTATCAAGATTATACACCATGACCAAATAGGATTCACCTCAGGGATGGAGGGATGATTCAACATATGCAAATCAATAAATGTAATACACCATATCAACAGATTCAAAGACAAAAATCATGGGATCCTATCAATAGACACAGAGAAAGCATTTGACAAAGACCAACACCCACTCATGGTAAAAACTCTATAGAAAATTGGAATAGATGGTCTTTATCTCAATCTGATAAAAGCCATCTATGAGAAACCAACAGCCAACATCATATTAGATAGTGAGAAACTGAAACCTTTCAATCTAAAACCAGGAACAAGACAAAGATGTCCACTGTCACCACTCCTATTCAATATAGTCTTAAAAACATTAGCCAGAGCAATTTGATAAGAAGAAGAAATAAAAGGAATAAAGATAGGAAAGGAAGAAATTAAATTATCATTATTTGTGGATGACATGATACTCTATATAGAAGACCCCAAAAACTCCAGCAAAAGACTTCTCAATTTAATAAACAAATTCTGAAGCATAGCTGGGTACAAAGTGAACACTCAAAAATCAATAGCATTTCTGTACACAAATAATAAACTCGCTGAGAAAGAAATTAGGGAAACAACACCTTTTACAATAGCATCCCAGAAATGAAATATATAGGAATGTTTAGGAAGTAAAAGATCTTTGTATTGAAAATTACAGTACTTTGAAAAAGGAGACTGAAGAGAATATCAGAAAATGGAAAGATATCCCTTGCTCTTGGATGGGAAGAACCAATATAGTGAAAATGGCCATACTTTCAAAATTGTTCTATAAAATTAATCCAATCCCAATTAAAATACAATTAGCATACCTCACAGAACTAGAGAAAATGCTCCTCAAATTCATTTGGAACCAGGAGAGACCTGGAATAGCAAAAACAATTTTGGGCAACAAAGGCAAGTCAGGGGGCATCATAATCCCTGACTTGTAATTATACTACAGAGCTACTGTGATAAAAACTGCATGACACTGGCAAAAAAAAAAAAAAAAACCCAGAGGATCAATGGAACAGACTAGAAGAGATGGAAATAACACCAAACACGCTCATCCACCCTATCTTTGACAAAGGAACTAAAAACATTCGCTGGAATAAAGATAACCTCTTTGATAGATGGTGCTGGAAAAACTGGCTTTTCATATGCTGAAGACTAAAACTGGACCCATGTCTCTCACCATGCACTAAACTAAAGTCAAAATAGGTCAAATATCTAAATATTAAAACAGAAATAAGGGGGGTCGCTACCGGGCTGGCCCTGTGCTGCAGCCGTTGCTTCAGCCTCCCGCCAGCGGCCGCCTCAGGGAGAGGCTCGCCTTTCGCGGGGCCACTTAGAGCTTCCATTCTCGCCCTCGTGGAGTCGCCGCGGGTCCTGGAGAAGCGGCCACGGCCGCGGGGACGGGGCTTCGCGGTTCCAACGATTAACGATTGACTGCTGAAGTACTGATCGAGTTCTGCGTTTCTTCAATGAGGAACTACAGGCTGATCTTCTTCTGCCATGATCTCAAACAACCATAAATGACAAAAGAATGCTTGCTCAGTGAGGGTAGCTGGTGCAGAAGCCATTTTTTAAACTTAGATGTTTAAGTACTCAAAGAAAAGACAGCTTTGATTTCTGGCTGCAAAAAAGATATGAGGAAGAGCTCCTCCCCTTCCTTGAGTAACTGCAACTCCATTCTTGCTAACAAAATATTTGGAATTCCACTTGATGAGCTGCAGCCGGGAGGACAGCCAGACAATGAGGTTCCATTCATAGTCTGCCACGTTGTGGACTATATTGAGGAACATGGCAGTCTGGAGCAACAAGGACTTTTTCAAGTCAATGGAAATGCTGAGACAGTGGAGTGGCTTCAGCAGAGATATGACAGTGGAGAAGAGGTGGATTTGGTTAAGGAAGCAGATGTTCCTTCAGCTATTAGTCTCCTTAGGTTTTTCCTTCAAGAACTTCCTGAACCTGTTATTCCTGGCAGTTTGCATATTCACTTGATGCACCTTTCTCAAGATTATAATAATGAAGATGAATTTGGAAGAAAGTTGAGGTTCCTCTTGCAACAGCTTCCACCTGTTAATTACAGCTTGTTAAAGTTTCTGTGTAGATTTTTAGCCAATGTAGCATCACATCATGAAGAAATTTGGTCTGCAAATTCTTTGGCTGCTGTCTTTGGTCCGGATGTCTTCCACATTTACACAGATGAGGAAGATATGAAAGAACAAGAAATAGGGAGCAGAATAATGGCAGGACTTCTGGAAAATTACTATGAATTCTTTGAGAATGAAGAGGAAGATTTTTCATCAAATGATTTGAGCTCAATTACTGAACAGGTTAATGACCTTTCTGAGGAAGAAGAAGATGAAAAGCTGGAACGTATAGAAGAACTTCCAGAAGAGGGTGCAGAAAAATCAAATAACATGCCAGAGGTGGTGCAATTAAGGATGACTGAAAACATCCTGGAATCAAATAGTGTTATAGCATCAACAAGTGCCCACATATCTCCCACCAGCATCTTACCAGCCTCTGCAGAGGTTGATGCTGCTGATGGTATTATTAATGCCAGTGATAGCAGCAAGGAATGTTCAGAACCTGTGGCTGGCGCTAATTTAAACAATGAAGTAATGCAGCAAGATACTGTATTTGAGGATGAAGAAAATCAGTCTCAGGTGTACTGTTAGAGCCATGCAGTAACCATGGTGATGCTGAAGATAGCTGTCCTGAGAGGAAAGAATATTTGATATTTGACAGTGATAAATTGTCGCGTTTGTTTCTGGAATCTAGTAGCAAGATATGTGACTTGAATGCCAACACTGAATCAGAAGTGCCAAGAGGTCAAAGTGTTGGTGTTCAAGGGGAAGCAGCCTGTGTCCAAATTCCACATTTAGATCTGAAGAATTATTCTGGTGGTGATAGATGGGAAGAGCCATTTCCCGCATTTAAGTCTTGGCAGGAAGACTCTGAGTCTGGAGAAGCTCAGCTGTCTCCACAAGCTGGAAGAATGAATCATCATCCCCTGGAAGAGGACTGTCCTCCAGTATTATTGCATCACAGTTTAGATTTTGGGCAAAGCCAGCGTTTCCTACATGATCCAAAAACGCTGAATTCCTCATCTAAAGCACTTTCATATGCAAGGATTCAAAGATCATCCTTTAGTTCAAAAGATGAAAAAGGAGAAGACAGAACACCTTATCAGCTGGTCAAGAAACTTCAGAAAAAGATCAGACAATTTGAGGAGCAGTTTGAAAGGGAAAAGACTACCAAGCCCTCCTACAGTGATATTGCAGCCAACCCAAAGGTATTAAAATGGATGATAGAGCTTACCAAACTGCGGAAGCAAATTAAAGATGCAAAACCCAAAAGCTCTGATGGAGAGTTTGTACCTCAGACCCGTCCACGGAGTAACACTCTTCCAAAAAGTTTTGGCTCTTCTCTAGACCATGAAGGTGAAGCAAGTAAGGATGAATCCAGAACCATTCAGAAGGAGAAAAAAACCACCTAAAGAAGCAACCCTTGAATTTATTTTGAAAAAACTGAAGGAAAAACGTGTTGAGAGATGTCTTCCAGAAGATATCAAGAAAATGACAAAAGATCATTTGGTAGAAGAGAAAACTTCTCTCCAGAAAATTCTTCTTTCCTATGAAAGTCAACATGGATGCCTGGTGACAAGGGAAGAAAGGAACATTGTTAAACCTCGCTGTGATAGATACAGGCTTGTAAAGCAGATGCTGACAAGAGCTAGCATCACTCCTCTCCTTGGATCTCCCTCCACCAAAAGAGGAGGTCAGATGTTACAGCCAATCATAGAAGGAGAAACTGCACAGTTTTTTGAAGAAATCAAGGAAGAAGAAGATGGTATTAGTCTGTCCTCCAAATTAAATATCTTGAAAACCGCTATACAGGCACAGTCTTCATTGGAAAACTCAGAATCTGATATTAAAGAAAATCAAAAACTGGCTCTGGATCTCCGATTGTCAAGTACTCGAGCAGCTTCTATGCCTGAATTACTGGAACAACTTTGGAAAGCTAGAGCTGAAAAAAAGAAACTACGTAAAACATTATGTGAATTTGAAGAAGCATTTTATCAACAAAATGGAAGGAATGCCCAGAAAGAAGATCATGTTCCAGTGCTTGAGGAATACAGAGAGTACAAGAAAATTAAAGCTAAGCTTAGGCTTCTTGAAGTTCTTATCAGCAAACAAGATTCTTCAAAATCCATATAAAATATGCTCCTTGAAAATTCACATCATAAAATCAGTTGTATTCTGTGACATTATCATCATGTGTACTTGACTGGTCCTTGAGTTCATTTTGTCAGGCATTCAGAGATTCTCATTTTGTACTTGGTTGTGGTGCCACTAAAGAAGTGAGGGGAGGGTAAGTTGGCACTCTCAGGGAGCGTGAGTGATGTTCCATGTTGACCACAGACTGTCCTCTTCGCCTTTAGCAAACGTGAATTCTCCTTCATTGTTTTGTACTACCAACACATCCTATTGCCAAAAGACTACAATTTTATCCTTTCAACTTCAAGAACTTTGGAAATACAAAGCTTTTTGTTAATTACCTTTTTTTTTCCATTACTGAAGAAAATTGAGAGGAAAAGCTTCATATTCAACTCTTCAGTTGCCTTTTTCTTACAGAATGACTGAAAATTTGAAAGAAAAACCTATAGAAGTGCACATGTGCAACTGTGTTCTGTTTTCTTAGAAAACCAAAATCAAGCTGAGATTACAAGTCCTACCGTGAAACATATTTCTGTTTAATTCTCAAAGTGACACCTCCTCACAGGTAAGATATGAACAAAATTTTGCAATTCAGTGGTCACATAGCTTGGATGAAGATAACAGTAGGTACACCAAAAAGTGGCCTTGTTTAGCCTATTGAAAACATATATCACACATCACACACAGAACTGAATCATACCACATGCTGCCTATGGGATTTAAGTTACTGTTCGTTCCTAAATTACAATTTATCAGCTGATGATACATTTGTCTGGAATGGGTTCTGGGCTATTCCCCCTACCCACCTCCAGATAATGTGAGAAAATAGCCATGCCAGTATGTAGGAACTTGATGGTGCTCAGATTATTATCTTTAATCAAATGGGACTAAATTGTCAAGGTAATCATTTTACCTATGTAAATCTTGTAACAAGGGCTATACTACTGCATTTTTACATGAACTTCAGGGGGCTACATCTTTTTTTTCCTTTTCCTCTTTAAATCAGTAAAATCTGTACAATGAAACCCTCTAAAAGAGACCACCTTTTGCTTAATCACATTCTGTTAAAGCAGGCATTTACAGTATGTGTAGTGGTATGCCCTTTGTCATACACTCTTAGCATCTTTTTTTCCTTGGCTTTGCATAGCTTTTCTTCAGGTACTCTTGGTATCATTAAGCTAATCACTTTTATGAAATGGTGACTTCATTTGTGTTAACAATATAATATGCTTAATCTCAGTGTTAATTTTTTTTTCCTGGTGCTTTTCGGTTGATGAGTGCCTCACTTTGTGCCCATGTTTTGCATGCAGCGACTCATGCATGGTTTTCTTACCTAGCTAATATTAAAAGTTTGTTTCATACAAAAAATAAAACAAATACTAAATCTACTGGAAGAGAATAGGTAGAACTCTTGAGTACATATGTAGCCAAAGAGTTCATGAACAAAACCACAATTACATGAGAAATACTAGGAAGAGTCAACAACTCAGATTTCATCTTATTGAAAAGCTTTTTCACAGCAAAGGAAATCACCAATAGATGGAAAAGACAACTTACATAATGAGAAAAAATTGTATCCAATTATTTCTCAGACAAAGAAGTAGTATCTAGAACACTTAAAGAATTGGAAGAAATCAGATTCCTCAGATTTAAAGACCCAATCCAAAAAGTGGCATCTGAGATGAATGCATACATCTCAGATGAAGAAGAACAAATGGCAAATAAATATATGAAAAAATGCTCAACAGCACTGGTCATTTGAGGATGGAAATGAAAACAACATGGAGATTTCATCTCCAGAAATAATGGCTGTTATCAAGAAATCAATCAACAGTGGGCCACCATTCCACCGCTCCCAGGGCAGAGGAGGAAAGCCACGTGGGTTCCAGCAACACCACACACCACACCACCCCACCCCCGTCGAAATGAGAAGACACATAAACAAGCCTCAAAAACAGACTTCCAGATCACCTACAGCAACCTCAAAGGGAAACGAGATGGAAGACAATATCCTAGGAAAAGACAATGAGGGTCACAACCCCAGGAAGCCCAGCAGAATGAATCCATTGGGCGTGACAAATTAAACACAGGCCTTGAAGGAGTATCTCCCACCTCAGCTTCTTCTCTCTCTCTGCTTCCTGGTTGCCTTCACAGAAGAGGCTTTCTTCTGCCCAGACACTTCCATCATGCGTTGCAGACCACGCAAGGGCTGAAAGTTCTAAAAAGGGATGGAACTTGGAACCTTGCACTTGAGAGGCAGGCAGTGGAACCACTGAGCTAAATCCCCAGCCCCCAGAGACTTCTTAACCACATAGTCAGGCAGTCATCAGAATGACGTCACTTCAGTGAAGCTCGGCCGGTCCCAGCACCCAGAAGGAAGCTCCCTGCCTCCATCCCAGGCTCCTAGGGCAGTGAAGCTCAGCTGGTCCCAGCACCCAGAAGGAAGCTCCCTGCCTCCATCCCAGGCTCCTAGGGCACTAATGCTCAGCTGGTCCCAGTAGCCAGAAGAAGGGTCCCCGCCTTCATCCCAGGCTCCTAGGGCAGTGAAGCTCAGCTGGTCCCAGCAGCCGGAAGGAAGCTTCCCTGACACCATCCCAGGCTCCTCGGGCCAAGAAGGTGAGCCAGTCCCAGCACCCAGAAGGAGGCTCCCCCACTGCCATCCCAGGCTCCTAGGGCAGAGAAGTTGAGCCGTGCAGGTGCCAGAAGGACACCCCCCCTCCGTGGAAATGAGAAGACACATAAACAAGCCTCAAAAACAGACTCCCAGATCACCTACAGAAACCCCAAAGGGAAACAAGATGGAACAATCTGATACTCAACCACCTGGACTCTCTAAACTGGCAACAAAAGAGGATCTGGGAAAAATGAAATCAGAAATAATTACTCAGATAACAGCAAAGATTGTGCTCATGATGCAAGACATG
>NW_004624809.1:7353649-7367447 GCF_000247695.1 Heterocephalus glaber
CAAGATGCATTATGTAAAGGTACAATTCCCAATGAGAAATGTAATTGTGTTGTATACCTAAACTGTACCAATAAAAGAATTTAACAAAAATAAATAAATAAAGTTGCTTGTTTGTTTTCTTATTTGAGACAGAGACTCAGTATGTATCCAGGCTGGCCTTGAACTCCAGGCAATCCTCCTGCCTCAACCTCCTGAGTGCTGGGATTATAGGCACCATCACACCCGGCCTAAAGTAGCATTTTAAGATAGGACACAGTATAAGATAAATTCCCAATATGACTGCAAGTGTAATTTTTAAAACATGAAGCTATGAAAAGAATTATGCTAAAATTATGCTTATGGGTGATTTGGTTTTTTTCTCCTATATTTTCAAATTTTTTCTATAATACTATTAATTACTTTTTATAGCCAAAAGAGCATTTAAAATGTTTCTAGGTAGAATAACAAATAAGCTGAAATAAATTTTCAACAATATTATCAGAAGTACACTTCTTAGGCAGGTTGGTCAGACAAGTGTTATCCACCTTTTACACCTCCCCAAGATTGGCTTTTAGCTGTGTCTGTTTTCTTGGAGAGCAAGATGAGGACATAGTTTTCTTAGATCTTTATACCACCACACCACACTGTCATTTAAAAGCACTGTCTAGTAAACTCAGTCGCATAAACACAGGCCATTTACAGACTTGACATCTAATTCCAGGTACCTGAAATCTGAAAACGAGTAGGGGTTGTTTATTTTTTTGGCTGGGGATCAAACCGAGGGCTTCACACATGATGAGCATACCCTCTACCACTGAGCTATACCACCAGCCCTGAAAGTGGGTTTTTAAAAAATGCTAGGTTGAGGGCCAGGGATTTAGCTCAGTGGTTCCACTGCCTGCTTCGTAAGCACAAGGTCCTGAGTTAGATCCCTGGTACCAAAAAAGAAAAAAAAAAAATCTAGGATGGTCATATACTGGTTGTTCTGTCTTTTCCTTAATACTTGTTTATTTTTCAAATTTTTTGCTTTTGTTTTTCTTTATTTTTTAAGACAGGGCCTTGCTATGTAGTTCAGACTGGCCTTGAACTCACTAGTAACCTAGGCTTGCCTCAAACTCATGGTGATCCTCCTGCTTCAGCCTCCCAAGCGCTGGGATTATAGGTATGCCCCACCACGCTTGGCAACTTTTAAATTTCTGCAAGTACTGTTTCAAGAAAACGTTTCAACTACGTATTGCAGGTAGTATTTTAAGGAAATGAGTTATGTCAGTGAGCACTTCTGCACTCCTCCATGGATAATCAGAATGTTTAGTCTCCTTGGCAGTGTGTGAATGTTTGCATCACATCTCTATCCTAAAACAACTCTTATCCTACAACACTGGACCAGCGTTAGAAGATGAGGAACGTTCAACCATATTTTAATTACAGTCTGTTTGTTGTCCCTTGGCCTCTCTAAGCTTTACTGCCTCATGAAAAAAATGGGCTTAGCAGACACTGGCCTACCCTGAGTTTGAAGGTTAAATAAAAGTATTTGTGAAAATATCTGTATATAACTATTTGCATAACGTAGCATGAGAACTACTTTTGTAAAATACTACTGACTTTTGAATTTTAAAACTATGTTACATATATTCTATATTCAGCATATATCTTTTCATTGCACATGAGTATATTTTTTCAGCACTGGCAATGGAAGCCAGGCCCTTGCACATGCTAGGTGTGTGCTCCACCACTGAGCTACACCTCCAGCTCTTTTTATAGCTTTTTTTTGTAATTTTGACTCAGGGTATGGCCTTGAATTTGAAATCCTCCTGCCTCAGGATCCCTAGTAGCTATGATTATCACTGCACATAAATATAGTTCTTCACTGACTTCTTTGTATCTTCTTGTGTGTCCATCTTTAAGTCGTTTTCTTAAAAGGTACAAAATAGGTTTATTTCTAAGAGATTTTAAAGTCAACTTTTCAGGGCATCCCATTTTACAAGCTTCCTTCTGTCTCTCTTGGAAACTATCTTTCCCTCAATAAATACTTCCTACTCTTAAAAGGAAAAAAAAGTCAACTTTTCACAGCCTATAAATTCTTAGAAGAATATTCTCTAAAGAAAGACTAATTCTTTGATAAAATGTTAGTTTAGAAATATTTATTCCTCTCTAGTTTTATTAAAGGGGGTATATTTTAATCATAGTAACATATTACTTTCATGGTACTTTTTACTTTGGCAGAGTATTTTGCCATATTTGATCATTTTGTTTACAAAGATGCTAATTCCACATATCTACATATAATTTTTTTTTTTTGGTACCAGGGATTGAACTCGGGACCTTGCGCTTTCGAGGTAGGCGCTGGAACCACTGAACTAAATCCCCGGCCCTCTACATATAATTATGCAAGGACAGTCTGTCTCAACAACGCATTTTATCATATTAATTTCCACAGATCATAATACAAAAGATCTGATTTATCTTAGAAATACATATACTTTTACCAAATAGTTCTATTACACATCTCCTTTTTTTTTTTGGTACCAGGGATCGAACTCGGGTCCTTGTGCTTGCGCAGCAGGCAGCAGAACCACTGAGCTAAATCCCCGGCCCTACACATCTCTTTTAATGGCAATCAGATGGCTTAGTTTACTATAAAGCAGGAAAACAACAACTAATTTAAATTATAGGGTTATTTTAAGGATTAAATAAATTAAGGTCTACAAAGCCACTAACTGGCATGTTTAGAATAACAGATGATCATATCCTACAGTTTTAGGTAGTTTATAGTTTTATTTAGTAATTTGTATTTTACATATTTAAATATTTTTACAAAGAGAACTGCACTCCTCAACTGTTAAGAAAAATTAGAGAAAATTAAAGTTTATAGTGCCAATCTATGATCAGTGCTAGAAATAAAATGAGTGACTCTCCCAGCAGTGTTTACATTCCAAATGATGAACGTATTGAAGAGATTCATGAATCCACTGAAGAATAACCCTAGCATTTATATTACAGAAGATATTATTTGCAGCAACCTTTATTTGAGTTAACGTTCTTTTGGAATAATATTTCATACTCAACCTCATTGTTCTTTAATTTTCAAATTTGTTCTAAGTATTTTCCGTGGTAAATAATGCCTTGTCCTCTGGAAAAATACAAAAAAACCCTTTTTAATGACTGTTTCCTTTACAAATATACATTCATTCATTCACTTTTCATGGGGCTGTATTTTATACATACAAAAAAACAACTATTTTTGCTATAGAGACAAATAGAAGTTAACTGTTACACTGTAATCAAGTCACTTGGGAAACCCTATACTGTAAACCAGGCATGACTCTACCAAATCCCAGAGAAACAGTGTAGGTGTCATAGTAACAGCAAAAGCCTTACGTTCTGGTAATGCTGGTGGCCACTGAACTGCTTCCTGTGCCACTTCTTTAAGTTTCTTCTTAAGATCTCTGCTGGTTTTCTTATAGAAATAAAGGTCTTTTTCCAACTGCTGGATTTTATCTTCATATATTTTTAAAGATTCTACAATGCCTTCTCCATCTTGCTCTATAAAGCAAAAATTTACATTTTAACTTGGTTTTAAATAAAGTTTTAAATTATGGGGGTTTTTTGGGTACCGGGGATTGAACTCGGGACTTGAGCTTGTGAGGCAGGCAGCAGAACCACTGAGCTAAATCCTTAACATAGATGCAGACTATCTTTAAAGGGTCAGATGTGTATTACACTATCTGTTACCTTAATGAATTTGTTTTCTCCTACAATTTGGATCCTTCTGCCTGTAAAATTTTTTGAAAGGTTGTACCCATAGTTACCTTCTCTACCCCATCCCCTATTAACCACAACATACTCATGATTCATAAACTTATTTTTCATTTGCTACTAACAAGATTTTACAACAGCATAAGTAGTACTTCCTACAAAAAGTTCACATGCTTAGAACTCCATCTAGCAACTGTATTAATATCTTACTCAAAGTTTGTATTGGGAACTGTGGTTATATGGAAAATCATAAGTCTAGGGTTTGCAGACCTAAGAAATATATAGCCACACCTCCACAAAAAAAGTTGTTAAGAGACTAGAAAAATTAAATCACAAAGATAAACACAGAAAAATAAGGAAATACACAGCATTAAATTCTACTTTATGCAACAATAGAACTTGAAGCCTCTCATACTTATGAATCAATCATTGTTCTGAAACAATAAAACCTAGCAGCTGACTTTCAGAAAATACATACTTTAGGACCTATTCTCTCTTGCTGACATATTTATAAAATGGTTCTACTGGTTTGTAATTTTTTGTTATACTCAAATGTTTCATAAAATTTTAAGTATATTTCTATGGTTTAATTCATCATCTTATTTTGAAACTTAATTTATCATCATCTTATTTTGAAACTTAATGGCATCATAAATCAAGAGTCCCCATAAAGTAGGGCCAGGAGTGTAACTCAGTGAGCACTAGCCTAGCATGCATGAGGCCCTGAGTTCAACCCCCAGCACTGTCAAAAAGAAATCCCTATAAAGTATGTTTATATCCATCAACAACTTTATGTTCCATATTCACTCAGTTTAGAAAATTCACAAATTGTTAATATTTTAAGTTTCAACTTTGTTATGAAAACTACGTGTAACTTTAGAAATGAGTGATTTTTAAAAATGTTCTCATTTGGCTATGGTGCCAGGTTTTGATGTATAATCCTATAAAAATTTTATTTAAATGTCACTTTTAAAGACTTTAGGTATGGTAGGGAGAGCATGTTTAGATGCAATGAATGATAGGCAGGATCCTCCAAAAAAAAATCCTGTCATTGGGCAACTGATGGTTGGTTAAGCAGTTAGAAGTAACTTGGAGGCAAGTTGCCTCAACATTTAAATTTCATATATTTCTCAATTCTCTGTTTTCTCAGGTTGTTTCTTCCAGATCGCTTCTGACCCATTTTCAGCTGGATGCATGAGCATTAGAACTAAGAAGCCTACACTACAGCAGTCACAGTATCACCTGGCAGTGATTTTGTTGCTGTGGCAGCTGCTTGTATCCTGGCCCTAGGCCCAGGTAATGCAAAGCCCAGCTGTTGAGAGAGCTCTCTGTGTTAGCGTGCGTGCTGAACTGCTGCTCACTGACCACAGTATATGCCCATCAGTGGTAGACTAATTTTGACCTAAGATAAAATCTTAATGCATAAAATGTTACAGTGACCTGAAAATTATAACAAGAAATATACCAGGCATATGATGGAAAATAATTTAAGTATTATAGTACTACATTACTGAGAGAAAACTTTCAACTGTACATCAGAAACCTAGAAGTAATCCTACATTTCCACATAAAAACTAGATTAACAACAGACTAACAGGATTGCAGCAGTTCGTGTGTGTGTGCGTGTGTGTGTGTCTAGGCAGAAGAGGTATTCTTCAAGCCTGAAGAGCCTTACACATCAAAGTCAACTAACCCAGAACATGGTAATCAAACTATGCAAAGGCCAAACACTTGTATAAGTTGTAATTATTTAAAATGAGCTTTTAGGTGATCAGTTTCTGACCATCTTCCTTCCTTGATGCCACCATCACTTTACTGACAAAAAGGGGCAGTCACCTTGGAAATGATGTATCAGCAACTGCATTTTTTGCTCATGTTCCTTTTGCTGGAGAGTCAGTCTCCGGTCACACAGTAATTTCAGATGTTCCAGTGCAGATTCTAACTCACAAATCATATTATCTCGTTCCAGAACTTTCATTTTAATTTCTTCATTCTGTAACTGTTGTTTCCGTTCAGCTTCTCGTAAATTAACCACCTAGCAAAGATATTTTTGAACTTTTAAGTGTGTCTTAGCCTAATACAATAAATTAATTTACTTTTCCTGGGCTACAAAGAGATGTATTTCCTAATCTCCATAGTATAAGTGCTTCTTGAAAAGTACTGAGTCCTCTGGCAAAGGCTTGATAATATACTCACAAAGTAACCTAACAGCTTTTTTCATTTGCTGGAATTCTGAATTGGTAACACTTTCATTTTCAATATAATGTTAGTCTAATAATCACCCCGTCAAGAATTCTTAGATATGATCGCCGTAATTTACATTTTATAATTCTATAACTCTTGTTTCTCTAGTCGATGTGGATATTGAGAAGCTAAAGACTCTTGCAACATCTAGATAATTCTGTTTTAAAGCCAAAATGGATGTTATAAGTAAGCAACAGAATTTTTTTAACCATGAGGACAGAGGTTCAGCTTCAGGTCCTGCCTTTTGTCTGTTGGGTTCTTCTCTGCTGGAAATAAATTATTAAGTAAATGTACTTACACCACATTGTCTGCATCAAAGACTCTGTTAGTAATCTAATGACCTCTCCAGATCAATACTTATTCTATAAAGGTTTCTCAGATCAGAAAATTCACCAAACAGCCAGGGATTTAGCTCAGTGGTTCTGGCGCCTGCCTCATAAGTGCAAGGTCCCAAGTTCGATCCCCGGTACCAAAAAAAAAACAGAAAAAAAGAAAAAGAAAATTCACCAAGCTTGACTAGGGTACCTTGCATTAAGAACCCTTGCTTTCTTTTGCACATAAGGAAGGGAGGGGGTTTGAGGGGAGAGGAATGGGATAAGATTAAAATATAATTTATTTTTGAAAAAAGAACCCTTGCTTTAAGGTCTCATCTAAACCTAGAATAACATTCTATCATTTTTTCTTGCCTTCTACATACACAGCAACAGGATATAAACTCATCAGTAACAGTCACTACTGATAGTAATTCTCTAAGAGGAGACTGTTCATAGCATTTTCATTTTTGTTTTACACTATTAGAACTTCTAAAAAACTTCAGTGTTTTTGGTTGAATGTCCGATATTCCCATAATTTATATATACTTTTCACAAAAAGGAACCAATTATTTAACACTCCATCATATATAATCTTAAGTGGAAAAAATGTTAAAGAAAATATGGATATAGTTCTCAGGGCTATGAAGTATCTCTGGATCAGTAAATTATTAAATTCATATAAAGTAAAATATTTTAATTGATTTAAGCACATTCAGGTTAATAGAATTTATCACTACCTTTGCCACCATGTACCACCTCATCTCCATTTCAAGTCACATAACGAGAAACAACAGGTTTATTCTACCAAAAGCAACGAAAGGCCCTTGGAGGGCCTTCTTATTTCTCATGAATGCTGTGTAGAAACATCTAAATCTAGAACCAAGAAACAATAAGGAAGGAACACAATTTAAATTCTTTGATTTTTAAGACCATTGAAATAAGGCCTACTGAAAAGCCCTCCAATTTTAAGGACCTCACCAAGTTAGACCAACATGCTTGGACAATCAGAGCTTGGAGATGAGATGACAACATCAGTATTAGAAGGTGAAATCATGAAGAGAAATCATGATTAAATCTGTAGTTATGCCATCAATCTTCGAGCCTTTCAATTTCTTTCAAAATTCAACATAAATATAGGGAGCATCTTGAGTCCTCTTTATAAGTAAACATTGCCATTGAAACACAAACCTTATTGAAATATCTCAAAAGAATAGCTCTAATCTCAACAGGACTTAGGCAAATTAGTTTTTCCAAGACATTTGCTTCACTATGAGAGAGATTTTGGAATGATGCTCTAAGCAAGTTCTGGCGACTCTGGATATTCTCATTCTTGTATTCAATTGCAGCTTCCAATGCTTCAATCCCTTCTTCAAGTTGGAAAAGAACATGTTCCTCCTAGATATGACACAACAGAAATCATTCATTTTAAGTGAAACAGTATAATCTGGACTTTGTCATATACTCAGATCGTATTATGCTATTTGAGTTTAATGGACAGTAACATTCTTTTTCTAAATTTTAAGAAAATTATGTTTTAGTTCTTCCTATGCTACACAATTCACTGTGTGTATGTGTATTTATAACACAGAATCACTGAATCTTCACAATAAACCTGTGTAATAAAATGAAAGATGCAGAAGCTAGGTGAGTTCTGAAACTTTTCACGGTAACACAGTAAATGCTAGTCACCAAATCCAAGATATTATTATCTTCCTGCACAATTCCTAAAGTGAGTTTTATATGTCAGTGTTTCCACTGGTGAAATCTAGAGGCCCCTACTATTCTTCCAACAACCTATCAAAACAACATATTTCTAGGAGAGAAAAGAAATGTATCTAGAATAAGTTCTTTAAAATTAGTAAGTAGAGAAGAGTCTCTAGGGAAAAAACAAAGTATGGCTTAACAAAAGTGGTGAAGATATAAGGAAGTAAAACATTTCATAAGATTCCAGTAGAGGCATTAAAAATGGTGACAACATAACATTTTTTCATATACCAGAGATTTCTTTTGTAGGAAAAAAGTCTGGTGACTCTTTCTTCTTATATTTATCCAAATACATAAATTTTGACTATCCAAATACATATGACTCTTTGTTCTTAGATCTATCCAAACACATATGATTTGGGGAGAACAAGACCAAATACCTGGAAAGAAATTATTTCAGATTGATGAGACTTGGATATATGAGCTATGAGAAATCATATGATGTATGTGTGTGTGTGTTTTAAATGCATTACACTAAAAGACACATTATCTTTCATACATGCCCCTCAGTTACTCCCCCTCGCTTTGCACACATTTATCTCTCATCATTCTTGCCACTTTCTGAAGTAGTTCTGGAGTGTCTTTAGTTGTACTGCCATGACTGCGTCGATATCCAAATCAATTCAATTTCACAGTAATTGTGACTTTGGGGAAGAGCTAGAAGTCTCATAGTACCAGATCTGTGAATAAAGTGGATGAAAATACACTGTAATGTTTTTATGAGCCAGCCTTTCTGTTGGATGGCACTAGGCAGCAGCATTTACTATATTTTTTTTAACATATCCTGTGAAGACACTCATGAAAGAGGACTTCCAGAACTGTTTCAGACAGTGGCAATAATGATGGGATAAGTGTGTTCGAAGTGAGGGGAATATTTTGAGGAGGATTAATGGCCATGTGTCTTTTACTGTAATAAATTTTTTAAAAATTTAAACATTCACTGTATTTTCTTTTCTATTTTTTTTTTCTTTTTGTACCAGGGATCGAACTCAGGACTTTGCACTTGCAAGGCAGGCAGCGGAACCACTGAGCTAAATCCTCGGCCTGCAATTCACTGCATTTTCTGATCACCACTGTATGTTTCTGTATTCTTACATGTGTTATGGGGGTCTAAGTTCCTAAACTAAGTTCTCTGAGGGCAGACTGTCTTGCCCATACTCACTTCCTGAATGCCCCAAATAGTACTATCACAAGGTTTAAACTTAGTATATGTTGGATGAGTTAATAAAGAGAGAGGGAAAAAAGATATTTTCCATGCCCTTAATTATTTTTCTTCACACTTCAGCATCTCAAAGGAAAATAATGTAAATATTTCTGATCTACTTAAAGAATAGTTACAGTGACTTCTAGAGCTCCTTTTTTGAATTCAAGAAACAAATGTAATAACCTAACCTAGAAGGGGGTTGAAAAACATTTTTTTTTTTTTTTTTTGGTATTGGGGATCGAACTCGGGCCCTTGCACTTGCACAGCCGGTGGTGAAACCACTGAGCTAAATCCCCGGCCCCGAAAAACATTTTTAAAGGACATTTTGCAAAATTTTCTGAAACAGCCATTTTGGAAAAAATGTTCAATAACCATTCTACTTCTCTGAGCAATCACTAAGCATCAGAGGTTTGGGAGTTTGACAGCTGCTCTAAAAGGAATGAAATAAGTCACCTTTTTAAGAATAAAAAAAGAAAACCTTAAATGTTGAAAGGTGAATAAGAGGAACCATGAAATAAAAGTATATTATCCGAAGAATATATTTCACTTTTGAATTCATGCTATGTTTACATTTTAACAAAAATGTGCAGAGTTTGCCTTTATACATGGCTGAAAACAAAGTACGTGGTACAAATGTAGTTTCTACAGTTTCGGATCTGAGTTGAGGAAGTGCTGAGATAATGTACGATAATACGAGTACAGAGCCCAGACAATGGCCTGCTCTGGGGTGCTGCATCACAGAAGGGTCATGTTCTTACTAACTCAGCAGCAGGTGCAGGCTGACCAGACAGGCTGCCCTGGGAAACCACAGGTCATGAGGAGCTGACTATGCTTTACCACAGTGCACTGCTTTTCCAACCTAAATGTGCACTGAGGGGCTTGTTAAAATGCAGATCCTGACCCAGCAGGCCCAGGTGGAGCCTGAGGTCTGCATGTCTACCATACTGCTCCCCAGGATTGCCACTGGCACAAAGATCAGTCTGTGAGCAACAAGGACCTGAAGCTGTGGTCTTCAGATCACACATCCCTATCAGTAAAAAGCAAAACAAGACAAAAGTCTAACAAAAACTTTTAAGTGAGCACCATATATACTGTATGAATATTTCTCCATAAATTAAATGAATATTTTAATCATAAAACATGGAATTTAAAGTTTAAAAGATGAAAAAAAAAAACAGTTCTTATATTTTCTTCCTGAACCTCACTTATAGGCAGCAGCTCTGTATTAAGAGAAAACAAGTTGCTCTCCTGTCATCTGCAGCAGCATGGAAGGAACTGGAAGACATTATGTTAAATGAAATAAGCCACCTACAGCAAGATGAATACCATATGTCCTCACTTATTTGTAGAAGCTAAAAACGTTGATCACACAGAAGTGGACAGGAGAATAGTGGCCACTAGAGGGTAGGAAGGGCAGAGAGAAGTTGGCTAATAGGTACCACAATACAGAAGGGGGAATTACTTCTGATGTTCATGGTACAGTAGGGTAACTATAGCCTATAATTTATTTTGCATTTCAAGATAACTAGAAGGGCCCTGAGGTTTCCACTACATAGAAATGATAAAATTTGATTAGACTGAAATGTTAATTACCCTAATTTGATTGTTATACTTTGTATACATGTATTAATTATACCACTGTTCCAATATATAAGTAAAATATCGTCTATCTATCTATCTATCTATCTATCTATCTATCTATCTAAAAAAGAGAACTAAGCCAGGTATGGTAGCACACACCTGTCACCTCAGCACACTGGAAGGCTGAGGGGAGATGATTGGAAGTTTAAGCCCAGGCTGGGTAACTATAGTGACTTAGATCTCCATCTTTAAAAAAAGCTAGAGATTTAGCTCAGGTGAAGACCCAGGATTCAGTCCCCAGTATGGAAAGAAAAATGAAAAAAAAAAAAAAGAAAGAAGAGGGAAGAGAGGGAAGAAAAAACTAGAGTTCAATTTTTTTACTTTCTAGATTTTATTGAAAAAGGGGAGGTGATCTGCATATAGTAAGTTGCTGGCTAATTCTCTCTTAGGATGGTGATCTAAAGCCTATTACTTCCTAAAAAATAATACAATCAAGAAAAATAATTTATTATAGAAAGACAAAATACTGTGATTTTAAGTAAGCTTAAAGATATCAAGATAGCAGACCATTCCACCTAGATTTTATTGATGTCCTTTGTCTCTTTAGAATCCCATGTTTCCTCTAATTATCTGCTATTGGCAGATCTACTGGGGAATATTGATCTTGGCTTTAAAATAGTGATGAGAACAGAGCTTGCTTCAGAGCTACATATGGAGAACCCACCATAGAGTGAATAGAAACTCCTAAAACCAAATAAAACCCCAGCAACTGTGGGAGGTTTCTCATTCCCTCAGGGTAATTTAGGTTGGCTACTAATCAAGAATCATGCACAATGCTGTATTTTCACCATAAAACCATAAAAAATGTCTGAGGTACAGAAATAACTCCACATGAAATAGAAGCCTCAATGTTTCTTTGTAATTAGCAGACCTTACTGTACTTTTGCAATAATTTGCTCATTTCTATCTCTATGCCTTATTTAACAATGTTCTCCCTAGAATGGCCTTCTTCTTTCGCCAGTACCTTCTGTGTTATCATTCAGCTTAAGATTCTAATCCACCAAGGCAGCCTTAATGGATTTTCCCTAAATGATCACTGTACTGCTTTGCATACATGGAATAATGACAGCATTACTGCCTTAGCTATAACTTGCTTTTTTGTGTACTTTGGGATTTAGAGTTTTCTTAAATTTCTTACACATACTGCTTTTCCCAGAGAAAGTATGAATTTCTCAAGGGGAACATAATACTGTATTTTCTACTTTCTCTGTTTCCTCCCCAAGGCCTGGTATGGTCTCAGGCAGGCACAATTCCTTAAATCCTTAGGCTCCACTGTATCTAAGGCTCTTTCATCTTTCATGTCTACAAAGCTTAAGGCTCCAGCTGAAGCCCCTGGGAGGCCAGCCTGGCACTGTGCACCCCTGTGTGGCCACCAGGTTACCAACATAGAGGTAGAGGGGTGTGATGCTCCTCCAGCAGCCGCTTAACCCCATGTACGTCAATCTCCAATTCCTTCTGTCAGTGCAATGAGCAGTAATTAATGCTATGCCACTATGCCACTCCTTCTGTTTCTTCTTCCCTACCCCCTTAACTTTCTCCTTCTTGCCCTAATCTAAGACACTACAAAATTCAGCCACTCGCCTGCTTTTAGCAATTTTCCCTTGCTTTGAACATTAATAGTAAATATTTGCAAAGAAAACTCAGGCTCAAAAGAATGATCAGACAAAGGAGCCTCAAAAATTCTTTTGAGGCTCCTCTGTCTGATAAAGTAAGGTACAGTGACCATTACCAACTGAAATGAAAAGTTTTAAAAAGAAAAAGTATGGGGCAATTTGATAGCCAATGAATGAACCATCTTTTATCTAATTTTAAAAATAAAAATAAGAGGAGCACATGCTTTCCTAGATGAACACTGAAACTAAAAGATATCTTGCTGAAATGTGAATTTTGTACATCTGTTTGTCTGGACATAGCAGGGAATAGCCCAGACACTGGCCTCTCCTCAGCCCACTTCCATGGACAGAATCAGCCCTTTATGCACAGGCATCTGTGGTGGGCAGTGAATTATCAGTGTCCTTAGGAAGATGCACAGAGAGAGGCGAGTGCCCTTGGAAGAACTGAGGAGGGTTCCTCAAAGCATCTTCTGTGTTGTGTGATTTCTGATCAGAAGGACACACTTAGGGCAAGTATGAGTTTTCTAGTGCCTGGCAATGCTAGGAAGGAGCCACATGTGTGGGCGAGCAAGTGGGGACATCTGTCTGTAGTCAAGCATGGTTTATGTGCCAAACAGATGCTAGGTGAACTCATTACAGCAGATGGAGTCTCAAGGAAACAATGTTTACGTCACCACTTTTATGACCGTGTGACAGAGACCAAGGAAATCAGCTGGTCACCCATCACCATACAGCACCTCCAGATCTAAAGAATATGGACTTACTTCAGGGGACAGCACGCTACCGTTTTTAAGTTTCTGGTCCACACTGTTTTTTCGTCTCTGTAGTTGAACCTTTTCTTTCTGAAGGGCTTGGACTTGTTCTGAAATTTTCGTTTTCTCCTCAGCTGTGCTGCTCTGGAGCTGCATACTCTTTTCAGACAACTCTTGGTCCAGGAAGTCCAGGCGAGTTGATATTCTTAAACTGTCTGTGTTTAAGGCCTGAAAAGACATAAGGCACCAGACAACCTCAAATAAAAACCCAACTATTTAAAAGTTAGGAAGACACAGAGAAAATTACTAAATGGAATAGATTTTTACTTCTTACATTATTGTTTTCTCCCATGGATTTTTGGGGGGTCAAAATATATTATCTTATTCAATTTTTTAAAAAATGTAGACATATGCTATGAATTTATTATCAAGAATACCTTGGCTAAACATCATACTAAATGGTCAAAAACTGAAAACTTTCACGCTAAAATCAGGAACAAGACAAGGATGCCCACTATCACCACTCCTGTT
>NW_004624809.1:7387129-7420658 GCF_000247695.1 Heterocephalus glaber
TCTGCAAATAGGGAAGGGTGGAGGGGGTGAAGAGAGGGAAGGGGAAGGGGAAAAAAATAAGAACCAAGAGACTCATGTAATGGTACAAGATCCCAGTGATGAATGTAACTGTATTTTATACCTAAAATGCACCAATAAACTTAATGGGAAAAAAAAGAAAAGAAAAGAGTCAAGAGACTCGGTGCTCAGAGTGCTCTCTTGGGTTTAGAGAAGACACTGCTATCTCACCACCAAAGCTTGGCAGGAATCAGGAAGGAGTCCATGGACCAATGTGGCCTGATCCACATCTGTTACTGGTCCACAACTGCCAAGTACAGAAATTGAATGTAAGTGTTCAGATACTGTTATAACAATTTAACGGGATAACTGTGTCTCTAGTTACTCTACTAATTTGTAAAATTGACTTTTATTTGCATATTTTAATTTCATTTTTGTACTAATTCATGTTTTATAAGACTATTGGGCTGTGACAAATTTGTAATGAAATGAAAGACCATACTTTCTGCAACAGGAAATTGCAGAAGCACCTATAGAAAGTAAAAGGAAAGACTAGCACCTCCCACCCCTGGGAATGTCAGGAAGAGAAGAGTAACAAAGGTCTAGGTCCTAGTTGTCTTCTAAAATTTGGCCCAGAGGTAGGGCGATAAGTAAAGGTTATTGGTGAGGGAAGGAGGGGAGAAAGAACAAATGCCTCAGTGTAGAGGCCTCATAACCCACAGGACTGCCTGTCACACTGGAAGAACAGAGGTACCTTAGGAAAGAGGGGAACTAGTCTCATGTGCCATGGATCCCGAGGCCAATGCAAGCCATTGTGAAGAACAGGCCCCAAAACTTGGGGTAAGGATAAGCCACTGCACTAGTAAGCTACACAGAAGATTTAGTAGCATCAACTTGGGTTTACAAAGCCAGCAGGCAATGAGATAAAGCCAAAGCATTCCCATGTTCTAAACTGGAAGCCAGCTCAGCCCAAGTTATTCAAGCTGGGGCTTCATCAATCAGAAGCTCTGGTAAGGTGGCCTAGGGAAAGCAAATTCCAGCCAGTCACATCTTCTGTGAGATGCAAAGAAAGAAAGCCATACACCCACCCACTCAGATACTGGACACCATCTTGAGAAGGGAGAAGTGCAGGGAGGAAGAGGATAAAAAAACTAGGCACTGTTATTTAAGAGACCCAAGAAATATTAAAAGGCAATGTTACATTTCAAGACTACGATAAAAACAGACAGGGCTTTTGGTTATTCTAGCACAGTAATTACCATGATTTGGATGGTAGAAGATGAGGTGCTCACAGAGAAGGCAAGTCTGATTTAGACTAAATAGACTTTTCTATGCCCATCTGAGTTGTGCTGTGGATGAATTTGGACCCCTTTTATTTCTTGCCATCCACTAGTTCTTCTTTGCTGTAGTTCGTAGTTATAATTTAGCCCCAGTCATAGTCCCAGAAACTTCAGGATGCTGAAAGAAAGCCCCTTAAATTACAGACAACTTATATTGAAGTTGAATTCCTACTATTCCCACTCATCCACATACCCTTTAAAAGTATGCTGCAGTGGGTCTAATTCCCTCTTCCATGTATTGTTCTAGGCATTATTGCCTTTTTCTTACATTGTAATTCCTGTTAAAGTATCAAAATAATTGTGCACCAGGCACTGTGTTAGACTTGTTACCTCTATTTAATCATCACATTTACCCCTCACAATAATGCTGCAAGACAGGGACTATTACAAACTCCACTTCAGATGAAGAAATAAGTGCTTTCCTTGTGTGTGTGTGTGTGTAGGGGGGTGGTATATGAGTTTTCCTGGGGACCAAACTCAGGGTCTGAGGCATATTAGGTGTGCCTCTACATTGAGCTACAGTCCCAGCCCTCAGGGAATGGGTGCTTTAGAGAAGTTAAAAACCCAAGATAATACCACTGGCCACAGCTCTTTTTTGTTTTGTTTGTTTTGTTTTGTTTTTTTGAGACAAAGTCATACTATGTATGTGAGTTCAGGCTGGCCTTGAACTCACTATGGAGTCAAGGCTGGCCTCAAACTTGCGTTGATCCTCCTCCCAAGTGCTGGGATTACAGGCAGGTGCCAGCTCACTCGGCAAGCCACAGTTTTTTAAACGTATTTGTTACAAACTGCTGCTTTGAAGAGAACCTATGCAGAAGTCATAGTATTCTCTTGAAATGGGTTAGTCAAATAGAAAATGGACAACCTGGAGTGTTGGAAAGTTAGCTCCAAACATCAAGATGTCCTTTAGGACTATAAGCAGGTTTTTCTGTCTTTGCATGAAGGAGTAAAAATGTACATATATCTTTGGGGCACTCTTGCCCTTTTCCTGGAACACCTGCTATGCTCCATAAACTTGGCCATTTCTCTAGAATTAGAGATATGGCTAGAAGGAACAAAATTGCCCTAGGTAAGAACATAAAAGGTGTACATTACTGGCAGAGTTGCATTTCAATATATATGCACTCCTAACAAGAGTTTTCTTTTCCCTAAGCATTAAGAGAGTGCTATGTTAGGCCATATCTCATAAGAGATGAAGACCTGAATCCCAAATCCACAAGACTGACAGGCAGGACTTTAACAAGGAGGCATGATTATTGGCAGTAAAAATGAAAATTGAACAAATTCAAGATATTTGGCAGATATATTCTGTAGGACTTAGTGGTTCATTTGACATGAGAGAAATGGAAAAGGACCAAATCAATGGTGTCTCCTGAATTTCTAGTTCACCCAATTGAGTGGATCAATACACCATCTAAGGCACACTAGAGAACTACAGTTTCTCCCCCATGAACACAGCAGGGTGGGGGAATAGTGGGAAGTTAAGAAGGTTGTAAATTTATTTACAAGACAATTTAATGAAGTTGTAGATGGCTGGATAACATATAATCTGGAGCTCAAAAGACAGATCTGGGAATAAGGATTAAATCTGGAAATGTCAGTTTATCTGCAGTCCCAGAAAAAGATGAAGTCACCTAAGACAGAGAGTAGAAGAGGTCATAGGCCCTACTTGAGGGACTGATAGGGAAAGATAAGCTCACAACTACAGCAAAGAGCAGTAAGAAGGGGGTGAACGGAGAAGGAGGATTAAATGTCACAAAGGCAAAGAGGAAAGAAAATATTTCAAGGTGGAAGGAGTAGTGATCTGGGCTGAATGCAACTGAGTGGTTAGGTAAGGACTTTACTCTAAAACATCAGAATCACACTGTACCCCATAAATATGTACAATTATGCATCCATTAAAAATTTTTTAAATAAGGATTTTGGTGGCTTAGAGGGCACTATGAAACTTCTTAAGAGCTTTGAAGTAGACCAAAAGCCAGAATAAAGAGAATAGGAGAATGAATGGGAGCAGAAGAAATAGAAACAAATGTCAACTTTGCCGAGAACTTTGGAGTAAACGGAGGGAAGTATGGTTGAAAGAGAATAATTTTAAGATGACATAAATCTAAAATCTTTAAAGACAGAATATAGGGGAAAGGCAAAAGTAAAAAAATATAGGAGAAAAGAGTATTAAGCTACACATCTGTTTAGTACTGTAAGAATATAAATTATTACTATTACCTATAACAAGTCACTACTATTATTAAGAATAGTTCATGAAAAATTAAGAAAGCAATTCCATTTACAATATCACCTAAAAGAATAAGATAATCTGGGAATAAATTTAACCAAGGAAGTAAAAGATTAGTACACTGAAAATTAGAAGGCACTGTAGAAAATAATTAAAGAATACCTAAGTAAGTGGAATGGTAGCCCATGGTCATGCATAAGAAGATAATATTGTCAAGATATCAATATACTCAGAAATCCAGATTGAATGCAACCCCTATCAAAATTCCCACAGACTTTTTTGCAGAAATAGAAAAGCTGATCCTCAAATTCATATATAATGGCAAGGTCCTTGAACACTGGAAAAGTAGAGCAAAGCTGCCAGGCGTGGTGGCACACACCTATAGTCCCAGCACTAGGGAGGTTGAGGCAGGAGAATTGTGAGTTTAAGACCAGCCTAGGCTATAAAGTTCTAGGTTGGGGTGAACTACATATACCACCTATTTAAAACAACAACATGGGCCGGGGATTTAGCTCAGTGGCACCAGTGCCTGCCTCGCAAGTGCAAGATTCTGAGTTCGATCCCAGGTACCGCAAAAAAAAAAAAGTTACTAAAACAACAACAAGCTGAGCATGGTGGCACATGTTTATAATCCCAGTACTTGGGAGACTGAGGCAGGAGGAATGCTGTAAGTTTAAGGACACCCTGGGCTACATAGCGCAAGACCAGCCTGAACTATATAGCAACACCCTATCGCAAACACCCTTCCCAAAATTTAAATTTAAATAATAAAGCAATAACAAAAAAAAAGCAAAGTTGGAGTTACTGAAGTTACTTCCTGATTTCAAAATTATACTATAAAGCTACAGTAATCAAAATAATGTGGTGCTGGCATGAGAATAGAGATAAGCCAGTGGAAGAGAATGAAAAGTTCAGAAATTATATACCCATGGCAAATTGATTTTATTTTTGGTACCGGATTGAACTCAGGACCTTGCACTTGTGAGGCAGGCAGCAGCACCACTGAGCTAAATCCTGGCCCCTGCCAACTGATTTTTTAAAGATCAAATTATGCATAGCTGGGCATGGTGGTGTATGAGCATAATCCCAGCAATTTGGGAGGCTGAGGCAGAAGGATAGCAAGTTTCAAGCCAGCATAGGCAATTTAGTGAGACCCTATCTTACAATAAAAAACAAAAGGGGTTGGTTGGAAATGTAGCCCAGTTTTAGAGTGCCACTGGGTTTGATCCTTGGTGCCACAACAATAAAAAAATCAATGAACATACATATATAAAGTATACAATGTGATGTTTTAATATACATATACTCAGTGAAATGATTGCTATAGTCCAGCTACCAACATATCCAGCTCCTCACATATTTCTGTTTTGTTTTTTGTGATGAGAGCACTTCAAATCCAAGTGTCCACTGATGGAGTGGATAAACAAAATGTGCTACAGTCACACAGTAGGTTGTTTTTCAATAGGTTCTGGCTCATATATTGCCCAGGCTGGCTGTGAACTCTCAGACTCAAGAGATCCTCCTGTCTCAGCCTCCTGAGTAGCTAGAACTAACACACCACTGTTCCCAGATTTACAATGGAATATTATTTAGGCACAAAAGGAAATGAAGTTCTGATGCTTGGTACAATATAGATGAAACTTGAACACAATTTGACAAGTTAAATAAGTTTGACATAGAAGGACAAATAGGATTCCACTTACATGACTTATCTAGAGAAAGTAAATTCATAGGCACAGAAAATAGATTAGAGGTTATCAGGGACTGGAGGATAGGAAGAATAGGAAATTACTGATCTGGTTTGAGATTCTCTTTGGGATGATGAAAAGGTTTTGGAAACAGGGGGGATGGTTGTACAACATTATGAATGTAATTAATGCCACTAAATTGTACATTTAAAGTGCCTGAAGTGATAAACTGTACGTTGTATATATATATTACCACAGCTTACAAAATTTAATAATGTGATATATCAAAAACCTACCAAATTATTCACTTCAAATGGGTGAATTAAAGGTATAGTATTATTAGGAAATGAGCTGAGGGATAAATTAGCAAATGAAAATATCTTCTTTTAAGATCATGATACACAGTGTATTTACCATGGTTATTTTCTAATAATTTTTGTTATGAAAAATTATTTTTTCATAGAATGGCTTTTATTTTCTTTACTAATATCTACTTGTAATACATTAAAATAAAAAATAAATGGGTGAATTGTAGAGACATTGTTTTTAAAAAATTAGTAAATGCTCTTTAAGATTCCTCCCACAACTAAATTCTGTGATTTTTATTTTTTACAGTCTAAAAGTGGGTGATATCCAATGTTTAAAATCTAGCAAACCTGGGGGGGTGCCTCTAGTGGGGGAGGCTGTGATGTGTGGAGAGAGTGGGTAGCTTCCTTTCAATTTTTCTGTGAACCTAAAACTGCTCTAAAAAAACAAAGTCTTACTTAAAAAAAAAAATTTCTAGTAAGTCTCCAATTGTGTTCTAGGCCCTGGGATCTTTTGATTGTCTGAACCCAACAGAGCTTAGCAAACAGCACTAGATCAGTGTTTGTTACGATCATCATCATCTACTTCAGAGAGGCCCAGTGAGACATGCATGACTGAGGCCACTGGAGGGAAGAAGGAACAGTCAGAAGAGAGTGATTTTCTCAACAAATCACAGCCATCGTCTATGAGAGCTAGGATTTGAACTCACACTGGTCCAGCTCCAGAGCCCAGGCTGCTGTTACTTGCTCCTCCCCAGAGTGATATATGCTATGTAATTGTGGGCAGACTCTCTTCCGCTCACTAGGAATGAAATGGTTCCATTTCACCTGGTACTTTTTTCCATGTAGCCACATGGACAATGCAAGTCACAGCACTCTGAAAACAGGAATTCCTATTCAAACGTCATTTAGAAGTCAGCTTTAAAAAAAAAAAGAAGTCAGCTTTATAAAATTATGTTGTGGCCAGCATCAGCTACAGCTAATATTCTGCTAGGAGAAATTTTATCACTGTACTTTCTTTTGTGAAGTCAAAGCCTTCAAGACAGTACTCAAAATTCAATAAATAGGTTTTACTGTACTATGTAGATGAACAAAGCTTTAAAGTGAGTAAGGACAGCAATGAAGGACAAACAGGTCAAGGACAGATACTTCACAACAGAATCAAGACCCCGGCTCTGTTAGTTCTGAGCCATTTGACACTTCACGTTATACTTAGCAGGAATGTACGGCAATATTACTTTGATTTTTTGCTGATCCTGCTTAATTTCTGCATTCAGTTGTCTCCTTTTATCATTTTCTTCTCGAAGTCTCTTTTGCAGCTGTACCTTTTGATACTTCAAATGATCTACATTTTGCTCTAGTTCATTAGCACGTTTCTCCTTTTGGATCGACAGTGATGCCAATTTCTTACTATCCTGTTGCTTCTTCTGTAAGATCTGAGAGCATACAGATATTTCAAAATGAAAATGTGCATCTCTTACATTTCCCAACTAAACTGCACCTTCCCATTCAGGGGAGCCATTTTCCCATTTTCATTTTTTCATTTGTTTATTTTGATACTGGGGATCAAACTGAGGACCTTGCACTTGCAAGGCAGATCCAGTGCCACCGAGCTAAATCCCCGGCCCATTTTCATTTATTTTTGATAGGTTCACAAGCAACTGTTTACTCTTCAACATTTCTAATTTTGCAGATGAGGAAAACATAATTTTCATCAGATACGTAAACAACTAAAGAATAAGATTTCCTAATGCAAGGGCCAGGGATTTTGCTCTCTGGTGCCATGCTTGCCTGACAAGTGCAAGATCCTGAGTTTGATCCTGGTATTGCCCTCCCAAAAGATTTCCTAATGCTGACAACCACAGCGAAACAGACTGCTCTATTTTCTTATTAATAATTTTAATTTTTAAAATATATGTACATGGAAAAATTTAAAACAGTACCAGACTGAATTTTTTTGTCCCAATCCCTTATCTACCTGTCCTGCTCCCTGACACAAAATTACTAATTGATTAAATAGTCTTCCAGAAATAATTTATATATATACACGCATGAAAACAGCTTCATGTATATTTTTTTCTTTTAAATTCTTTTATTGGTACATTTTAGGTATACAATACATTTACATTCATCAAAGGAACTTGTGCCTTTACATGATGGATCTTGGTTCTTATTTTTCCCCCTTCCCCTGCCCTCCCTTCAACCCCTCCACCCCTCCCTATTTAAAGGCTTTGTTTCCATTTATTCCTTATCTCATATTTTTTCCTTTCCCTTTTTTCCTTTCCCCTACCCCTCCCATTTCCCCTACCCCTTTAGACCTTTTCTTCCTATTTCACATTATCAATTATTCATTTTAATCCTTATTTACACTTTCAGTTTCTCATACCAGAGAAACTATTCAGTATTTACATGTGTGTCCTATTTATTTCACTGAAGAGTATGGCCTCAGTGTGCATCCATTTAGCTACAAATGTCTCTAATTTCTCATTCTTTATGGCTGAGTAGTATTTCATTTTATTTTTTAAACCCCACATTTTCTTGATCCAGTTTCCAATTGATGGGCACTTGGGCTGTTTCCAAGCTTTAGCTATTACAAACTGTGCTGCTATAAACATGGGTGGGCATATATCTCTGTGGTATGATCTTTTAATTCTTTGGGGAAGATCCCGAGCAGGGGAATAGCTGGGCCAAATGGGACCTCTAGCTTCATGTATATTTTACTTAGGTTACGCTCCATCTCTCTCTTTCTCTCGCTCCCTCTCTCTTTTTTTTTTTTTGAGACAGGGTCTTGCTATGTAGCCCAGGTAGGCCTCAAACTCACAGTGATCCTCCTGCCTCACCCTCCCAAGTGCTGGGATTACAGGTGTTCACCACCATGCCCAGCTCTCTATTTAACTTATCTTAGATGTCTAAGATTTATTCTTTCTAGGCTGTACAGTATTCCACTGTGCTTTTGTATTTATATCCAGCTGTAGCCTAAATCATTAATCCCTGAATTAAGATAATCAGATTGATATCACTTTCTCTGAGTAATCATTATTATTTTAACATTTAACTAAAATTGTCTATAGGTAATATTAAAACTTTGCTAACATTTTCAAAGTGCTTGTGCTATTGAGGTAAAATACCAGAGTGTTACAATTTAATCTTGATCAAATAAATGAACATATATTAAACTTGTATTATGGGCTTAGCGTTGCACTAAGTACTTCTTGGGTCATATAAAAATTTAAGGAGAGCTTATTTGTAAATTATGAAGACAACAACTACTTTTTCCCTTTATTTTAGCAATAGGCTGTTAAATAGCAGGTTTCATTTTAATTAAGTACTCACAGTGTCTGTGGGTCTGCATGGTGCCAGTTTACAAACTGTTGTCTGTACTACTAAGCGCACTATTAGATTTAGTTGAGATTGTTTTCATGCCTTTACGACTTTTCTTTCTCTTTCCTTCCTTTTTCTCTCTCTTTCTTCTTTCTTTTCTTTCTTTTTCCTGGTATAGGGCATTGAACCCAGGCTCTCTGTACTGAGCTATATCCTCAGCCCTTTTTAATTTTTTAATTTTGAGACAGGGTCTCAATAAGTTGTTGCCCAGGCTGGTCTTGAACTTGCCTCAACCTGGTCCTGCCTTAACCTCTCAGAGTGCTGAGATTACAGACATGCACCACTATGCCCAACCATGCAAGACTATTTTGATGAAGGAAGCTGTGTGCTGATTGACCTAATTTCACAGCAGGTAAGAATTCAAATCTGCAGATGGGGAGGTGGGGATTTAGCTCAAAATGGTTCTGCCACCTGCCTCACAAGCACAAGGTCCGGAGTTTGATCCCCAGTACCAAAAAAAAAAATCTGCAGATGGGTAGCACTGGCTTGTAGTCCACAGGCCTTCAAAGTTTCCCACACCTGGAATTGGGACACTGACTTTGCCACTTAACATTGACAGAAATTGAAATAATGCAGCAAAAATGACAATATCAACATTTTAAAATCTTTTTCAAGTAATATAGAAAACATTAGTGTACATACTGATATACTTATTTAAAAGTCAGATAAGGTTGCTAATGTCTTTTGCACTTATTCAAGATGCTTCAAAGTGTACCTTTGTGAGTGCTAAACTATTCCTACTGCATAGAACTCTCTACATATAGCTAAAGACATGAAAATAAAATGCAAATTTTAGTTTTAAAATTTTAAATATATTAAGTGTTAAAAATGAAAATAACTGTACTATACTAATAAAAAAAAACGCCTTTTCAATATTTTTAAATGGCACATGTCAGAGTACTGAAAACTGATATTTTCGCCACCACTACATAAATTGTGAATGAGTGGGCCAGGGATTTAGCTCAATGGCATTGCACCTGCATTGCAAGCACAAGGTCCTGAGTTTGATCGCCGGTACCAAAAACAAACAAACAAACAAAAGAAATGCAATCAGAACTAAAATCAGGATATAAACCTGTGCAATTATAAATAAAATTTCATAAAAAACACAAAGAACAAATTTTGTGTTATTCTAATGTCCAGTTAAAACGAGTACTCTGTTAGACATTATAGCTCTAATTTAAAGGATCAGGAAATGAAAGAGAATTTATCCCAAGACTCTAGAAGTAAATTTCTAAATCAAAATATATGTTGTGAAGGAAATTGGAAGGTGGAGATATGCAGATGTTTGAGGTGGTAATGAAAATTGGAGGAGGAGGGATTCTTTGGCCTGGCCATCTCTGCATCCCCTACCTGTGACAAGACCTGGCAACCTAGAGATGTGGAATAGACATTTGTCTTGATGAAAAACAAGTAATGGTAGCATAGCTACCCCAAAATCACAATGCCCTGAATATGTTGCCTACAATTCACCTCTTCTGTAATGGAAAAAATATGTTTCTACAATATAAAAGCAGTGGATTAAGAGAGAAAAAGAACAGGAGGAACCATTCTAGAAAATTCATTATGATCAGATTAACAAAGCTGACCCTATATGTGGAAATACCTTCCTTACACAAAAAAATCTCTCTGAAACAAAATATTTCTCACAGATTAGTTGTTTGTTTGTTTTTCAGTGCTGGGGATCAAACCTAGGACCTCATGCATGCTAGGCAAGTGCTCTACCACTAAGCCATATCCCCAGCAGAAGAGAATTTTTTTTGGTACTGGGGATTGAACTCAGGACCTTGCACTTGCAAGGCAGGCAGCAGCATCACTGAGCTAAATCTCCGCCCCAGAAGAGAATTTTTAACTACAGCTACTTCTGAAGTTATAGCTAAATTCAGGCATTAGGAAAGTACTAAGATGTGATGTTGTTGTTAATCTTTCTTAAACCAATCAGTTAGGGTTTCAGAAAACTGTCCAAACTAGTCTCCACTTGTTCAGCGTCTACAAAGTTCCACATATATAAAACCTGATGTTTATGTGTATTGTTTGACCATGATTCAATCTTTTGTCTCTCAGGAAAGGATACTATTTCTATGGTTATCATTATTCTTATTTCCCTCCATGTAGTTTTTGATATCAAGACTGAAGTAATATACTCCTTGTCTGTCTGTCTGCATGTATGTATGTATGTGGTGCAGGGAACTGAACTCTGGGCCTCACACATGCTAGGCAAGCACTATATCACTGAGCTACCCACCAACCCAAAAGTAATATACTTCTTGAATAAAGAAATATACTATCCAGATTATAAAATATGTAAACCAGCCAGTGCATTCACTGGGAAAGAAAATTTGCCATTCAATTAAAACTGAATCCCACTCCTCTCCAGACTTGTTACAAGAATCCTTAAGGATTCCTAAATAAGGAAGAATTTCTTATTTAAGAAAGGAAGGCTTAAAAAGTTTTCGCAAGTACATTTTAAAGTTACCTGGACTCTCAGCTTTGCAGCATCCATCTTTTTGCGGAATTCTTTCTGCAGTTTTATCTTCACTGCACCATCAGAAAGGTCTTTGTTCTCCAGCTCCTCCAGCTTCCTTCCTGTCTCAGTTACCTCGACTTTTGCCCGTTCTGCCTCATGCTCCAGTCTTGTTACTTTCAGAGAATACTGTTTGCTCACAGACTTGGCATCATTACCTTCACCATAATAACAATAACAACAACTTTAAATTATGTAAAAACATAGAAGTGCTCTGCTCTAAAAGTCCACTTGGACAGAGTCACTGTTTAAGGTACAACGTTAAACCCAGCGGACTTCGGCTGCCCCAAACACAGCACGCCACCATGCCCTTTAACAGCTGTCCCCATCTGGCACCACTACATCATCTCACCCAGTTTATCTTTTCAGGTTTTTTAATGATATTTTCGATCCCCTGAATTTACAACTGCGTTCTCCTGGCATCAAACTCCAGTTAAGCAGGATATTAGCAATGACTTTATCTTCTTGCTTAGTATACTCTGGCTTCCTGCTACCCACCATCTACCTTCTTGAATTAGAAAAATTTTTAAATTATTATGAAAAATTTTAAGCATATCAAAAATAAAGAAATAATAAAATCAACCCCAACTGCTGCTTAAAGAGTTATGAACAAAAAAAAAGTTATGAACATTTCATCAGTTGTTTCAATGAGCTTTGTTTACTTTGCTTAAATATTAAAAAATAATCTGAAAAAAATAAAAAAAAAATCTGATATTTTATTCTCACTTTTTAAAACTTCAATAAGCATCCATACAAAATGTGGATATAATGAAAAAGTCATTATCACACCTAACAATATTAATTCCCACTAGTTTGTATTCAGACTTCCTCAACTGACTCAATGTCTTTTATAACTGGTTTATTTTAATCAGGACCTAGACAAAGTCTACAATGTATCTGGTTATTATGGTCCTTAAGAATCTTTTAATATAGAGGTGGCTGTCTTTTTCATTACACTGGTTTGCTAAAGATGGACTGTTTTAAATGCTTTTATAGGAATATTTAGAACACACTAAAAACAGAACATACTAAATTAGTTTCTTTTCATTCTAACCCAAGGTACTGACTAAAGGTTTGGTTTTGACTGATTTTGAACAAGAAACTTCCTGAACTAGACTGGCAAACTCATGGCAGTGGGAAATAGGAGTCTCATTTAGGGGATGAATATCACCAGGGACAGTCTATGATACTCTTACACAACTTGTTATACTGCTATATGGCAAATCCCGTGATTTTTAATAAAAAGAAGTTACTGAACTAAATGCACTGTGAACTATCTTTATCTCAAACTCTTAACTATAAAATACACACAACTGGCACTGGAGGTATAGCTCAGTGGTAAGGAGTGCATGTGTGAGGTAAGATGACTACTATGTGTTTTAACAAATCTTGAATTGTTCATTAATTATTCACCAGACCAATAGTTTATGAGCTACTAAGAAGAAAAATTCAGCATCAACTACACCATGGCAAAATGCTAAGCTCCTACCAATTCTAAGACATACCCTGATTTTGGAAATATTAAGATATGAAAAAGTGTATTAGAATTGCAACATAGTATATATGCTTTCTTATTGCGGGCGAAAGTGGTTGCAATTTGGGAGAAATCTTCAGTAAGAAGACTTTAAAAAGCATGTGTGCACTGGCCCTCTTGTCAAGCACCATCTCTGAGACTCTCTAGGAAAGCTCCAAACCATCCCTGGTTCTGAGGAGTAAGAAGATTAGCTTTGTGTAAGCTCAGGTGTCCTCTATTTTAAAGCAACTAGGAAGGGTACACCAGGCTACAAATGCATGCTTATTCAGTGAGATCTATGGTGAGATAACCTCTCTTTTTATGGGGTAAATGTTCCCAAGTTCCACAAGCACTGTCTTGCAGTTGTGGGGTGGAGAAGCCATTTAAAGCTTTGGAGTCAGGGAGCATTTCATCCTACCCATGAGGAAGGGTGGTCAGACCCAAACACCTGGGATAACTGGAGTTAGGGAGATGTGCAGCACACACATCACTAGGAAGGGAGGGAAAGCTTTGGGGAGGCAGAAGAGCTTGAGAAAGGCCGACCATCAGCTAGAAACGACACTCGTAGGAAGAGGAGGAAGTGGGAAGGCAACTTTCTTCTCACCATAACTGAGTCATTTGAGTGTGATTACAGCCTTGGGCTGGAAGAGAAGGGAAACAGTATTTTCTTTGGCTCCTCCAAATGAGGCCAGAGTTGTTTTGCGTTGGAGCTGGAGAAAACAAATGCTAGTGTCTCTTATTCTTTCTTGAATTTTGATGTAATGAAGATTGATCCTTTACTGTATATTGCGAGGGAAAAAAAAGTCCAAAGCCTGAGCTGTGTGTTTTACGGCAAAACTGATGTAGCTAGGGATAGGGAGAGAATCTCCCTAATTTGGGATGTGAGACAAAGGAGAAAAGCTAAACGTCTGGCTCACCTAGGAGAGGAAATCCTTATATCTTAGAGAAAAAACTATCTACATCTGAAATATAAATTTTAGCTAAACGTGGTGGCACATGGCAAACTGAGGCAGGAGGATCAGGAATTTAAGGCCAATTTGGATTCACTGTAAGGCCCTGCCTCAAAAAAACCACAAAAAAACAAAATAAAATGTTTAAAATGAAAATTAAAATGAACTAAGTCAATGAAAAATAATAATTTAAAGTAATTTAGAAAAACATCTTGGAGGGGCCAGGGATTTAGCTCAGTGGTTCCACCGCCTGCCTTGCAAGCACAAGGTCCTGAGTTCGATCCCCAGTACCAAAAAAAAAAAAAAAAAATCTTGGATATATTCCTAGATGCCTAGTACATGACTTTTAAAATGGAAAGGGGAAATGAAGTGACATAGAGTTTCAGCACAACACAGCACTTACACGGGCTAGAACAATTTGTAGGTTAAATCCCAGCATAATAGAGTTTTTTGGATAATCAATCTCTATGTTTTGCTCTAAAACACAGCTTGTTACACCTAATCCAAGTTACAGAGGATAGTGCTGAGCTTCAAAAACTAAAGTAGATGTCACATCAGAAGCAATTTTAGAAGCATTTCTTTCTCATATAAGCTGGCTCACAGGATACCATTACCTGTTTTTATTAGTTCTTTAATCAGATCTTCCTTCATCTTGATGTTAATTGTAAGTTCATTCATTCTTTGTTTAACTTTATTAAGTATGAGTTCTGAATTCTTTAACTTTTGTAAATTCAACTCTTGACTCTCCTGGAGACATTCAATCTGTAAATCTTTAAAATAAAAGAAACAAAGCCAAGAAACAAAAATATCTGTTCATAAAATATTCAACAGAAATAGAGTTTAAAAAGAAAAGTAGAATAAAACTAATTTAGAGATAGAGGAAGGGACAAAGAAGAAGGAAAGGAAAGAGGGAAAAGTACACAACTTTCGGGAGTTTGGGCTTCTAGCTTACAGTATATTTTCATTTCCTTAAAATATTTTTAGATTAAGAAAAAAAAGAACTAGGGTGGCTGATGCATGCCTATAATCCCAACACTGAGAGGCTGAGGCAGGAGGATCACAATTTTGAGTCCAGTCTGGGCAGTGTAGTGTTGTAGTGAGAACCTGCCTCGAAATAAAAAGTACTGGAGATGTAGCTCAGTGTGAAGGCCAATACTGGAAAAAAATGCACACATGTACACACTTTTGTCACATCGCACAGGTTTGTATACAGTTTGTCACTGTCTTTAACTGGCATTATTTGAGATATGTATAAAATCTCCAGGTGGGAAGAAGTGTGAATTTTTTTATGTTAAGTTCTAATTTTATTGTCATCAGAGAATGCCATCTTTATCTTGCTAACCTGTGTTCCAGCACTGTTAGTTACTGTCCTGCCCTCTACTCCAAATCAGCTGTGTCACTAAGCACACTTTTCCTTAGGCTAACTTTTTCATAGCAAGGCATTCTCAATGAAGGAATGAGTGCAACCGTTTATATTCTGGCATAAGTTTCCTTCCTGGTTGCAGACCAGTCACCAATGGCTCAAGGACGGCTACTCACATAGCACTTACCTTTACTCTTTCAACACTGTTAAAACTATTTTACTTTTACTTGACCACACAGTCAAATTTTGGTAAGTATTATATGGATAACTTTTTAAAAGATGCTGTTTTCATCATGTTATATTCTCTATAACCTTACTTTTTTTTTTTTTTGGTATCAGGGATTGAACTCAGGACCTTGCGCTTGCAAGGCAGGTGGTAGAAACATTGAGCTAAACCCCCGGCCCAACTTTACTTTTGTTTAATGTATATCGACCACTCACGGACCAAGAGAGATGAGTTAACATATACGATTGCTATTATACTATATTATATATAGTATAATATTATACTATTATATTTTCTGCAACATAAATGCTTTTGATGCATAAAAATTCTCATCAATTTTATTCTAAAACATGAAAAGCACACAATAGAAAAATTAAGACTGTAATGCAAAATATATCACTAATGGTAGGCATGTGTGCCAGCACTGAGGCAAGTAGACACCTAGATCATATACAACGTACTTTTAACAAAGGTACAAACATTTATATCAAGTCAGGTCTGAATATAAAAATCCTTATTTTGAGAGTCAGCCTATAGCTCTAGCCAGAACTGATTTGTAGAAAAACTTTTTTTAAACCAAGGAATAAAGGAGTGAAAAACTAAAGGTAGAAGAGAAAATATACAGGAAGTTATACCAAGAAGGAAAGCATTCCTACTAACTTCAGGTTCTGAGAATTCCTAGATGCTTCTTAAATTATCTACTGAAAAAAATTTTTTTAAAGTGTCTTATATTCATTAAATCATACCTTCATTCTCCAAATTTGAGTTTTGTGTTTCATCCTGAGTATCATTCAACTCAAAAAGAGAACAAACAGAATCTGGTTTTTTATCCCATGAGCGACTTCTACATTAAAAAAAAAAAAAAAAAGGAAAAGGTATGAATCAAACTCACTTGTTTGTTCACGTTTCTGAATCTACCCTCAAATTACTTTCTTCAAAAAGTAATCATAATGCTAAAAAATTAAGTACATAAAATAAGCAGACTTTTACTAATATTCCTCAAATTGGAGGAGCCTCCTCCCAATGTTGGATCCAGTAGAAAATTGATCATGTTTGTTACTAATGAGGCAGCAGAATCAGGAAATTCAAAAAATTCCCTTGCAAAATTAGAATCTAGTAACTACAAAAAATCTGAAAGCAAAATTGCTTTTCATTTGTAAGACTGATGATATGTACTATCATTTGTAAGACTGATGATATGTACTATCATGATATGATAGTACATTTAACAAGAACTACCCACTTTTTTGTTAAGTAGAAAAGATACACTTCAATGAAAAAAACCTGCATCTTCTGTATTTATTGCATCATTTAATTATAATAATGTTTATTAAATGACACTATATTTAACATACCTAATTCTGGGTTTCTCTTGACTTGATTCTTCATCATCACTTTTATCAGAAAATTGGCAGTGGAGGACTTCATCTTGTTCTTCTATGTGACCCAACAACATCTGACTTCGTGTTCGAAATCCAGCAAATACTTGATCCACAGAGCATATAGGAGGACTTGAGTAGACCTTGCAAGTGATTCCCCCACCCAACAAGATAAGTGATTTTTATTTTATTTTATTTTCAAATTCTTATTTTTCTTTTTCTGGTTTTTTATTTGTATTTATTTTTTTTCCAGTACTGGGGATTCAACTCAGGACCTTGCGCTTGCAAGGCAGGCATGATGCCACTGAGTTAAATCGCCAGCCCTTTTTTTGGTTTTTTGAGACAGAGTCTCACTGTGTAGTTTAGGCTTGAGCTCACTGTGTGGCTCAGGCTGTCCTTGAACTCAGAGATCCTCCTGTCTTAGCCTCCTGAGTGCTGGGATTACAGCTGTGTGCCACCACACCCGGCAATAAGTGATTAAAGTGTCTATTTTTCTCCTATTATTCAAAATGTTTCAAGGAGGTTATTAGGTACTCTTAAAATAGCCAATCAATGAAAATATGACTCCAATTAAAAAGTCAAAATTAATTTCACCATACTATTGTGCTTCATGGGCACATACTTCTTTCAAAAGCTATACAGCTTTTATATCTTCAATGATAGCTTGATGGAAAATAATATTAAGAAACCACAGGATACAAAATCAACATTTAAAAAAGTCAATAGTTGGGCTGGGGATATAGCTCAGTGGTGCCGCACCTGCTTCACAAAGGCAAGGTCCTGAGTTTGATCCCCAGTATCAAAAAAAAAGTTTTTCTATATAACAAGAATGAACTATCTGAGAAAGAAATCAGGAAACCAATTCCATTCATAATGGCTTCAAAAAAATACCTAGAGATCAATCTAAAAAAGGAGGTGAAAGACCTCTACAATGAAAAATACAGAACACTGAAGAAATAAATTGAAGCAGACACTAGAAGATGAAGACATCCTATGTTCGTGGATCAGCAGAATACTGTTAAAATGGCCACATTACTGAAAGCAATCTATAGATCCAATACAATTCTCATCAAAATTCCAATGATATGCTTCACAGAACTATAAAAAACAATTCTAAAATTCATAGGGAAACACAAAAGGCCAAGAATAGCCAAAGCAACCTTAAGCAATAAGAGCAAGGCTGGAAGTATCATAACATCCAATTTCAAATTATACCACAAAGCCACAGTAACAAAAATAGCATGGCACAAAAACAGACCCATAGATCAATACAACAGAATGAAGGATACAAAAACAAACCCATGCAACTACAGCTATCTGATTCTTGCCAAAAACCCCAAAAATATACACTGGAGAAGAAGAGACAGCATTCCTAAAAAATGATCCCAGGGAAAATTGAGTATCTATATGTGGAAGATTAAAGCCAGATCCCTATTTCTCACTCTGTTAAAAAAAAATCAAGACATAGCTATAGGAACTGAAACTTTGAAACTTCTATAAGAATATATAGGGGAAACACTTGCACATAGCCACAGGCAAAGACTTCCTGACTAGCACTCCAACCACACAGGAAATAATACCAGGAGTCAATAAATGATACTACATCAAATTAAAAGGTTTCTGCCTACAAGGGAAACAACCAACAGAGTGAAGAGATAGCTTACAGAATGGAAGAAAATCTTTTTCAGCTACCCTTACAACTGAGTATTGATATCTAGAACATAGATAACTTTAAAAACTTAGCACCAAAAACATCCAATAGCCTAATCAAGAAACAGACAAATGAATTAAAAAGACACTTCTCAAAATAAAAGAAAAAAGGGCAATAGGTATATGACAAAATATTCAACATCTTTAGCCATTAGGGAAGTGAGCATCAAAACCATTGAGATTCCATCTCATGCCAGTCAGAATGGCTGTCATCAATACAGAAAGCAATAAATGCTGGCAAAGATGTGGGGTGGGGGAGGGGGAGAAAGGAACACTTCTACACTGCTAGTGGGAATACAATTAGTACAGCCACTATGGAAATCAGTATAGAGGTTTCTGAAAAAAAACTGAACATAGAACTACTATATGACTCAGCTATTCCACTCTTGAGTATATACCAGAAGGAATTAAATTCACCATACTATAGATATACCTGCATGCCCATGTTTACTGTGGCACAATTCATAATAACCAAGATATGGAACCAGCCTAGGTGCCCATAAACAGATGAATGGATAAAGAAAATGTGGTGTGTGTAGATAATGGAGTATTACCTAGCTGTAAAGAAGAATGAAATCATTTCATTTGTAGGGAAATAGATGGAAATGGAGATCAATCATGTTAAGTGAAATAAACTAGATTCAGGTAAGTATCACATGTCTTCCTTTAATATGTGAAATTTTAAAAAGATGACATGAAAACAGAAGGAAGCTATGGCCAACTCTGTGCTCACAGATTTGGCACCCTGGCCACAGCTGCTGGACAATTCCAGACACACTTTGCATTGTTTCCTCTCAGCACAGAGTAGCAGAGGCAGCAACTAACCTAATCATGTCGAGGGCCTGGGGAGAGAAGGTAAGCTTAGGAGGTCACAGCTCCAGGGAGAAACAATAGATCAGGCCAGCAGCACTAGCCCTAAGAAGGGCCCATGGCTCATGAAAACTGCAAAAACAGCATAGGGTTTTCCAAAAGTGATCTGTTTTGCATGGCAGGCTAGAGTCAAAGGAAAAATTCAGTGCAGACCCTCGCCCCCATATTTGAGAGGGTTTAATAAGGAGCCATTTGGGGAAGGAGGTGAACGGTTTAAGACTGAGCCACAGAACTTCAGGGTTTCCAGAGTTACCCTACCACAGTGACTGAGTGAGACAGTCACAAAAGACAGTTGCAGAGAGAGGGTGAACTAGATATAGACCCTGTGAAAAGTTTAAGTTCAGGGTAGGAAGGACAAGGGGCCTCATCCTCCATGGTGAGAAGCAAGACCCATTAATGTGGCTTTCAGAGATAGCTGGAGTCCAGCAGTCTGCTTGAATCTCCCCCACTGCCTACATCTAGCACAGATCAGTGGTCTGTTTTCCCCATCTACCAAAGTGAGCAAGGAAACGCTCAACTTAGAGAGCTGCCTGTCTCGGGTACATGGACAGAGGGGACTCTGGACCAAGAGTACCTCACAAACCCACAGACAATAGAGCTAGCCTAAGGAAATCCTGACTCGCTAGATTTCAAGACTACAGACGCTGGAAAGAAGCCATTAAAAATGCAAAGAAAGGGAGGGGGATCTAGCTCAGTGGTTCTGTTGCCTGCCTCGCAAGCCGAAGGACCTGAGTTCGATCCCTGGTACCAAAAAAGAAAGAAAAAAAAAATTTTCCAAAAATGCAAAGAAACCATTAAAAACCAGAGAGAATGTTTTTTTGACTCATTTTTTTCCCTTCATTGGTTTTTTGGGGTTTGAGGTTTCTTTCTCCACTTTTCTCTTCCTTTCTTCCTTTTCAATTTTTTAATCTCTTATTTTTTTCATTTTTTCCCTTTATTTTGTTCTGTCTTTTCTTTCTTCTTCTTTTACTTGCTTGCTCCATTCTGTTACTTTTAGCTAAGTCTATTAATTTACTTCTACTCTGTCTCACTTTTTTCTCCTCATCTTCCATTGCTTAATTTTTCAAATTTTACTTTTTTAATTCTCCTGTTCCCCATACCTTCTATCTTTACTAGTACAACCATTAAGCTTTAATAATAGTTAACTCTATACTATTACTGCTGAATATTGTCCTATTATTAGTGGAGGTATGGTTGTTAGACATAGTAGATATTTACTGTATGTCAATATTTGGTTTGTCTTAATGTTTATCCTACAATTATAGCTCCCTTTTCTATGGTTGAAGGTGGTATATAATTGGTTTTTAGGGTATGTCAATATCCAGTTTGTCTTTGATGTCATTGTTACTTCAGATTTTGTTGCTACTGCCAGGGTGGCATAGTTGTTGCTATTGCTTTTTTCTGTATGCCAATATTGGGATTGCCTTTGTGTAAGCAATAATACTACAGTCCATTCCCAGAGAATTGGGTGTTGGGCCAAATACACTATAGCCACCCCCAAATTAACCAAGGTGGTTAGATCTTGGGACAAAGAAAAAAAACCATAGTTAGCCATGCCCAGAGTGCACCACAGAAAAGCAGACACTAACTAAAGGGGTCTCCATAATAGCAACAAAGCCTTTCCACTATAATCAACCTGCAAACCTCAGCACAAAACAAAGAACAACAGAAACATAAGAAAACAAGGTAACAAAATGGCTCCTAAAACCCCAAAGCCGACTGATAATGGGGCATTGGAAAGGAGAAAATCAAAAGTCACAAAGTTCACTTATTCAAAATGATAGAAGAGGAGATAAAAAACAAATCAATAAAGGCTGAATTTTATGACTTTAAAAAACAGATCAGGGCTGGGGATTTAGCTCAGTGGTTTCACCGCCTACCTCACAAGGGGAAGGTCCCGGGTTCAATCCCTGGTACCAAAAAACAAACAAACAAATAAAAAAACAGATCAATAAAGTGATCAGCAAGCACAAAGATGATGTTACTAAACAGATAACTGACTTAGAAAATAACAGGTGAGTTTACAGATGACACAAATAAAAAGCTAGCTGAGCTAAACAAAATGATATAAAACATGAATAAGCAGTTTCACAAAGCATTAGAATCTATGACAAGGTACCAAACAGAAATCCAATAGATTAAAAATTCTACTTAAGGTATAAGCAGCACTAGCCAACAATGTGAGGACACAGTATCAGAACTAGAAGATAAAGCTGATGTCAGTGACAAATGACTCAAAGATACCTGAGATACTAATTTCATGAGTAAAAAGACTGATAGAGGTGCTTAGATCCATTTGTCCACCAGTGGTGCCACCAGTGGTTCAAGCCAGCAGGAACGTGTTAAGATGTCTCCTATTGGGCAGCTTGTACCATCAGTGGGACAAGTGGATCTAAGCACCTCTATCAGTCTTTTTACTAAAAAAGTCAATAAATGGACCAAATTTACTTAGTTGCCTGAATCTGAATAATTACTACCCATCACTTCTCGGCCTTTTGGCTAAGATCAAGTGAATAATTACTGCCCCAAAATAAATACTAATTAATACTATTCATACCAATTTAAAAATTATAACAATAATCAACAAATTTATTTCATTAAAATTTTACTTATATTTATGAATGTTTTATTAATAATTAATTCTCTAAACTTGAACACGGAAATCTTATAAGTATCCCATTGCTAATGTATTATAAAATGCATTTACAACTGCTGTACCACAAATTAGCTGTATTATAATTTTTATATCATATTAATATTTTCCTTAGGGAATTATAATACGCTGATATTTAGGCTGCTGAATCAACACCTTCATTTGCAATACTGTTATCAAGGACCCCCTAAGAACCAGTACAAACTGCTCAATGAGGCAGTCATGCATGTATCACCAATGGTTCAAGCCAGCAGGAACAATCAAATTCAAATCAGAGCCGCCCAGCACGGAGACACAAATTATGGCCCCATCACAAACATGTTAAAAATAATAAGAGAGGCCAAGGATTTAGCTCAGTGGCATCATGCCTGCCTCAAAAGTGGAAGGCCCTAAGTTCAATCCCTGGTACCAAAAAATAAACAAAATAAAAATAAAAATAATAAGAGAACAGTTCTTATCCAACAGCTGCTAGAAGACACAAAAAAGATTAATCTAAGATTAATTGGAATTAGCAATAAATCAGAAGATAGCACAAATGGCATAAAAATTGTATTTACAGAAATCATAGCAAAAAACTTTCCAAGTATGGGGAAAGAATTTATAACATACAGGTAAATGAGACATATAGAATCCCAAAAGCCATGATCACAAAAGAATCTCTCCACAACATACAGTCAAAACCCCAAAAGTCCAACATAAAGACTGAATCTTATAATCTGTTAGAGAAAAGCAACAAATCACATATAAAGGTAAATCCATTAGAATTATAGCAGACTTCTCAAAATAAACCTTAAAGGCCAGAGAAGCTTGGAGTGAGTGTTTCAAGCCCTGTAAGAAAACAACCTCTAACCAAGACTGATATATATTGCAAAACTATCTCTCAAACTTGATGGAAAAATAAGGTCTATTCATGACAATGAGCACCAAACCAAGAAATTCTCAAGGATATCCTAAAAAACAGAAAATAAATCCAAAGATGCCCAAAAGTCTAACAGAATAAATACATCAGGCAGAGAGAGCAGTTAAGCAGAAGGGGAGAAAGAGGGAATCAGAAACAGTAAAATAATATAACGACAGGAATAAGTCAATATCTTTCAGTAATAACTCAATCTGAATGGACTGAACTCACCAATCAAACGACAGAGATTGGCAGAATGGATCAAGAATAAAATCCAATGCTATGCTGTATATAAGAAACATATTTGATTTAAAAAATTCATTGACTAAAAATCAAAGGATGGAAAACAATATTCCATGCATCAGGAACCTGAAAATAAATAGGAATAGCTATAATACTTTCAAACAAAGTATACTTCAAGCCAAAACTGATCAGAAGAGGCAAAGAAGGTCTCTACATTTGCTTAAGGAAATCAGGAAGAGATAACGATTATAAACCTATATTCACTGATTGCCAACACACCCATTTCATAAAATAAACACTACTGAACACAAAAGATCAGACAAACATCAACACAATCATAGTGGGGGAACATCAAAACTGCATTATCAGAAATAGAAACGTCAATTAGATAAAAATACCAACAAAGAAATATCAAAGTTGAACCAAACCTTTGAACAACTGGAATTAATAGATAGCTACAGAGCATTCCACCCAACAACAGAATACACATTCTTCTCAGCAGCACATGGGACTTTTCTCCATTAGACTATACCTACCTTAGCCTATAATGCATATTTAAGTACAGGCAAAAAACTCAAAACTATCCCATCCATATTATCACATATCGTAGTGCAATGAAACTAGAAATGAATGGCCAAAGAAACCACAGAAATTATGTTAACACATGGAAATTCATCAATACACTCTTGAATAATCAATGAGTCACAGAAAGAATCAAGTAGAAAATTAGTTCCTAGAATCAAATGATAATGGCAGTCCAACACACCAAAAACTATGGGGCACAATGAAAGTGGTCCTAAGAGGGGTTTTTAGCTGTGATTGCTCGCGTCACAAAAATACAGCAAGCCCAAAAAACCTGATGATGCGCATCAAGATCCTAGAAAAAGAAGAACAATCCATGGGCTGAGGATTTAGCTCAGTGGCACAAGTGCAAAGTCTTGAGTTTGATCCCTGGTACAAAAAAGAAAAAATTATCTATTATACATTTTGATCCTAATTTACACTTTCAGTTCCTCACACTAGAGAAACTGTTTGGTGTTTACACTTGTGTGTCCTATTTATTTCACTGAAGAGTATGGCCTCAGTATGCATCCATTTAGCTATAAATGTCTCTAGTTTCTCAAAATGTATAATAGATAATGTGAAATAGGAAGAAAAGGTCCAAAGGGGAAGGGGAAGTGTGAGGGGTAGGGAAAAAGAGAGAAGAGAAAGAAGTAAATATGAGAAAAGGAAAAAATGAAAACAAAGTCTTTGTAAATAGGGAAGGGTGGAGGGGGTGAAGGGAGGGCTAGGAATGGGGAAAAAATAAGAACCAAGATGCATCATGTAAAGGTACAAATTCCCAATGACGAATGTCATCATATTGTATACCTAAAATGTACCAATAAAATTAATGAATAAAAAATCCAAATCCAAAGCTAGTATGAGGAAATTATAAACAATAGAGAAGAAATTAATGAAACTGAAACTTTAAAAAATACAAAGACACAGTGAGCTAAACATAAAAAGCATTTGAAACATACAGAACGTTTCATAGTTACTGTGAAATTTTTCTTTCTAATCCAGTGGAAGTTGGAAGGAAGTTTTTTTCACTAACAGATATAGTCTTGTTAGTCTTTTCTGCTAATTGATTTTGTTACAGTGGTTTAGACAGATGAGTGTGCTTAATACCGAGGCAACGTAGTAAAATGTTTTTCATGTTGTATAGAAAATAATTGACTGTTGTAAAAAAAAAAATACTAAGAATCAATGAATGGAAGAGCTGGTTCTTTGGGAGAATAAATAAAATAGACGAACCCTTAGCCAATCTTATAAAAAAAATGAAAAGAACCAAATCAGTGTAATTAGAAATGAAAAGGTGAAATTACAATGGGCTCTGCTGAAAACCAGAGGATTATTAGGAACTACTTTGAGAACCTGTACTCTATTAAAATGGAAAATGTAGAAAAAAAAATGGATAGATTCCTAGATATATATGAACTACCAAAGTTGAACTAAAAAAGTGTAAAAACCCTGAATAACCCAACAACATGCAATAAAATTGAAGCAGTAAATTTAAAAAAAAATTACCAACTAAAAAAACCCCAGGACTCAGTGAATTTATCACTGAACTCTACAAGAACTTCAGGAGGAATCTAGTGCTCCTCAAACTTTGTAATGTAACTGTAAGGGAAGGAATACTCCCAAAGTTCTGCCTGGAAACTATCATTATCCTAATTCCAAAACCAGATAATGATCCAACCAAAAAAGAGAACTATGGGGAAATTTGGTTAGTGGACAGACAGGCAAAAATATTCAAAAGGTACTGAATAACAGAATACAACAGGGGCCAAGGATTTAGCTCAGTGGTTCTGGCACCTGCCTTGCAAGCACAAGGTCCCGAGTTTGATCCCCGGTACCAAAAAAAAAAAAAAAAGAATACAACAAATTATCAAAAAGATCATATATGATGTATCCTTGGGATGCAAGGATGGCTCAACATATGCAAATCAATAAATGTAATAAATCACATAAACAGAAGTAAGGACAAAAATCATCTATCTCAATAGATGCAGAAAAAGCCTTTGACAAAACCCAACATCCATTCACGATAAAAAAAAAAACCCTGAACCTTGAAGAAAATAGGTTATAAGACTTTACCTCAACCTAATAAAAGCCACTGAGGACAAACCTACTATTGTTGGGATATTCAATTGGGGAAAGCTAGAACCTTTCCCTCTAAAATCAGGAAAAGGAGCAGGATGCCCACTATCACCACTCCAGTTCAATATAATAATCAAAACATTATCCAGGACAAATAGGCCAGAGAAAGAAATAAAAGGGATATGTTCAAAAAAAAAAGTCAAATTATCATTATTTGCAGATGACATGATCCTCCACATAGAAGAACCAAAAAGTTCCACCACATGACTCCTAGAATTAATAAGCAAATTCAGAAATATAGCAGGATATAAAATCTACACACAAAAATCAATAGCATTCTTCTATATCAATAATGAATTTAATGAGAAAGAAATTAGGAAGATAATACCATTCAGAATAGCATTGAGAAAAATTAAATACTTGGGAATTAATCTAACCAGGGAAGTTAAAGAACTGTACGATGAAAACTACAGTATTCTGAAAAAGGAGATCAAAAGAGGACATCAGAAAAAGGAAAAGTATCCTTTTTCCTGGACAGGCAGAACAATATTATAAAAAGGGCCATCTTTGCAAAACTGATATAAAGAATTAATGCAATTGAAGTCAAAATACCAATAGCCAAAACCTCATAGAGCTGGAAAAAACAATTTTAAACTTCACAGGGAACCAGAAGAGATGAAGAATAGCAAAAGCAATCCTGGGCAACAAGAGCAAAGTAGAAGCCATAGCAATACCTGAGTTTGTTATATTACAAAGCTACAGTGAATAAAAAGCATGATACTGGCCCACAGGCATGTAGATCAATGGAACAGAAGAACAGAGGATAGAGAACCCCACATACATTCAGCCATGTGATCTTTAACAAAGGGGCCAAAAACATACACTGGAAGAAAGACAGCCTCTTTAGCAAATGGCACTGGGAAAGCTGTCTATCCACATACAGAAGAATGAATCCAGACTCACATACATTACCATGTACTAAACAAAAATCAAAATGCATAAAATGTTAAAACATAAACACTTATTCTTCTGGAAGACAAAATAGGTAAAACTCTTGAAGACATACATATAGGCAAGGACTTTTTTTTTTTGGTACCGGGGATCAAACTCGGGACCTTGCACTTGAGAGGCAGGTGGCAGAACCACTGAGCTAAATCCCCAGCCCTAGGCAAGGACTTTTGAACGAAATCCCAATTACAGAAGAAATAACATCAAGAATCAGCAAATAGGATCATATCAAATTTAAAAGCTTCTACAGAACAAAGGAAACAACAGAATAAAGAGCTACCTATAGAAGGGGAAAAAATTTTGGCCAGCTATTCCTTGGACTGAGTACTAATATCTAGAATATACGAAAACTCAAAAATATTAGGCCCTCCAAAATAAAAGACCCAATCAAAAAATTGGCAACCAAAATGAATAGATTGTTGGTGGGAATGTAAACTACCACAGCCTTATGGAAATGAGTACAGAGATTCCTTAAACCACTAAAAATAGAAATTCCATTCAACCATTCAACAGCTATTCCCCTTTTAGCTATCTTCCCAAAGAGTTAAAGACCTCAATTTATAGTAATATATCTGTATCCTTTTTTTAATAACAGCATAATTCATAATAGCTAAATCTTGGAAGTGGGATGTCCATCAACAGATGAATGGATAAACGAAGTGTGGTATTTATATACAATGGAGTAGCACTCTGCTATAAAGAAGGTTAAACTTGAGTCACTGGTAGAAAAAAGTAGATACACTTGAGACTATAATGTTAAGGGAAATAAATCAGACACACAAGCTTAAATACTGCATGATTTCTCTCATATAAGAAACTCAAACTATAAATAAATAGCAAAATAAAAGACAGATGATAGGAAATAGGGAGATAGATCTTTTGTAAAAGGGAAGGGGACCAAGAGGAGGAAGGAAGGAGGAGAAAAAGTAGGGAAGGGAAAGGAGATGAACAAAAAGAATTAAGATGTGTTTTCCACATGTACCAAATCCTTACAAGGAATGTAACCATGTACTGCAAACATGTACGAATAAAAAGTAAAAATTAAAGAAATAAGTAGAAGGGAGACTATTATTAGACAAAAAGAAGAGAATAAGGGGGAGGAAGGAGTGAAAAGAAGGGTAATGGGGAGAAGTATATGGTCAAAATATAATATATGCAATATGAAATAGCCACATTGAAACCCAATATTTTGTAAAATTAGTAAGCACTAATAAAATATATATTTTTAAAAGTCATAACCACAAAAAACAAAAATAAAACCAGGACAAGGGGTGTAGCTCAGTGGTGGAGTGCTTGTTAGCATGTTCCAGGGCCTGGGTTCAACCCTAATTCACAAACTTAATTCTTTCCATGATTCTGGTCACAAACAAAGTTGGATGAAAACCATTTAAAATTTAATGATTAGGTTTAATGTTGAGTTTATGGAGAAATCCGATTTGCTTCTCATCCAATTTGGTGAACCAAGGCACCACTGTACCAAAGAACTGGGTGCTAGACCAAAAGCAACCTTTCATCCCTCATAATGGGAAGAGTCAGGATCTTGGGACAGACACAAAAGCAAAAAAATACCTATTCCCAGAAGACATTTCTGAAAAGTAGTCATTTCCTAAAGAGGTCTCGATACTAGTAACAAAGCTACCTACCATAAGCAATTTACAAGCCTCAATGCAGAAAACGAATTTTAAAAAAGAAAATTTTTTTAAATGAAAAAATATGGAAGCTAGATGCAATCCATACTCCCCAACTCACCCAAGGCAAATCAAGGGGGCACTATGGTGGAACAAATTAAAAAACCTCCTAGCTTAATTTTATGAAATATGGGCAGCAGAAATAACAAAACAGATCAATAAGTCTCTTAACAAACACAAAAGAGAGATAAAGAGATGATGATCATAATGAAGGAAATAATTAGTGAATCTACAGTAGACACAGATAAAAAAATTGAACTTACCAAAGACATGGAAACCATGAATGCCCAACATAGAAAAGAACTGGATTCCATACAACAGATTCAATCAAATAAAAATCCAAGAGATTAAAAATTCTACTGAAAGTATATTCAGCAGTCAACCAATGTGAAGACAGAGTATCAGATGTAGAAGACAGGGTTGTGGTTGGTGATCATCAAATGAAAGAACTCTTAAAAATTGCAAGGGACCATGAAAAATCAATCCAAAGCTGCTACATAATGCAAAGAAGACTACTATAAGATTAAGCAGAATCAATGAAAAATCATAAGATTACACAAAGGACATAAAAAATTGATCACAGAAGTAAAAGCAGAAACCTTTCCAAACCTGGAAAAAGATTTCAAGATACAAATAAGTGAGGCATACAGAACTCCAATTACCCATGATCAGAAAACAATTACATCAAGGCATATAATAATCAAGATTCCAGAAATTCAACACAAGAACAGAAAAATTAAGAGCTGTTAGAGAAAAGAAACAAATCATCTATAAAGAAAAACTCATCAGAATCATAGCAGATTCTTCAAGTCAAGAAGAACCCTTAAGTCACGAAGAACATGGAGTGAAGTATTTCAACCCCAAAAAGAAAACAGCCTCCAACTCAGATTGATCTATCCAAAAAAATTATGCTTAAAAGTTGATGGAGAAATAAGGAACACTTGAAGGAATTCATGACCACCAAACCAGTGCTCCAAAAAGCTTTGAAGGATATTCTAGAAAACAATAGTAACAACAAAAATTCCCAGAATCTCAATAAAATGAATCCATCAGGCAAGGCATACAACTCAACAGAAGGGGAAAAAAAGGAACCAACAACAGGAAAATAATATAATGACAACAATAAGTCAATATATATCAGTTATAACCATCAATGTAAATGGCCTCAATTCACCAATCCAAAGGAACAGATTGGCAAAATGGACCAAGAAACAAGATCCAACAATATGCTGTATACAAGACACACATTTTACTCAAAAAGAAACTCACAGATTGAAAAATCAAAGGATGGAAAACAATACTCCATGTAATAGGAACTTGGAAAAAAGCAGGGTAGCTATTAAATTTGTGACAAAGTGGACTTCCAGCCGAGAGAGACAAAGAAGGTCACTACATACTTGTTAAAGGAACAATCCAACAGGAAGAGATAACAATCACAAATATTGGGGGCCGGGGATTTAGCTCAGTGGTTCCGGCGCCTGCCTCGCAAGAGCAAGGTCCCGAGTTCAATCCCCGGTAACAACAACAACAAAAAATCACAAATATATATGCACCAAATACCAACACAGCCATCTGTATGAAACAAACACTAATGGTTATGAAAAATCAAATAAGCATTAATACAATTGAAATGGGGGAACTCAATACCCTACTGTCACAAATAGACAAATCAACTGGACAAAAAACAAAGAAATATCAGAGCTGAACCAAACCTTTGAACAAATGGACTTGTAGATACCTACAGAGTGTTCCACCCAACAACATCAAAATACACATTCTTCTCAGCTGCACACAAGATTTTCTGCAAAATAGACCATTTACTAGCAATTAAAACATGCTTAAGTAAATGCAAAGGAACTGAAATTATCCCATGAATATTATCAGACCATGAAATAGAAAATCAATGGCAAAAGAAACCATAAAAACTACATAAAAACTTACAAATTAAATAAAACCCTCCTGAACAACCAATGGGTCAGAGAAGAAATTAAAGAAGAAAATAGACAGTTCCTACAATTAAACAATAATGCCAGTATGACATACTGGAACTTACGGGATGCAATGAAAGCAGTCCTACATGGTAAATTCCCACATCAGAAAAACAGAACAAGCTTAAATAAATAATGTAGTGTAGAATCTCAAGCTTCTAGAAAAAGAAGAGTAAGTTAAAGCCACGGTGGGTATGAGGCAGGAAATTATGTTTTAAAAAATTTTATTGGTACATTTTATTGGTAGATTTTAGGTACACAATTCGTTTACATTTATCATTGGGTGCTTGTACCTGTCCATGATGTATCTTGGTTCTTATTTTTTTCCCCATTACCTGTGCGCCCTTCACCCCCTCCACCCTTCCCTATTTACATAGATTTCATTTCCATATTTTTTTCTTTTCTCATAGTTTTTCCTTTCCCTCTTTACCTTTCCCCTTCTCCTCCCTTCACTCCTTCATCTTTGGACCTTTTTTCCTACTTCAAATTATCAATTATTCATTTTAAACATTTTAACTCTTGTTTACACTATCAGTTTCTCACACTAGAGGAACTATTCGGTATTTACACACATGTGTCCTATTTATTTCACTTAAGAATATGGCCTCTATATGCACCCAGTTAGCTATAAATGACTGTAGTTTTTCATTCTTTATGGCTGAGTAGTACTCCATTTTATTAAAAAAACACACTTTCTTTATCCAGTTTCCAGTTGATGGGGACTTGGGCTGTTTCCAAGCTTTAGCTATTACAAGCTGTGCCACTATGAACATTGGTGCACATATATCACTGTGGTATGATTCTTTTAATTCTTTTGGAAGATACCCAGCAGGGGAATAGCTGGGTCAAATGGGACCTCTAGCCCTAGTTCTTTGAGGTATCTCCATACTGACTTCCACAGTGGTTGCACCAGTCTGCACTCCCACCAACAATGGAGAAGGGTTCCTTTCTCCCCACAACCCTGCCAGCATTTGTTATTTGTTGATTTCTTGACAGCAGCCATTCTTTCTGGAGTGAGGTGGAATCTCAGTGTTGTTTTGATCTGCATCTCTCGAATGACCAGTGATGTTGAACATTTTTTCATATATTTGTTTGCTGCTTTTACTTCTTTGAGAAATGTCAGTTCATTTCAGATGTGAGGCAGGAAATTATAAAGATCAGAGTAGAAATTAATGCTATTAAGGCTAAGAAAAGAATACAAAGAATCAAATCGAAGAGTTGGTGCTTTGAAAGATTAAATAAAATAAAACCTTAGCTAACCTTATCAAAAAAGGAAAGAAAACACTCAAACCCATTAAATTAGAAACAGAAAGGGGAAAGTCACAACAGATCTTGCAGAAATACAGAAAATTACCAATTTCTGCACTTTGAGAATCTTTACACTAAAAGATATAAAACTCAGAAGAAATGGACAGATTCCTAAATACAGCATAATTTATAATAGCTAAGTCTTGGAAACAGCTCATAATACCCACCAAAAATGAATGAATGGAGAGGGCCAGGGATTTAGCTCAGTGGCACCATACCTGCCTTGCAAGTGCAAGGTCTTGAGTTCAATCCCCAGTACCAGAAAAAAAAAAAAGAATGGACAAAGAAAGTGTGGAGCAGCCCTCATCCTGCCCCACTGGACCTCACGGCATGGGCACTGCACTCAGCATCTGAATCCACAGAGCAGAGGTGCCAGGGAGAACATAAAAGCCATGGTTATGGGCCCCAGAAGATAAGAGCAGAAGTGAACAACTGAGAGGGCCTTTCTGACGCTCCTCAATGAAAACTGAAGCCCACTGGGAAAGTGAAGAAAAACTTCAATAAAGGCACACTGGATCATCGTGGTTGGTAAGTTGGTGGGATCAGCACCTCCCATAGAAACCCAGACTCACATGGGGGGAGGACAGCGGGAACCTGCAGCAGAACCTTACAGAGTTTAATCCTGCAGGAGGTCAGGGACCTCAACTTGGACCTTGCAGCCAGAAATCAGCCTGAATCTCAGTAGACTACAGGTGGCTTGCTGAGACTAATTGACTTAGACCTGCACACTGCTGCCCACATTGCCAACCAGGACAGCAGAGACATATCCTGAGGGAGACCTTTGTTTGTTTGTTTGTTTTGTCTTATATATTTTTTCTTTTTTATTTTCTTTCTCTCTCTATCCCTTCTGGCTCTATATTTCTCTCCCTCTTTGTTCCTCTTCCTGTCCCATCCTGAATTTTTTCTCTGTCCTCTCGACTGTCACTTTTATAGGAAGGGGAATACAATTTCTAGCTTCTCTATTGTCATCAGTTTGTTCTGTATTTGTCTCTGTTCTTTCCTCCTGTCTTCAACAGATCCCCAGAATTTGCGTGATCTTCCCATGTCCTCTAGCCTCACCTCTCACCTTTCCCTCTCCCTCTATCTCTCTACCCCTCCCTCCCCAACCCCTGCTAAATCCTTATCCCAAAGGGTAAATTTGCTATATTGAAGGGTTTACTTCCTACAAATATATTTTGGGCTGGCCCTAGATTTTGATCTAGCTCACAAAGTTAAAGGTGGCAGATTAACTGTTACCACAAATTGTCATTTTCTAAGCTGTGTTTGATGCCAGTTGTATCAATTGGGCTAAGGTGTTGTGATTGATGTAATCAGTTGTCCTCCCTGGTATACTGAAAACAAGATTGCCTAAGAGTCATTAGAGACTCAAAGTCTAAAAAGTCCAGCTATACCTGGAAGATATCTCTGAGAAGCAATCACTCCTTAGGGGCTCTAAACACCAGTAATGAAGATGCTCAAAATAAGAAATACTGAAATATCAGCACAGGAATTAAAGCAAAAAACAGCACCAACAACAGAATTAAAAATGAGAAGGGCTGGGGATTTAGCTCAGGGGTTCAGGTGCTTGCCTTGCAAGCACAAGGTCCCGAGTTTGATCCCCAGTACCAAAAAAAAAAAAAAA